>VZTZ01013642.1:280989-364367 GCA_013400955.1 Drymodes brunneopygia
TCGGGGGTGTTTTGTTGTGTGTGCCGTGCCCTGTGACAGGTCAGAGTTCGTGACCCCACCGCCGCCGCCCGGGAGCGCGTCCCCGCTTCCTCTTCCAGCGCCCGCCCGGCCGCGGCCCCTCCATCCCCCGCGGGGCGGGGCCGGCGGCGGGGAGGGGCTACCGGGCTACCTGGGCTTCCCGAGCCCTGCACCGCTCCGGCCGGGCCGGGGAAATGCCGGGAGGAACCTGGCCTCTGGGGCAGCGGGGGGAAGGTACGTTCGCCGCCTTTGTCCCTCTCGCTCGGACGGCTGCTCAGGAGCCCGAAGCCCGAGGTAGTGGGTTGGCGGTGGTTGTTCGGTGCGCTGGTGGTGTTGATGTTCCAGGTGTACCTTGGTTCTTGCTGGAGATGCAGTCAAAGGTGAGCTCACAGTTGAGCAGGCTCTCAGAAACGCCACCGCCAGAGTGTCGAATTTTTATTTAATTTTGTAAAGTCAATGTCATTGATTAGGGCTCTTACAGCAATGCTGGCTGTAGGTGCGGTATGCTGTGCTTCCAAATACACGATGGTAGGCACGAAACAAGTTTGGGTGCAACTGAGGTGGTTTAAGAGTTCACCACCTTTCAGTGCTTGTCTTCTCACAGACTGTCAGATATTCACCCCCTGTCATAACTGTAACTGTTTCTTAACCTACTGTTATTGAAGTGTTCTTAATACTTCTAGTAAGTTTCCCTTGAGTCTAGTTTTGACAGAAGCTAATTTAAAGAGCAGTTAGATTAATAGTAAAACTAAAAGTGGTGGTAACTCCTGAAAGAAAATGTATGGAAGAGATAGCAGTTGAATGTAACAATCACATGAAGAAGAGGTGCTGTTGACTGAATTGTTACACAATCAGTACGCTGATTTTTTTTTTTTCTTACGATTTTTTTGGAGGGTTATTTGTTGTTTTTCCTTAGAACTGGCTTTTTGGGGTAAGGGTATGAGAAATGAACTAGACCTATGAATTACAGCCTTGCTTTCACAGAACAGGAATTAGTAAAGCATGTGATGTACAGATGTGTTTGCAATACATCAATAAAGGAAAATGTTTCAAAAATGTCTTGGGTGTTCACTACTGTAATGTTAAATGCATAAAGAATTTTCAAATTCTCAGAATATGGACATGTGCGTACCTTTGGAAGCAATTTTTTTTAAAACTTCATAAAATATACTATAAAAATCTAACTGAATGAAAGGAAAAATAGAAGTGCTAAAGCCAAATGTGAATGGCTGCTTTCCCTGCTCAGTGTTTCCTGATGGGCAAGTTGAGGAAAGGTTTAGAAGGCAGGAAGGTTTGTCTCCTCCTTCTTCCTTGTTTCTGCCACCAAGAGAAGGCTTTACAGCAGTTTTACTCTGAGCTCTGATGGAGTCCAATCGTGCTTGCTGTACACCTCCACCATACACACTAGTGTTGTGGATAGGCACATTAAGATTGTGACAAATTTAATGCAGTTTTTGCAATAATTTCAATGAAGTGTAGAACTACAGTGTATGCCCTAAACTTATTTAATAAGCAAGATTGTATTAGATAATGCTGAAATTTGCTAAATTTCACACAGACATAATGGAGCATTAGTAAAAAGTGCTTTTTGGCCTTAGCTATGACTGGAGACAAATTAATAAAAGATGCCGGAGGTGAAAAACATCAAAGAGAGCTGAGATTGCTCTACAAGTAAAGGTTAATAACTAGACTGGCAGCAAAGAAAATAATTGTATCTATCTACCACACCGTGGTGAGCTGACCGTGGATTGCAGCCACATGATAACCCAGCACTCACTTTCCCCTCCTCCGCCGTAGCAGGATGGGGAGAAAATTACATGAAAAAGCTCATAGGTTAAGATAAAGACAGAGAGATCACTTAACAATCACTGTCATGGGCAAAACAGACTTGGGGAAAATGTATCTAACTGCCAGTTAATATAGATGTGAGCGGTGAGAAAGCCAAAAATTAAAATACCACGTCCTCCTCCCGCAGGTCCTGCCGGGAGCGCGACCTGCCCTGAGGGCTGCCCTCCTCAGGGCTGCCCTCCTCACGGGACCATGGGCTGCTCTCCTCAGGGCTGCCCTCCTCACGGGACCATGGGCTGCCCTCCTCAGGGCTGCCCTCCTCACGGGACCATGGGCTGCTCTCCTCAGGTCTGCTCTCCTCACGGGACCATGGGCTGCCCTCCTCAGGGCTGCCCTCCTCACGGGACCATGGGCTGCTCTCCTCAGGGCTGCCCTCCTCACGGAGCACGGGCTGGCCCTAGGGCGCCTCTCCTCGGGCCGCAGTTCCTGCCCTGAAAGAGTGAACTGCTTCCCGCCTTCTCTGAGAAAGGATTTTAATGGTGGTCGCTTTCAAACACACGTGCGTTTTAGCTCCTCCCATTAAACGGAATAGTTGCCTTAGAGGAAAAAACGTGCTACAAAGCCGCCACGCAAGAAGAGAAGGGAAGAGCCCCTGTGGAAATTATTCCCTGCCCAGGAGAACAGACTGAATTCCCGACAGAACAGAGGTGAGATGCGCATACTTGCAGGGAGGTGAGGAGTCTCTAGGTGTGGAAGGAGAGAACCTTTACAATGAACGTGTGGACTGCAAGAGGCCAAAGCTCGCTCTCTGGCTATGGTGGTGGCAGTAAAAGTACGTAATAGACGAAGAGGGGATCAAAACTCCGGGCATGCCATGTAGTATAAAATACAAATAGGATTTGAGGTTATTCATGTGTTTTGAATGTTCGGGATAGATGGCATTGTACAGCTCGGTTGTTTGGGGTTTTTTTAAGTTCTCATTTCAGTTGCTTAAAATCTTCTGGGAACTTTCAAGGTACATTGTCAGAGCAGAGCCAGTACCTAGTATGGAAGAAATTAACAATTACAAATGACTGACAAGGTTTTAACAGAACTGTTTGGTCTTGTTAATGCCACATTCAATTTAAATCTCTTTTTTAAGTGTTAGTAGATGGTTTTTAAAGTATGGGTCCTCATGCCTTTCGCTCAGCTTTGTGCATGGCTGGGCAGTGCTGAGGAAAGCTGGTGATCTCCATCAAGTGGGGGGTTTGCCCTCATTTCTCCATGTTTGTCTCTTAGTAAAAGCGAGTTTGCTGTCTCCTGTAGGTTTTGTTGACTGCATAAAAATATCATTACATAAAATAATTAAGGTTAGGAAAGACATCCAAGATCTTGAAGTTCTACCTTTGACCTCATACCACTGCCCTGGAGTCTAGAAACTTTCTTATCAAAAGTGGTGTCACAGTCTTACCCAGGCTGAAGATATATATTGCTTTTAATACACTGGAGTTTGTATGTAATGTTCCTAAGTAACCTGCGGAGTTAGACTAGTGTTTTTTTCCCTTAGTATTTAAAGGAATACCTTTTCCCCTCGCTAAATATTGTCTCTTTCTTTTACCTTCACAAGCAGTGATATTCTCTGAAGGTGAATATCCCACTGAAGGTTACAGCCCACATAGCTTTTAGTGCTTCTGTATCAAAGTAGCATGCAAACAGGAATGCCTGGTTGGTATTCATAGCTGCGTGGTAAAAGCAGCAGAGAATCTGCTCAGGAAGGGTAGCAGTTCCAGGTCTTGACCAGCAGTGCTTGTGTAAGTGGTATTGGATCTTGTCATGTGGTATTTTCCATTTCCAAATGACTTGTGCTTTGATTTGGAAGAAAAATTTAATTGTTTAAAAAACAGATTTTAACTAGGCATATACGATAAAATAGGTCTAAATATTATTTGCGGGTAATAACTAATAACCTTAATGCTTTTTAATTAATAGATAAATAAACAGAAATACTCTGAAACAACAAATAGGAGCAGCTTGAATCCCAGGTGTTGGCTGAGCAGCTAGTACTTTGTGACTTATTACTAAATTTTTTTTATGTTTGTGCAGATGTGGAACAAAATTTTTGTTTTGAAGGAGTAATACTAGCTATAAATTAGTAAGCAAAGGTGTGTAAATAAATGTCAGGTAGTAAACTAAGGCTATACTTCTATTTTAAGATGTTAGCGTTTTCAAAAAGGTGATTACTGGGTTAACTCTGAAATGAAAATTTTTGTCTCCGGTGCTTAGCTTTGCTTAAATTCAGTTAACAGTAGGATTGAAATTGTGAAGATTTTCATTTTTTTTGCTCTTTCATGCTACTTTGAGGCCATTCGTATCTGTAACTGAAGTCAAGATGAAGTAAAGTAGGACATAAATGCAGTGTGGCTGAAACATGTCATCATACCAATTAAGTCTAAATCCTGTTTCTACCAGAAGGCCTCCAGTACCATCTTCTAATTTGATGCTCTTCCTTAGTTTGTCAGAGAACTGTTTAATAGGCAAGTGTCTGCTAACAGTAACTGGAAACGCAAAGCTGGAATTAAAGAAGGTAAAAATGGTGTAAAGGAAAAGCCTGTAGAACTGCAGTTATGTTTTGCTCTTTTATTTTTCTACATTACTTTAATAGCACTGTATCTTATTTTTTACAACAAAATATTTTCATGTTCATTTTCTGCTTCTAACTGAAAGCTTCATACGACAGTCACTAAACATCAGCACCTAAATCTTCATAATATTGTCATTCTGTAGTGCAGTTTTGTTTTGTTTCAGACCATGGTTAGAGATCTTGCTCAGTATTCAATGTTGTCTTATTTTTCTTGTCAGTGCAAAATGTTTTCAAGGGGAGAGAGACATTTACAGTTTATTGGTAGCAAGGCCATGGCTCTTACATGAAACAAAGAGTTAACATTGCTGTTCATCCATTAACTAAAGAATACAAAAGTTTTATATTTCTCCTTGGTTTCTGTTTGTATATGATATATGCTTAATGGAATGGTCAGACTTAGATGTATCAAAAACCCAAAAAAATGACATTTTCTTTTAGTGGTAGCTGTATATTTGTTTCTTTAAGCTTGTTTATTCAGGTGATAAATTGATTTACCTTACCATTTAGATATATATTATAGACCTTTAAAAATATGGACAATTCTAAAAAATTTGTTAGGGTCAAAAATTCAGATATCCATTAAGTTTCTTGAAGAAAGGGAAAAATGAAAGTAATACAAATTCCCACCAATATAATTTAATGTAAGTAAATTCTTGAACATGTTATTTTTATACAAAGATATATTTTAATCATAGATGTCATTCTATTCCTCAGGTAAATATTATGACTAAGGAAAATTCCACGACTGAGGACAAAACCACTGTATAGCAATGATTAGAACATCACTTCCCAACCTTCTTTATAAAAATCCCCACCCAAAACACTAAAAAACCCCACCCCAACAAAAAAACCCAAACCAATCCAAACAAAAAACCCCACCCCCAAACTCCAGAGATCTATCTCCTCAGCTGGTGTAAAGCATCACAGCATCTTTGAAGTCGCACGGACACAGCTGGCTGCTAAGAATCCAGCCCTGGAGATGTAGTGCATGGCAGCAGTCTGACATAAGACAGGTGTGGCCACAGGAGTTCCAAATGACTCTAACAGAGCAGGTTCAGACAAGTGCATTTCAGCCCACCCAGCATATTTCAAATGCTGTCCTGGTTATGTGGATTAAACTTTTGATGATATTTTTCATAGCAAGAACAGCAGAAACAACAGGAATTTTGAAAATAAGGATACAGTATTTAAATAGATGATAAAAATCTTAACACTACTAGGTAGACGTGTTAAATAAAAACTGTCTGTAGGTTTATAATAAATTAAAAATAACCTTTGGGTTTGAGTCTGAAGTATTTAGAGAGAAGTGATATAATTCAGCATCTGGATCTGCAGGGCTACTGGAATGCATTTCAAAGTATTGCAGTGATACAAAACTAAACCTTTAACATAAATTACGCAGTGATTTGTGTAAAATTATAAATTGATAGCAAGTAACTACGTTGGATCATAGTCAGTGAAGTTCTGGTAGACCAGGTGAATTGAATGTGTTGTTCATTCATTTTCTGTGGAAGCAATTTAGCATATGCAGGGCATAATTTCATGCTGGCACCTCTTAACGGATGAGTAATAAATCAGGCCACAGAACTCCTTAGAAACACGAAGAAAATGAAGCTGTAGTTCAATAAAAATGATAAAGTGCTTTAAATGATCCTTTTTTGTTTACTACATTGTTTCTCATGTCACAGTAGACATCAAAACCAACCCAATGAAATACCATAGTGCTCTGGAATAAGTAAAACTGAGCCTGTTACTTACTGTAGTCAATATGTCCATGTATTTTCTGGTCTTGATATTAGACTTAGTTTACTGTGGGATCAAAATAGACACTTATAGTACAGGCTGAACTTGCACAGACATAAAGATTACCATAAATAATCTCTACCTTGAAATTTTCATTTGCAACAATGTGGAAGTAAGAAGAAGGACAAAAAAGAGCAAGCTGGGAACAGTTCAGATCCAGCGTGTGTGGCCAGTGGGCCTGAAATACACTGTTCAGTTTTGTAAGTCAGAAGAGGGTTGCTGGAAATGTATAGAAATCCAAGAATTTATTCCAAGTTCATTGAGTGAAAGCTGCTATAATATGGATGCTTCTTCCATGGCTTCAATCCACCTAAAAGTAGAGGAAATAAAAATGGTACATATAAAATTTTTTTGCATTTTAAGAAAAACAAGTATTTTAAGAACAAAAAGCCTGAAGAAGACTGTATTTTCCATCCCAGCTCTAATGAGGAACTATAGTTCTGTGATTAAAGCAGGGAGCTGAATACAGGGGCTCTTGCTTTCTAGTACAATCTTGACCAGTAATTTATTGTAAAGTCTCAAAGATAGTACAAGTGCTTTCTTAGAATGGGAAAGATGAATCTGGGGAAGTATGGTTTAAAGCAACAAAACCTCCTATAAGCACTCATTTCCTTCTCTGTGTGTCTTGGGGTGCTGAATTTTTATTACAAATTTTGTGACTATCTTACTAGGTGAAAGCAGTAACATTAGAACAGGAAATCCAAACAACTACTTGTTGATGAGAAAATTAAGAAATGGGTAAATTGAACATATAAATTAGAGGTTTCTGTACAGTAATCACCTTTGACAGACTTCTAGCTATGAATCTTGAGGCTCAGTCTCTGCTTATAGAAGGGAGCAAATTCTCCTTCAGGAAGGAACTGAAAAGCACCAGGTAGGTTTGTAATGTCAATCAGGCCAGTCACATGCAATCTTGCTTAATCAAAATTCTGAATGCTGTTTTTTTCATCTGTTACAAAGGCATTCTGAAGTGAAGGAGGGGAAAATCCTTACATGAGCTCACTGTCTAATGTGAAAGTCTATCCCCATACCTGTGTGCTGAATTGTTATCCTCTGCTCGGAAGCTATAAAAGAGCGTCTGCTTGTGGTAGAGATGAAAAACTGTATCCATACTTCCTTCCTCCTTTTCTGGGACAATTGTGAAACCCAACAAAGGCAAACTTTCTGTAGCAACTTTGTCCTGAAAGCAAAGAAGTGAACCAAATTTTAGAGAGAAGGGTTGTAACAGTTTGAGGGCCCTTTCTGAAAAGCGAATGATACAACAGTTCTGCAAAAGTAGTAGTGTGAATGTTCTGCTGGACTCATGGTTCTTAACCTAAACAGGAGCAGTGCTTGTGTACTGCACATTTTTTATCTGGTCTGAGTTATGAACACCACCTCTCAAAGTCCAGTTCTTCGTGATCATCCACCTGGCCATGAAGGTCAAATTAGCCATTACTTTTATGGCTGTCTTTGACATTATAGTCCAGGAGGCAAACATGAGATTACTGAGAGTACAGCAGCAGTTCTGAAAGCCTGAGACTCACTTGCAGTTGTGTTCCTTTCAATCATTTTAATTTGCTGCCTGCAAGTAGTAGTCCTTCTGGTACCTTGTCATTTCCTTTTACAGCACTAGTGACTTTCTGAGAAATCTGCTCTCTCAAGCAGCGCACATGCTTTCCAAAAGGCTGCTTGGAAATTTCCTAGTTAGTAATGCAATTAATCATTAATTTACTCCCAAGAAACTTCCATGAATTTTGCTTGGCAGACACAGATTTGTACAAGTTAAAGAAAACAATAGGCCTTAATGAAATTGCAGTTTAGCTGTTACTGATAGCTGCAATTTTGGTCACTGTATTTAAGTAGATCATATGTATATATTGCCTTTGCCTCTGCTTTTAGACGGTAAATTGCAGACTAGGAATGTGAAGTAAACCATTGTTGATTTTCACCTATTGCTGAACCAGAAATGTAGACTTTTAAGGTTAAAAGACATAAGGTAAATGTGTTGGATACAGAATTTGATGCTAATGGTCTGAACTGCTGTCCAAACCATGAATCCTTTTGTGACTCAATCTCCTCATCTGTTTAAAAGGGATGACATTGCTTCATGTAACTATCACAGGGGTGATGGTGATGCAAGTTTAAATAGCTGATGTTTGCAAAGTATTCTAAAGACTTAAAGAACCAAGTATTGCTTTGACAGGTTTTTGTATTCTATATCCTTTATTTGAAAAAAATTCATTTTTATGTTTTTGCTTATGAAATCTATCCATTATAGCCAAACTTTATATCCCACTTCAAGTTTATTTGTATTGCAGGTATTATAAAATAAGAAAAGGGACTGGGAAAAGGCAAAATACATAAAAATGATCTAGGTGATATCCAGCCTCCTTGGCTGTAAGGAAGAACTTACAGGCCAACACAGCAGGCATTATTCTCACTTCTGCAGACTGTCACCTGTCTTTCCCTGTGCTAGTTGGACAAGTTTGTCCTGTTCATACTTGCCAAACTACAAGATTCTGCTCCCCACCAGAAATGGATCATAGTACTCTCTATCTACAAAAATACCTGGCAGTCACTAAGTGCACCAGAGAACACCGAAGTATCTTGAAGTCTGTAGGTGTAAATATGTATGTTAAGGTTCACAGTGGTTGACAATTTATAACAGCATGAATAGTAAGAAATCAAATAATGAAGGCAGCGTGTGAGGGCTGCTAAGGTCCAGCTGGGACTGTGGCTCAGCCAGTCTGTTAGGACCAGGTCTCAGAAGCAGGTAGTTGTAAGAACTACTGTTTATACCTTTCCCATTTACTGGTCTCCTGCCTGTAGGGAGTAAAGACAGGGTCTCAGATAGAAAACTTTTCAAGTCAGATTGCACAGTACCTCATTTGCAATGTAGGTGTAGAGGACTTTGCCTTTGATAACAAACCAGCGTTTCTTCCAGTGTCTTTTGCCTCCCTTACATCTGTTGAGGTAACCACTGATGGTAGCTCCCTCTCCTGAAGCTGCCACCTGGAGCAGAGTAGGAGAAATCAGGATTTGAAACAGTAAAGGCTTTTCCCATCCTGATTATGCATGTTTACATCACACCAACCATTAAGTGAAACCATAAAGGTATTGATAGAGAAAAGATGTAAGCATGGTATTATGGTTCTTTTTAACTGTTTGAATATTTATAGTTAAACTTACTTCTCAGTAAGTCTAATGGAAAATACGCAGTTGAGTTATTATTGAGGTCAGTAAGTTTACAGCTGTGTTCTGAAAAGCCAAACTTGTCCCTTTTCCCACATCTGGTGTTTTTTGGTGCTTTTTTATTTTAAAAGTACATGCTTCCAGAAGTGAATTACAGTCTCGTGCCTGAACACTTTTGAGACGTGGGTATATTTAAGGCCTTGCTATGGTTTTGTATTAATTTATCTTAATCACTTGATAATGACTTGGTTTTATTTTTGAAATAATATTTCTGAGAAGGCTTGCTCCTGTCATAGAAATATTTTGAGGTCTAAGTGCTTAATGTTCTTAAAAATCTATGTTTTGAGTTGATGGAACTATACAGATGCACACATAGAACGCAGCATACATCATTAGTTACAGCAGTAAAGTAATAATATTTGATTTAGAAACAAAAGGCAGAGATTCAAACCAGCTTTTGGAACACTGATATGAGACAACTGAGAATTAATATAGCAGTGTTTTGCAGCAGAACAGAAATGTTCCAGTGCCTGGAGTAATGCTATTGTGAGATAGTTCATGTTAATGAAGATGTGCTGCTTCCCTGTGGATAGAAAGGTGATGCTTTTTTCCTCATGGGGCTGAAATTCTGCCCGTTAGCCCTTTTAGTACTCAATTTGTGTGTTTGTATTACATGCTTGTGTCTTTGGCACAGTTTCATGAACAAACCTCAAGAAATTCCAATGTCTTGACTGTATAGAGTTCAGCAAGATGTTTGCATGCTAGTCTCTTTAATACAATGATAAATGCCTGCAGGAAATGGGAGTACCTCACCGTGCTCAAGTTCAGTGGGCAGTTTAGCTACCTAGAATCAGTCATCAACATGATTGGCACCTTGTTCCTGGAAAGAAAACTAATATAATTGGAGAAATCATGGCCCCAGTGAAATCAGTGGAAATCTTGTTTACTTTGGTGGAATTGAGATTTTACCGATTTGATTTGAAATAGTTTTGTTTGAGCTGGAGGGAAAGTGCCTGGTGAAACATGTATGCTCTTGAATTGATTGCCAAGGACTATTCACTAAGTCTATTTCCTAAGTAAGTGTTACTTTATTTCTCTTGAAGTCAAAGTAAGATTTCAGAAGTAAGAGTCTTGTCAGCAAGGTAACTGATGAACAGTATATCATGCTCTGTTGATCTGCCCTCTTGTTCTATCTAGTCCCTTGAAAGCGTTTTAGTTTTTTCAAGACTTCATAGGCTGATGAGCAAATTAAAGTACCATACTCTAATTGGGTTTTTCAGTGGGCTCAAGACACTTCTGTGGTATCTTTAGAGCTCAGATTATTTTTGTATTTTAAACACTACTGTGAAAAGCAAGAAAAAAGAAATTGCATGATGAAAGTAAGCCAAGGCATGTGCTTAGCCCAATGCATGCATTATAAATTAAAAATACGGCTGCTGAAATATGAGCACACGGTTTTCTGTAGTTCCTTGTCTTTCTCATGCAGCTTGGTCCTACCTCCATGAGAGCTGAAGGGATTCTCTTCTGTTTCTTAAAAGATGAATAATGAATATTGTGGAAAACAGAGAAGGCACTGCTGGAACACCTGGATGAAGTTGGAGGGAAGCTCACACTTAGTGGCCGCTCTGCAAGATAAAGGAAATTCAGAAAGGGAAGGGGGAAATGGATAAGTTGATACATATCAGGCTAGGGGAGACACATGATACACTAATACAAATGACTAAGGAAAATGCAATTCCTCCTCTATACACAGTCTTTATTTTAGCCTTTCTTTCACACCTTTTTAAATCTGATGAGTTGGTTCCATGGCCCCCTCAGTTAATGGTACTAACCTAAAGTTTCTTGAAAAGGCTTGCAAGAAAGCTGACAAAGCACAAAACACGTCTTGTTTTCTTATTTAAAATGAGCTTTAGGCAAATGGCTTTGACATCTTTCTCCTCTATGTTCTGTAACACTTTTGCAGGATAGATTCACTAATGCAACTTTCTTTCTGTATGAACCATTCATTCTTTTTGAATTGTGCATGGGAGACAGTTATTCTGTCTCTGAAAAATTCCATTAAGCCCACAGTCTGAATTCATATCTTCATGATTTCACTTCTGGCAACACATTATTTGAAAGCTCTTAGTAAAGCACAGCATTAGTTTAGCACAAATCTGAGTTACTGCTTCTGGACACACAGTGGCTTGGGGATGCTTTTTTGGCTGTTGTGACAGCATCTGTTTATGTCTTTTCTTGGCTAGTGTGAATTTCTTTAACCAGGATGGAAAAAGAACTTAATCTGTTCACAGCTATTTTTTTCTTGGCAATGTAGCAAGCTTACTTTTAGAGACTGTCTATATGAGTAGTTGTGCAAGAAAATTATTTCCTGTTCACTCTCTGTTCATTAATTTGTAATCTCTCTCTCCCTTTTGTCTTTGATTTGGATGTATACTTAAATCAGAAAAGAGACTTACGTAGTAGGATAACAATACAAAATTCTAGATCGGCAGTAGCTCTTCTGCTTTGAATTCGTGCTTTTATCTGTAACTAGATAAACTCACCCTGTAGAAAAGCTCTTAGTGGCTCTGCACTTAGCCTCAGTATTTCTTTTTGTAAAAGCTACAATATGGATGAGGGCAGTGAAGAACCATAAAGACATTGTTTTATTTTAATGGATAATTAATTAGAAATTACATGAAAGAGTTATCACCTATAATTACATCACAGAATAAAATAGTTCTGTTAGAAAAAATCTACAACCATCTACTCCAAATGCTTGACCAATTAAGGCTTTCCCAAACATTAAAACATGTTATTAAGAGCATTGTTTAAATGTCTCTTAAACACTGAGAGGCATGGGGTATAGACCACCTCTCTAGAAAGCATGTTCCAATATTTGTTCACCCTCTGGGAAAAGAAAGGTTTCCTCATGTCAAGTCAGAACCTTCCCTGCTGAACTGCTGAACCTTTCTTGTGTCTTGTCACTGGATCAGAGGGAGAAGAGATTCAGCACCACTTTTCCATGTCCCCTCCTCAGGAAGCTGCAGAGGGCAATGAGGTCACATCTCAGTCTCCTTATCTTCAAAGGAGACAAACTCAGAGTCTCAGCTGCTCCTCACAGAACATAGTTTCTGTCATTATTCTGGTTTATCCAAAGGCCAGGGGAGCTCTCGGAGAACCTGGCTTATAATCACAGAATCCCAGAATGGTTTGAGTTGGAAGAGACCTTAAACATCATCTCGTTCCATCCTTCTGCCATGGGCAGAGACACCTTTCGCTCAGGCATCAACACCAGGTCTCTCCAAGACCCATCCAACCTGGCCTGGAACACTTCCAGGGATGGGGCAGCCCCAGCTGCTCTGGGAAACCTGTGCTAAGGCCTCATCACCCTCTGAGCAAAGAATTTCTTCTGTATATCTAACCTAAGTTTTTCCTGTTCTAGTTTGAAAAAACAATTCACTAAACTTGTTTTTATGGCTTGCTGAACAGTTTTAGCTGCCATACAGCCTGGCCCTCCTGGAACCTCAATACACATGCCTCAAGCTTGAAATGAGGAATGCTATTTAACAAAACCCAATATAGTAGGCAGGTCCTAAAGCCTCCCCATTACACAAGCAGAAAATCGATTTGTCAGTTTTGCCAAGAATGAAGGTATCTTACCTCTTTTTTTAAGTTCCACATAGCAGCTATCACAGACTTTGGCTGCTTGATCTTTCAGGTACTTCAATGGGTACTTGTTTCTTGAACAATTTCGACATACAATCTGTTCCAGCAAGAAGAGAGGCACATAAATATAATTTAAATGTATAGATATGCATATACAAAACAAATTCCCTGAGCTGACTGGGAGAGCAAGTTGGATAGTGGACCAGACATGACTCTCTCCTAAATCTGTGGCACTCAGGAAAAGCCTGCTGATTGAAAGGGGATTCCTGTAGGTTTGCACTGTTGTAAGCTAAGCGGAATTGGTCACTGTACTTGGTTGCATAACATTTCTGTGTCCTTTTCCCCAGGAATTTACACCTTTCCTACCACTGAATCATAGAAAGGCCACTTTAATACTACTACTGTTTTTGTAGCTTTGTTAGTAATATTGTTTTCTTAAACAAGCTTGCGTGTTCCTCAAAACCCTGTGTCGGTACAGACTGATTTTTCTCTGTGGAATTAGAAAAAAAGATTAAGTTAAATGCTTTTTTTATGCAATCAAAAATTGCTGGTAGTTTTATTAAAATAAAAAAAAATCAGGTTAAAAGACAGCCATGGTTTAAAACAGGACTGAAAATTTATGTGTACAGGCAAATTTCTAGAGTCAGAGGTTAAGGGACAAAACCAAGAAAGCTTATAGATCTCCTGAGCTTTAGTGCAAAAGGCAACAACTCTTCAATGGAGCACAGAGGAAACTTTCCCTTTAGTCACTGATTAAACCATGTTCTACCGCTGAGTTTCTTCGCTTTCCTTGGATGATCATTTTACCAGCTGTTATTAGGGACAGGACATGGAGTAGATGTGCTACTGCTCTGGTCTAGAGCAGAGCCTGCATTTTTTGTGTGTTGCTTCATTGTCTCTAGAGCTAGCTGTGTTTCAGATGTAAGGGCTGCACTCACCAACAATTACCCTGTCAGCCTTTATCTACTAGCCTGTGGGAGCTAATTTGACCTTAAGGCAAAGTTACTGTTATTCCTTCTAGCGATATTAGAAACCTAACTTCTTAATTTAGCAAAGTGCTCACTGGTTCTGTGAGAAGTCAAATTCTGGTCCTGATGTTGCTACAAATTTTCAGGTTACAACAGTGTCAGCCAGTGTCCTAGAGATGCAAATAGAACCCCCCTGAGAAGCTTGCACGGCTCTTACCTTCCCACAGGCATGGCAATGATGTCGCCTCAGAGTGAGGGTAAAGTCACAGCCGCAGTTCATGCACATCATGACGTGGGACACGGGAACCAGCATAGGAGGCCTCTCACCCAAGGGTATTCCAAGCCTTTCCCTTAGCTTAAAATCAAAGAGGAATAAATGAAGAAGCATCGACACTTACAAAGTCCATTTAACCAGCCCTGTTCCATGACATACAATTCTCTCATTTCAGTCTACCTTTGCCTGCTAAGATCCCCAAATTTTCTCATTCCTAATGCACTCATATAAGTGACATACAGCTGCTTCAGCATTGAAAGACTGGTACACGCTGCTGTTAGAGTCACAAAAAGTACAAATCCACATAAATCTATTTTTGGTCAGGCCCTGGCACTCTTCCACATCAGACAAGTATGTGACTAATTGCATATGAAAATTGCTGGTAGGAACATGAGTTAAAAGCATCTTTTTATTAGCAGCTTTTGAGATAATATCCATAAAGAGCTCTACAACCTTCAATCTAAAAAGCACCAGAGCTCTTTGTCATTACACCTTGGGATGCTTGTGTGACAAGGGAAGAGAGAGTAAAGAAAACAGTAGAACCAAAGATGTATTTATGCCACTCGAAATCTGATCCATGCTTTCTGGTTGATCTCAATATATGTAAGCAGCTTTAGAAAATGTATTTGCTGTTCCTAGTTCTTGAAATGCACCACATGGCAGTGGTGTTCAGGTGCCTTTGCTCCAACCCCAGGGAGCCATCATTAGTCTGGAACTGAATGCAATCTAATAAGCTGTGCTGAGCTACTTCAGGTTCAACACCAAAATACTATGGGTAACCCGCTGTCAGTTCACAACAGCTCAGCATTTGGCACAAGTAGGACAAACTTTTGTGCTTTTGAAGGATGGTTTCCAATGTGGGAACTAAACTTCTGCAGACACACAGGATCTAAACATAGACAAATCAAATTCCACCAAATTTCTCCATGTGCACATTTAAGCTTACACCAGAAGCAGAGCTGCAAAAGAAATAAGTTTTTCATTTGTTGAAAAAGGATTTGGTTTAGATTACTAAACTGACTAATTTCTAATTTTTTTCTGTTTAATATTTGAAAGTAGATTAGATACAGGCCAGGGAAAAAAAGCCTGTTTTGTTTTTGAATTAATTTTTTACTTTCTGAGGTCTTCAAAAATTAATTTATAGAATGGTTGAGTTTGGAAAGGAACTCTGAAGGTCACCTGGTCTAATCACTCTGCTCAGGCAGAGCCACATAGCGGCAGTTGGCAAGAACTTTGTCCGAGTGTCTTCTGAACATCTCCAAGAATGGAGACTCCACAAGCTCCTCAGGCAGCCGTGGGTGCCAGTGCTCAGTCGCCCTCAGGGTGAAAAAGTGTTTGCTGCTGTTTGAAGGAATCTCCTGTGTTTCAGTTTGTGGTCACTTCCTAAAGTCCTGACATGGGACACCACTGAGAAGATCCTGGCTTCTTCTTCTACTTTGTACCCTCCAGGTATTCATACAATAGACGCTCCCTGAGTCTTTTCTTCTCCTGGCTGAACAGTCCCAGCTTTCTCAGCCTTTCCTCCTATCTGAGGTGCTCCCTTATTAGCTTTGTTGCCCTTTATTGGACTCTTTCCAAGGTTTCCATGTGTTATGTTGAGGAGCCCAACATTAGACACAGCACTCCAGATGTGGCCTCACCAGCACTCTTTCTTATTTAGTAAAACTGGGGTTCTACAAAATATAAAATAGCATTCTTACTTTTTATCAGATGTGGTTTTTGCCTCCTTAACTGGGAGTAGAATAACTGAAAATAATGAGATAATAATATACATAATTGCACCAGTACAATTTCAATATTGCTGGTGGGATTTGCACTACCACTACTGGTAGTGACTTTATTGTGTATATGATATAAGTGTAACTAATGGGCAGCTTGGGTTTTTTTTTAATCTATGAACTTTGTAGCTATTTTAATTAATCCAAAATAGCTACTAGTTTGTCCTTTGGGACAAAACAATCTTCCTCCAGAAGAACTAAGCAAAGGCCACAGAGTATGCAGTGTGATTAATATTTCAGAGGTGGCCTATGAGCTTTGATGAGTTTCATTGTTCAAGCTTGGCATATGAAAATAGAATGTTTGGCTACTAGGAACTCTGCATTGGATAACTTTCCTTTCCTCTCTCTCTCTCTCGCTCTCGCTCTCTTTCTCTCCTTTTGCTTTTCAAGCATTGAAAGATTTGGCCTCCTTTTACCTCCATGCTGCTGTGGAAAGTCGAAGTCTTGTGAGCTTTGTAGTCATCTGGAATGTGTTTGCTGATGCAGCTGTACCAGTCATCCCTTTCTGAGCAAGAGCTGGGGAATGAAATACAGCAGAGCAGTCAATGCCATGCATAGCAGGGACTGAAGCAAGCTGACCAGAGGAGAAAAGTTTTACTTCATGAATGTTTGCTTTTCCCCACTTCTGCACTGAACTGATAATTTTCTGACCAGGAATAAAATTGACTGTCAGACATATTCAGAGTAATGATTAGTGTAGCTCCATGCTGAGGACTGTGACTGAGAAGGACCTAAATGCCCAGAAAATTTTTTGAAGTAGTCTCTGGTTTTTCTATAAGCTGCTCAATCCTAGATCACACAGGACAATATGAAGTGTCTCTTTTTGTCCTGTCTGCCTTGTCTTTTAGGCACTCTAGTGCATAGAGTGTTGGCATACATTGGTGGCTCAAAGCAAGTGTGTTTATGCTCATCTCTGCAGTGGGGTGCTTAGATGAATTGCACGTTGGGAAGTGCAGAAGTGTATTGCCCATGGTAGAGATGTGAATGATTCAATTTTCCTTTAGCTTCTTCACAGACAACCTCAGTCTCCTGGAACAGAAGAAGTCAGGACAGCAATTTGTGAAGGAAGCTGGGTGTTCCCTAGAGTTCCAGTTACACATGGAGGCCAGTAATTCTCCGGACTGGCCCCTAGATGCCCCCTGTGCACAAGGCAAACCAGCGAGCACTTCGCATTTGGAAGTCCTGCCAGTCCAGCTATCCCCAAAAAGCAGCAGGGTGACTGTTATTTCATTGATGCGTTTGCTCTGTTACAGCTGTGAGGTATCCTGCCTGTTTTAGCTGTTTTTTCTGCTGAGACTTCAAACTGTGCACTTCCTGTTCATCTGAAACTCTTCACAGCTCTAGCGGTTTCTAGCCTCAGTCACAGGAAGGAATATAACTCAGTGTGGTCTCCCCTCTCCAAATCATACCAGCCACTCACATTAAAGCTACCCACTAGACTTTGTTGTAAAAACTAGTAGTGGCATCATTGCCAGCTGCTGTTCAGCTGTGATTTTCTCACATCATGATGTCCTCATGAAGACCACCAAACTAGACATCTGAGAACAATTTGTGTTTTGTGGTCTTAAAAAAAAAAAGGCACAAAAAGAGAGGAAATGCCAGATTTTCTTGATGATCTTTAACTTGGCATCCCCCTGCACAATGAGCATAAGCTGTTGTCTGAAAAACATCAACCTGTGCAAAATTCAACAAGCCTGGAGCAGAAACTTTGAACTACTGTATACTACAAATTGGCTAACCTCTGGAAGCCAAGGAGGTATGTTACAGATCACCTCTGTCAACAGTCACACTACTAGTGACAGAATCCCAGAATGGTTTATGTTGGAAGAGATCTTAAAGATCATCTCATTCCAACCCCCTGCCTTGGGCAGGGACACCTTTCATTAGACCAGGTTGCTCAGAGCTCTATTCAATCCAATCACACCTTGTAACTACCAAAGCTACCACCTGTCAAATTAGACTTTCTAAGAAATCTGAAGATGTCTGTATCTTTCAGACAAATCATGTCCACTGCCTAGCAAACACTAAAAGAAGTCCTGACCTTCCTTATTTAAACATTTCTCATGCCAGTTCTTTCACAGAAATTCTCTTCACTTGAGAATTAAGATATGATTAAAAAAACCCCAAAAACACAAAGGAAATCATGGCCCATATAGTGATGGAAATTAAAGCCCCTTTAGGAAAGACAGGTAAGAAGGACAATATGTTATCAAAAGGTTGGTATCTGGCCCTTTTAGCCTCTTCTCCACTCAATTAAAAATCACTAGAAGTATTTGCAGGTTATTACTGACTAAATGTGGGAATAACACCCATCTCCTGATGAGTAAGATCAATTATGTCAATTTGCATAGGCCTGTTCCTAATTAGCTATTTGACTGGTTGCATGAAGGCTCAGAGGAATTTTTGCTGAACCTCTGACACTCAGAGAAGCTCAGCCCATGATTGCCATTGCCATGTTTGGTCCTTGTGGGATTTTTGGGATGCATCATCATGTGCTGAGCTCTCAGTTATCCAGGTTGGCTCATATATTCATCATTAAGCAAACAGAAAGAGGGGGTCAAATTGTCACTGAGTTTCACTGGACAGCAGGGGACATCCACAGAACACAGAAATTGGACCAGGATGGGATTTTGTCACAGTGCTACCACTATCACTCTAAATTAGCCTTTTAGAAGGTAATGTTGACTGTGTTCTCCTAGTATTTTCTCTGACATTTTATATAAGCACCACAGGGTTATCCCTGTGTCCAAGACTAGTATTTTTGAAATGCAAATAAAGATATAAGAGCGCATGAGCCTTCTTCATAAAGCTGCTATGCTCAAAGCTGTTAGTGGCTCCCTGCTAAACCAGTAACATGGCTCTTCAGATGAACAAGCCATTTTCAGGAGGAAAGACTTTACAGTGCTATCTGCTCATATAGCCATGCTGACTTCCGAGCTTTGGTCATCCTTTATCTACTGCCTTTAGTCCCTGGCACTCATGCTGTATTTCCTCAGTGCACTCTCCTTGTCTCATACAAGTATGAAGGCTTTGAGGTTTGCATTGTGGTTGTTGACCACTTGCCTTTAGTGCAGCTTGTATCCCCTCAGTGTGAGCAGTAAAATATACATTCTTTAGGGACACTTGAAGCCTTCTGCACTTTTCTGTCTTTGATGATTCTTTTGGTGAGCGTAACAGGCCAAGGATGCTATGCAATGGAGTTAGGAGAGCATGCTGGCTGCTGGCTCACTGGTATCTCATCAGCTCTGCCAGCCAATACAAAAACGAGGAGGAAGAACTGTTCTTGAGTGGCTTACGACAGATTGGTCACAGAATGAGAAGCACAAGGAAGGGCAATGGGGCTCTATCCCAGTCTCTGTCTGTCTGTTATCAGAAGGGTAATATTAGTCTCAGGTCCTGGTTCTGTGTACTACCAAATAAACACAGCTCACAGTTGCCTCACATACTTTGTTTACGCTAATTAAGCATGGACTTGATATGAGTACAAAAGGCAAAGAAATATCCTAATAATGCAAGCAGTACATCCCAAGGGGCTCACTAGGGATGGCAACTTCAGTTGCTCTGGGGAAAGGGGATGTTCAACAGAATTTCCCCTCTACAGTACAAAAGAACTGTACACATCCTGCATTTATAACTGGCAGGTAACTCAAAATTACTGTGAGTATATTTTGAGGATTGTGATGAGTGTGCAGGTCTAAGGAAATCTCATATATGATTATGATTATAAAAGGAAATGGACCAAAAGGCTTTGACGGGCCTTTTGGCTGAGCACTCCCCACAGAAGGTAAGTGCTCTGGGAAGGATGAGAGCTCCAAATTCTGTTTCTGAATAAGAAAGTACCATCCCAGTCTTTCTCTTGCGCTGTGTAATTTAGGAAGTGGGCTGTGTTTCTAGGCATTCTGCTGCACGCTGTAGTTGCACACTGATGGTGGGAAAGTCAGTACTTAAAAGCATTGAAGACCTTGTTATTTGGAAGACTTAATACCACTGCTAGTGTGCTATGTCTTTTGTAAAATCTACATGTGGAAAACAAACCAGCTATCTTTCTGCTATAGCTGTAGGTAAATTAGCGGGGTAGTTTTGGGCTAGAAGCATGAAAAATACAGTACACTGTTATCTTCTGATCAGAAACTGACCTACAATCTCTTTTTTGCACTGGCTTGGGATCCTAGGACAGAGATCTTGACTCCCAGTTGCAATCAGTACTAGCAGTACACAAGCTCATTAGTCATCTAAATTCCTTTTATTAGAAAAACCCATAAGGTTGCTAGTAAGGTTTAATTTTGACTTTGACACTTAAGCACTATTGAATGCTTTTATATCTGTTGCATGATATTACCTAATTATTATTTTCTCCAGCAATTTTACAGCCCTAGAGGTGTGAGGTAACCAGGGAACTTATAAAAGGGAGCTATAACAGATTTCTAGTGTCACAGAGAAAGAATACGAAACATAATGGAAAGTACCCAGACTTCTTTCCTTTGTATTTAAGATGTTATCAAGAGCCAAGTTCTTGTCTTTATGGAGTACATGAATTGAATTAGTTACAGTTTATGAGCTTCACATTTATAATGAATACTGATTCTATAATCAAGTACTCAGCCATTGTCTGTCACCAATAGCAGACAGAAAAAAGCTAGTTAAGAATGAGACACAATTTCAGTCTTGGGTATTGGTTGGACTAATCTAGAGATACAAGAATGTAATACCCTCTGCCATGGACATTTGGGAACAGTACCTTGCTGACAGGGTCAGGCAATGTTCTTCATATTCAATCTTCAGGATGTTTTGGGCTTTCTCTGTCACTGGGCGAGTGACCTAGAAAGAAATGCCATGAACTTGAATGTGGACATCAGTTAAACTGTCTATAACCAGTACACCACACGTGTCTCAGTGCATATGATCTCTGATATCCTAACCATCTGGGTCATATTTCAATGCAAAGAGATGGGCATTAGGTTTTTTTTTTTATTGCTGTCATAATAAGGAATGATCTCTATTTCAATATGATGGTATGCTGAAGGAAAAAAAATCACTTAACCCAGCCTATAAGGATAAAGTATCTATGAGGATTCAGTTTTACTATAACAAGCTTAGGAGATGTTTAGTCTGACAAGTGTCAGAGCATGTTGGTCTATGCTTACAATGAATAGAAATCACTTTTTTCCTGACAGGCAGGCATTATACAGTGAAGCACTTCAGTTCAGTTACTGCCTGTCTGCAGCAAGGCTCTTTAACAGCAAAAAAAAGCCAACTTAAAAGCTACAGCTCAGCTACAATCTTTTCCCTACCATGGAGTATATCAGTAGCCTGCTAATAGCAACAGCCAGTGAGGAGAAACATAGCTTCATGGTTTCATACATTTTTATTAACAAGCACCATTATGCAAGTGACTCAGTGTTTCAAATGTACCTCAGTAAGTACCTGCTCTGCAAATCCTTTTCACTTAACAGTAGAATATTTCGGCAATTCCTAGGAATTACTGGGATCCCTCGGTTAGTTTTAAACCCTCAGGTCCCTGGGGTGATCAGACCCCCCCACCTTTCCACATCACCTTAACCTTCCCATATCATTCCACTGAAATTAATGATTAGTAATTCTTCTCTGGTGTGTTTTCTAGATCATCAGACTTCTGACTTGCCACTTCAAATCCTCTTTCACATAAATGCAATTTGGAATATTAGCTATAGAACAGTTACGAAGGTCCAATATACCCCTTTGGTCCAATATCTCCCATTGGACAGGTGCTGATGCCAATGAGTACTTAGGGAAAGAATGTAAGGACAGCTTAATTGTGTTTGCAATTTATAAATTTATTGAAGAAGAAACTGGTTTTGTATCACTGCATTAAATTGCTTCCAATACACCTTTTCCCCATAAAGTTGCCTCATTGCTTGTTGAACCATTAATGCTTTTGATGAAAACAGTTAAAAGGCAAATGAAAACCAGGCTTGTGTAAATTTTGAGTAGCAGGAGTTTAAAACCAGGCAAACTAATCTCCAGTGAATATATTGAAGGGAATAATAATGCATTGGCTAGAGACAAAATGGGATAATAAATCTTTTCCTGTTTCATGATCAGAGGGTAACTGATTTTGCCTTGTATTATTTATGCAACCTGGATAAGGCTGCCATACTAAGTCACAGACTTAGAGATAATCATTTTATGTTTGTTTTATACCATTTTTCCTTCTGTCTTCCGTAAGAGACAAGGGAATGCCCTGATAACAGGTTCATCCCCTCTTTCCCCTTGCTGGATATGGGACATAAACCAGAAGAGCACCAGCAGCTCACTATAAAACTTAAATTCAAGCTTTTAATACAGATGAAGCATTACCTTCATGCCTGACACAGCCAAGGTGTTTTTCAGTCGATATTTGCCATCCTTCTGGGGATATGTGTACAGCAGAACATCATTCATCTATATGAAAAGAAAGACAAAATCAATCATTTGCAATATGGCTTGCAGGCCTGCCTGCCCATTCTCCTGAGGGGAATACCCAGAATAAGCTCTAACTTGATGAACTACTGGGACTGTTACCTAACCCTAACCCTTTCCTAATACCCAGCCTAACCCTCTTCTGACAGCTTCATGCTGTTCCCTTGGATCCTGTCACAGAGAACAGAGACTGGTGCTGCTCCTCTACTGCCCCTCTTGAGGGAGCTGCAGATCATGATCAGGTCTGACCTCAGTCTCCTCCAGGCTGAACAATCCAAGTGGCCTCAGCCACTCCTTGTATGGCTTCTCCTCTAGATCCTTCCCCATCTCTCTGTTCCTCCTTTGGATGCTTTCTAACAGCTTTAGCTCCTTATACTGTGGTGCCCAAAACTGCTCACAGTACTCTAGATGAGGCTGCCTCAGTGCAGGGCAGAGCAGGGCAATCCCCTCACTCGCCCAGCCGGTGATGTTAAGCCTGATGCCCGCCCTGGACACGGTTGGCCCTTCTGGCTGCCAGGGCACAGCTGACTCGTACTCAACTTTTTGCCCACCAGGATCCCCAGGTCCCTTTCCAGGGTGCTGCTCTCCAGCGCCTCATTCCCTAGTCTACACACACAACCGGGTTGCCCCTTTCCAACACTTGCCCTTGTTAAACTCCATATGGTTGGTGATTGCTTATCCCTCTAATTCATCGAGGCTCCTCTATGAGGCCTCTGCCCTGGAGGGATTTGACAGCTCCTCCCAGTACAGCATGATTGGCAAACTTACTTAGCATCCCTTTGTTCATGAAGGTATTAGAGAGCACTGGCCCTAAAACTGGAGCCCTGCAGCACCTGGGCACTAAGCCCAAGTGAACTCCTGAGAGAGATTTTCAGGATTCTGACATAATCTGCTAGGAGGCTTCTTGAATAGCAAACTCAATTTATTTTATGTATTTTAAAAGTTATATGTTTCTTTTAAAACCTGCTTATTCTTTTATTATTGTTGATAAAGGATGACACCATGGTGCATATCATTATCATGACAACCCTGATTAATATCCCAAGATTTTACTAAACATGACTTTGCTTTATAATTGCCCATTGGATTTTTTTTTCTCCTTTTTTTTTTCTCCCCTATTTAGCAGTAGGCTGTGATTTGGAGGTCCCATGAGCCACAACTTGACACAGTGAAATTATGACAAATATTGCAAAGCTTGTGAAGCAAGGCACACATATTCATGAAGAAAGAAAGGGTTTGCACATACTGCTGTTTCCTTTGCCACATGCACAGTAGAGACCTGAGTGGTGACCATGTGAATGGTATGGACAGAACTAGCATCAGTACCAGTGATTTCATGCGTCCTCCTGCTTCAACTGCCCACTGTTCCCCAAAGCAGCGAGGACTGGCTGATGACAAAAGCTGATTTTGCAGCTTCTCAGAAATCTGCAGTAGAGGAGATGGACTGCTAGAACCCTATGGGAAGTTCCCACAAATCCTTGAGCTTTACACTTCTTGTTTGCCAGAATACTTTTGAATAATTTGGATTCCCAGACTGCTCAGAATTTTATATTGGAGCACATATCCTTATTCTGCACTGCTCCATGCACACACATGTTCCTCTAAACAACAGTTGACAACACCGAGAAAGAAGGATATGTCTCCTCTTTAATTCCCTTTCTTTTCTGTTACTACTTTCCCCCCCTCTTCTTTTTGTAATTCCCTCTGTTGTCACAGCTACCCGGTAAAATTGGAGCCAGTGCAAGTTTTCTAACCTATAGTGTTCAAATTGATTGATCCAAAGAAGTTTATGCCCTGCTGAACTGTTGGCATCCATATGTAGTACACTCTCTGTCTAAAAGCTTCTACCACGTGTTTGGTTTTTCTGAAAGTTTTAAAGGCTAGTTAATCATGAACTCTGTCTTCTTCTATTCAAGTCTGAGTTAAACATCCCCTGAGTGTCAGTGGAGCAGTCTGAATGTGTGCTGGAGCTGTGTTTTCCAAGCTGTGACTCCAAAAATCTCCTGTACTCCAACCCTGCCAGATAGAGCATTAAACAGTCTCCCATTTGATAGCAGCTTCCTGCAACCCATTTTCAGCACAAGTGGCCTTTGTAGAGAAATTCTTAGAAGGATGAGATAAAAGACAGGCCCTTAGTTGCAAAGTCTTGTGGTTAGGGGGCATTTTGGGGCCTGCCAGTTTCAGCAGCCCATACTGTGCTGCACAGAGGCCACAACATCCTTGTAAACAGAGACTGGACTCAGGAAACAGACACACAGCAAAACTCACAAAACATCCTGCCAGGAAACACCAGATTCAACAATACCATCAGCCTGCACAGAATAGCCAGCTCAAGTAACATTAGGATACATACAACATACACCTGCAGAAACATTTGAAACTTGTCTTTACACTGTCATGCGTATATGGGCTGTGCACAGACAAACAGTGCTCCTTATGGGCAGATATATATTCAGAGCACTAAAGCATACCTCAAAAGCGCAGGCCAAGTGGAAGTCTGGCACACACTCAAGTTTTACAGCATATTCTAACTACAACTCCAGTTTGATGGGCTCATCTCCTGGGATGTGGAGGAATTGAATTCTCAGGGTTATCCTCCAGTGTGACTCTTGCTCTGAAATTCTCTCCAGGTCCTGGTCTTAATTAAGCTTCAGTCAGAGTAAGTTCACTACTAAGAGCTTCAGAAAATGCTATTCATGTAAAAATCTATTGGGGATAGTGATGGTAAATACATTTATTTCATCAAAGCTAAGCCAAACTACACCTATACATGCTAGCTCTTTTTGAGTTGCTACTGACATGTGAAGCATTAAAAAAAAGTTCTGAAAGGTTTGAGTTTTTATTAATGCACAAACCTGAGTTTTGCAAGTGACTTCAAAGGATTATAATATGGTCCTTAGAAGATAAAGGCTTTAAATAAATTTCAGTTTTAAGAGACAATGTTTAGGAAATTATCCTGGTCTTGGGGTTTTGGCATGGATTTTTCTTCCAGTGTCCCCAGGCATCAGAATCAAGACAGCACTGACAGAGGGAAGGATATTTTCATGCAGGCATGTCCTGATAGTGAATGGTGTTGGCAGTGATGGTTGGTAGGGCCTTAAGATCGATGCAATAAACATGCTGTATGCCAAGATAGAAATACTCTGACATAGCTATGCAGTAGTTGTTTTGCTGTGTCCACGGGCTAGATAGTCCTTTAAGCAATGCAGGAGTGGTAGTGACATAGTGGTGGCACCACTGAGAATCCATAGAATAGTAGTGATAAGCAGATAATGCAAGACTATTCAGGTGTTAATGCAGGAATTACCATATTCCACAGTGACCTTCCTGCAATTTCACCATACATGGAATTGCTTTGCAACCTGAGGAGCATTCACGTGCACATGGAGGAGACTGGAGTAAAAAAACAAAACACTGAACCCAAAGGTAGATATTTGCCAATAAACTTCAAGTAGTTTCAACGATCCAATCACCCTCTCCCTGCCCCTTCTGGAGATATAATACAGGAAGCCTGAAGTGATTGCAACTTCAGTGTGCTAGACCAGGAAAGAAGCCAGATTTATGAGTCTTTTTATTCTTGAAAGTGACTATTACGACTAGCTCCACCCCATTCTTTGCATGGCAGCACATTTGGTCACAATTTGCCTTGCTGTCCGAAAGGAAGAAAAAAACTCACTTTTTCTGAATATTGAGAGCACCTATTAACAAGACATTGGCTACTGTAATGTCTCCAGCTGTCAAGAGACACTTCTCTCTTTGCAGTTAACTTCAGACTTTGACCATCTGAGCTTTCCCCAGGAAATAGTTCCTAAACTAGAGAGTGCCAGAAAGTAATTTCTGTGTTTGCTTTGTTTCAGTAATACTTTTGGCCTCTTGTGACCTGTGACCTTCAAGCTGATACAACCATTTTGGAGGACTTAAAATTTATATGAGTTTATCCCAAGTTTAAATTACTTTCCTCTCAACGTTTATTACCAACCTGATTTCTGCTCTTCCTTTAAAATTCTCCATATCAGTTACAATAGCTAAGTTTGTAACACTTCAGTGTTTGCCATAGTAATAGGCTATGATGGCAGTTACAACAAACACATTGGAAGACAAAAGGGTAGCAATGCCTTGGAATCTTGTCCTAGCTTTAGCCACAATTCTGAAATAATTTTGAATACTAGCAAAGGCAAATGTTTCAGAAGAGAGATCAGTAGGGATGTAATTATCATTTGTTATTGAGTGGTCATCAGCAGACTTCAGAGTTACTACTGCTGAGAACATTGTTTCTTAAGACCAGCTCCTGGTGTTCCTGGCATAGGCTTTTTCCAGTGACTGCAACAAAGTAATGATTTTGATACTTATTGCAGTTGTTACAGTCCATTGATGCTGACTCCATAAAACAGAAGTGCAGCTATCTCATATTTGAAGATTTGGGTGAAATCCATCATTTTCAGTACATGTAAGTCTGAATTTTCACATAAACCACTGAAACCATAAAAAAAGCGCAGCACCAGCACTTTGTCCCATCCCATCTGATCTTTGATTATGACTGCAATACGTGATTGAGGAGGGAAACAAGATTGTGCATATACTCATGCACAAACAGGAGTTATAAGTAAGAGGGGTAAATAAGAAGGATTAATGCAAAATACAAGGCTTCTGTAATAAGCTATCTCTCCTCCATGCAATGATCCCACGGTGAAAAGCTGTCAACACTTAAAGGCGAGAGCAAATACATATTCCAGGCATATAATTAATTTATTTAAAAATAAATTCTACAAGCAATATTTTAATATTAATAGCAGCAGTAATGCTCAGTTCTTTATGGTTTCTTTCTGGAAAGGAGCTCTAAAGAATTTGTCAAACATTAACAGGTAAGCAGGTAACAAAATTCTAAGACACAGGCAAGTATCATATTCCCCTTCATATCGGTAAGTGCATAAAAATACATGTGGTTACACAATAAACTATCTGAAAAGTTGAGAACAGAGCTCAGGAGCCTGGAGTCTCAGATACTCTCTAAACTGCTCAACGGAGTGTGTAACATACAACAGAAAGCATGAGTGTTCACAGTATATCTCCAAAATAGTGGGGTTTCATCTGTTTTGATTTGCAAATACTTGCAGTAGGGTTGCGGTCCCTTGTAAAGGGTATTCCAGCCAAGTGACGAAAGGTCCATTTTTCCTGATTATCCTAGAACACTGTTGCAAACTGTCACTGAAAACTGGTGTTCTAAGCCACAGTAAGCTGGAGGTGTGTGTTTAGAGGAACTACACTGAGGCAATGCACAAAGTTAACAGGTAATATACATATATGTGGACAGTAGGAGCTAAAACTCAGTCCCTCACCTTCAAAGATATATATCCCTCCCGAGTGTGACCAAAGAAAGTTTTCAGCTACTTTAGCAGTAGAATATTCTCTCTTGCTTCTGATTAATCTTCTAAGGTCAAGTGTGCAGCTTAACTCCTGCAGGTATTCAGGAGTTCTCATCTTCCTGATTCCCTTAAAAACTTGCACTTCTTTGCAGAATTATGTCCTGGTGAAGGCTGTATGTAACTGTGGCACAACTGGAGGGTTGCACAGCACGTGTTCCTGTATGTGGGGCTAATGGGATGTGTGAAAGGACTACAGCCCCGTTAGCAACAGGAACTAACTCCCCACATCACTGTTGATGGTTAAATGACTTGCAGCCTAAAATCTGCCAGGGTTCAGGGTTGCATAAATGCATGGAAAGATATGAGAGAGACAGTCAAAATATTAAAAATCTTACCAAGAACAAATGCCGAGGATGCCTGTTTTTGCCAGAGACTTTCATCAGTGTTCCCTCTTTAACAAAGATCTGAAGGAGAAAACAGCAGACTGTAATCCTGAGACTTCATTCTGAATCTTACTGAGAAAAGAGAGTATTTCTTCTGGGGAAAGAGCTAGTCCAGCGCCATTCAATAGCACAAGAAGAGACTAAGAACCTCGACACTTGTTTCTAGCCTTACTCCTTACGATCTGGCTTAGTCTTTGCCTGGGTTAGCTCTGCTGCCCTTCATGGCTTGCATTTGTGTCAGTATAAAATGGGTTGGGAACCCACTTGTCCTCAGCCCACTCTTTCTGCACTGTGGGCTGTGCTCAGAGGTGACTGTCACAGATTGAAAGCTAACATGCAATGGGTTTTAGAAAAGAATTTTTCTTTAAAATTCCTCTAAAATAGGCAGACCAAAGAGAAATGGTGAAACCTTGCGTATTAGTATGCTACACCAATTTAACAATACCTTCATCTAAAATTTGTATAATTTTGCAGGCACAATACTTTTTCAGTTCATCTTGTTACTATGTATGTAGGTAGGACTGTGTATGTAAGCAGCTAAACCAGCACACTAGAACTTCATTGCAGTTACATTTGAAAAAGCCTGCCATCACTGAACTACATCAGTGGATAAACAATCATCTGCTCTTTTCAGGTGGACAACAGAGTCTGGTGTACTTTTCCACTCTAGAACAGTTCACAAACAAAGAGACAAACCCTGGAAATTCTGTATGCTGCACTTAGCAGAATTTGTTAAAGCATTACCTGGTAAGAGCAAGTGAGAATACTGATGTTAGAGAGAAAAACAAAAGTTGATGGCAATATTTGAATGATGAGTATTCTTATGCTATGGTATGCATGCCTTGAAAATTACTTCATGAATTTTGTTAAAGATATTGGTGGACTGAAGGGAAATTCAGAGCTGCAGAACTCAAGAAAGAAATCTTTTGAAGCGTAGAAGCAGGTTGGAGCTGAGGAAACTGGACAGGTTTGAAAGCCAGATAAAGAAATTTGCATTTGATGTGGATAGCAAGACAGAGCTGTACACCCTCTCATATTTCTGTTGATGTGTTGCTTAAAATCAATGTCTTCTATTAAAAGCACCACAGGGGAATGGTGAAAATATAAATTTGAAAATAAATTAATTTTCCTGATTTAAGGTTCTTAGCCAGCTACATAAAGTGCAAAGCCTTTTCAGGCTGCAAGCAATTCCTGCTAGACCTGCAGCTTTTTGACAGGAGCATATTAGGAGGAAAGGAGTAGCTCCATCAAAATACACTGCACTTGGGGTAGCTTAGGACAGCTGAATTGAAAAGCCAAATGGCTGCCCTGTGTAAAAGCAAAGACAATGTATGTCTTCCAGCACGACCTTTTTTTTGTGCACTGCCAGAGTGATGTTTTTTACACAAACCAGTGCTCCAGCACATATCACAATAGCTCAGTAAACAACATCTGTCTGAAACGTGGCCATCCACAGAGAGATATTGCTGGCTGGAAACAATGCCCTTACCAGCATAGGTCTGCCTGCAGCACTCACCCTTCCCGGCTGGAGGAGGCCGCTCTGCCCTCTCACACTGTGCTCAATGTGAACAAGCCTCTGCAAGTTTTCCTGGGAGAGAAAACAGCATTTAGAAGACTGCATGGAGACTGTTTTTATACAAGCAGGCAAATCTTCCCTCACCCTCCTCACCATTTTATTTCTTTAGAACTGATATTACTGATACTAGAATTAGGTTTCAGAGAGAACTGAGACCAAGGATTTTACACCCACAAAGCCTTCTTCCTGCCTTATGGATTTTACCTCATCACCTGCATTCACATCTGCTGTGACCTTCTACAGTTCTTTTACCTGTGATTCCCCAGTTCACCTTCCAAAGGACCTGCTAATTCCATATGGTATTTATTCATTGGCTTCTTGCCAACTTTCTGGCTTTGTGAATTCATAAAATAGGGGCAGAGACAAAGTACAAGTATCTGCGCCAAAGGCCTGTACATTAGTAGCATGACACAGATAATCCAAGTCACTCTTTGATACTTGAAGACTGCTGCTAGGATTATCTGAATATTCACATCCTGTGATAATGGATTAATGCCTTTGCAATAGGGGATTTGGAAGGTACACTAGTAAGCAGGCAATGAAGCTGCATTTCTGTTTCGATGCTTTGCAAAAACCAGGAAGTTTATGATCCAGCTCTGATACTATTAGCTGTCTACCTGGCCTTGAAGCACAGTCTGTGGGCACTGGCACCAGGCATGAATTTATCTATGAAGATGGTAAATAAGATTATCCTAGTTAAGTCTGTGCTCTCATAAAAAAAATCAGGTGAATATAAGAAAGAAGAAGGAATGTCTGTACCTTTGCAATATTGCTTGTCTTTTCAAATCTCCTTCCATTTAGCAGGTGAGGCTGTTAAAATAGAGGCTTGTGCATAGGATTCAGCTTTGGGTTTTATCTGATCAGAACAGTAGAATGGGCTGCCCAGCAGCAGTGAGTCATCACTGGAATATGCCTAAAAATTAGGAGTCTCCTATCTAAGTTAGCCACTGTATCCTATATCCTCGGTTATACACCCAGATAAACTACAGACTAAGGACTGTATTTGATACAGCTTCATGACCTGACAGCCTCTGAGTACAATTTTCTGCTACAATAGGCAATGGTCTGTTTTCCTTTGCTCCATTGACTGGCATTAAGATACCCCTGGTATTAGTAAGACTTGATTAGATCATACAGTGTATCTGCCTGATACAAATCAGTGGTGTCTACAGAATCAGCTAATTAAGAAAGTTCTCACAGATACCAGAAGGAGTATATCCAAGTCAACATGATGGTATGTCAAAGCTACTTTACCCTGGATTTCAGCTAACACAATTCTAGGCTTGCTTTTAGAGATAAGCCTGAAATACGTCCCTATCTTATTGCCCTAATGAAATATTGCACTTGTTTAGCATGACACTAAGTTTAATCTTAATCAGTGGCTGCAAGTCAAATACATGGAAATACCTACAGGGCTTAACCAGCACAGAGCTGCACTGTGCCCATGCAGTGTCATTGACAGTTGACACATTTTCAAGAATTTGAGCTGTCAAGTATCTCTTTTGCAATGCAGGAAGCAACAAATGGAAATTTTCAGGTCACTTCTAAAATACTACAGGCCAATAAAATGGAAACAACATATAAAGCAATAACACTGGAAATAATCAGGGATCAAGGGACAGATGACTTTTGCAAAAGATATTTGCAAAGGACTTTCCTGTCACTGAAGGGTATTTTAGCCTGGCAAAACTTGTCCAAATGACAGCTTCCACAATGAAAACCTGTTTTACATCTGCAGAAAAAGCAGTGCCCTCCTGTGAGCACTCTCATGCCAGTGCTAGTACTACTCATCTGGGTTTCTGCCAGAGTGAGAGGAGAAGTTGCAGCAGCCCAGCTTTTCTCAGGACTGCTGGCAGAGGTGCCTGTTGAAATGCTGATGTTTGCAATATGGACACATGTTCACCAGGAAATGGACAGAGAATTATTGAACTCATTTCCTGAAGGAAGTCAAACAGCCATCACATGTGAAGAATAGTAGTTGATCTGGGAATGTGGACAGTTGCGGGGGGGTATAGTTTCCTTACAGTAGCCCAAAATTCCCTGTTTATACAGCTTTCTTCATTGGTCTTAAAATGATCATCATTCTTCTTTCAAAGATCCTTCACAATTCTACAATTAAGGAATAAAAGCAAAGCTCCACTCAGATAGTACTTCAGATGTGGGTGTCAGAAATTCTGCTGTGGCCATTTTAGCAGTGAACTGCAGCTTTCATAATTTTATCATGATGTCTATGCAGCAGGAATGCCTCTGCAAGGAAGTCACCAGCTCTTAATAGCAACAGTGATTTATAGCTGTTAGCGTCTCAGGGCCTCTAACAAATTGTAGACATTCAGAGAGCGATACAAACCCTGCTTAGTTCATCTCCTGGAATTACAGATAGACATAATACTCTGTGGTGATGGTGTGCCTTGTGCTTCTGTTTGTACATCTGTAAATTAAAAGTAATATTTTCCTACCTTGCAAAAATGCTGTGGAGATAGTTATAGTCATAATACGCTTCAAAATCCTGGGTTAACAGTTCCCAGGAAAAACTGCTGGAGTCTTATTATCATAAAACAACAACAAAAAGCTAATAATGGGTCATTAATATTCTGTAGAAAATATAGATCATAATTCAGTGTTCGTATTTTATTTTTGGAGTGTTGTTTGATGAGCTGGCATGTGGCAGTAGAAATCTTCCTCCTTCCAGGTATATGCCAAGACTAAATTATTTCTTGGAAATTCAACCAGGTACATGACAATTTATTAACGCTCTAAAATAAGTGGCATTGTTCAGTTTCTTCTGTAATTAGAGTAATTATTTGTGTTTATGTTTTTTTAACTGAGAGAAAGAAAAGAAGTGCTAGCTGTGGCTTTTCCATCTGGGATGTTAATTCAGGAGGAAAATGTCTGATTTAGCAGAAAATTGAACTTTGTTTCTCATAAGCCTGCACCTTCACAAAACCCCCTGCATTCACACAGAAGGGACAGAATGAAATTTTGTTTCATCTCTTCCATACCACAGTTTTGTAAGTGTTCTGATGATATGACAAAAAATAAGTGTAAAAATCCGTTTGGAATTTGTGATGAAATTATTCCAAAACAGACATTATTAATAGCAATTATTGTACAGCCTGTGACATCTGTAAGACTCAGATGATATGATGATGTTTTTCAAATTAAAGCATGGCTTAATCGAGACAAAATGATTTCGTGGCAATGCAACACAGAAAATTTGATTTTGGCCACTTACATATACTTTTAACTTCAGAAAAGTATTTATATAAATATCCCATATATCTGAGTGAAATCTAAGGAAGCAGAGGTGCCAGGAAAAGATGTATGACCATGGTCTGTTAGGAAATGAGCTCTTAGAGTTTTCAATCTCTAACACAGATATCCCTAAAGCTCTGAGATTTTTCTGGAAAATATTTATTTTGGTGCAAAGATTGCTTCAATAATGGAAAAATATGATTATAAATTCTTTGCCTGAGGAGAAGGAAAATCAGAATCAAACCAGTTGAAAACTTTGCTTAGCAAGTCTGTAGTTTCAGAGTCTAGTTTAGAGAGGGGTCAGATTGCATTTCTTTCTCTCATAAAACTCTAGGCTTGTTAGACATCGTCCCTGCAACCTACATCTGTTCTTTCATCTTCATAATCAATCAGTGTGTTCTTCCCTAACAATTAATGTGCATTCATTTTTTTCAACCTTAAAATACTACCTGAAAACAAGCTCCTACTAAGAAGATTGATATTTCACTCCTTTCCTTCATCTGCACCATATTGATGTGATGATGCTACATGTGATGCTTTTTCTCTTTGTCTCTTGAATTGCATGTTTTGATGCCTGAATGATTATTAACAACCCTCTTGCTGCTCAGGAAATGAAATAATAAAGAAGTGAGTTGAATGCTATCTGTAATTAGCCATGGGGGATGATGTTTGCAATACCAAACAGTTCTTTAATTTAGTAAAGGCACAGCAAAATTCCAATGCAGGATGTTAAATTCAGCTATATTCAAATGAAAAGTAAAATGTGAAAGGTTCCCCAGCATATGATGCATTCTCAATAACTTGAAAACCCTGTGACCCAATGCAGTGGTAAAATATTTTGCTTTGGAAAACTTATAACTTGTTTAGATACCTAAATCTGAATTCAGACATGAGCTCTAACCTATGAAAGGTTTGGCCAGTGTGGTTGTGTGATTATTTGCAAGATTATAAACCATGAACTACTCTTCTGAAGTAAAATGGGATTCCAGAAATGTGAAAAAATTATGTAAATGAGCTCAGAATCTATCTTTGATAGATTTGATAGTACATTTGAACATTTTATATCTAAAAACATCCCAGTCTAGAAGTAGAACCATGAAAATTCCCATCGCTTCCTTCATTGCTCCACACAGCATTTCAGCAGCCCCAAAAGGGAAAAAACCCTTCGTGTTACTGGCTATGGTATCTTACATCTTGCACAGCTACACTAAAAGGCATAGACCAACTCCATACCTGCAGTACTGTAAACCAGATCTGTATGAGCGCTTGAGTCTGACCTTGGAGGAAGCTTCAGAATTTAGTAGACATTTATATTCACTTGAACAGGTGTGCAGAAAACACACTGTTGATCAGAGGAGCATGCATCATGGTAGGACTCACCGCTTGCAGCATGGTGTCATTGGCTTGGTCCGTGATTTCAGAAACGATGAATAAGGCAGCTGAGGGATGAAGGAAAACAAACACCATATATCACACAAAAGGGTAGAAAAATAACTCAAACCCCTCCTGTCTGCAAGGGCATCCTTTGGCTTCTTTGTCACTTTCACAATGAAACTGCCTAGCAACTCTGACATGGCACACAGTGCTGTCTCCCCTTCCTCCCTTCATCATTCTCTTGCATGAACCTGCGTCATGCTTGTGCCAACCCAGAGAGTTTATGAGATCCCTTTTAGGCACCTAGCATGGCACTAAATCTTTTTGTAATGTTTTCTAGTTGCAGATTTTTGCCAGTGTCTTGTGGTACAGAGAGATGAATGTTACCCAACTTTAGCCGCCAAATACCATGGCAGTCTAAGCCTCACTTCTTACTGCTGAGGGAGAGGACAGGTCATCCCTTTCTGACAGAAATGTGTATGAAATGGTGACATGAATTAACTCCTGAATTCTCTGCTGGCAAGTGACCTGGGCTGGGACACGTTTGCTGACACTGAAAGCAGGGGCATTACATGGCTCACGTCCCTATTTCACATCCCTTCCCCTGTGGCAAAGGGCTTTCTATCAGTTTCTGGCCATAACTTGGGTGCATGCTGGCCAGGAATGGCACAAGTGGCTATTAACCAAAAACGATATAGGCAATTGTGGTCAGAGGGTTTGAGTGTCTGCCCTGCTATTGTTTAAATTATTGGTATAGCTGTTGTTCTACTGTCAATGACTGGAGTCCTGAATCTTGCATGAGTCTTTGCTCTTGGGCAGAATAGACTGACTTTCAGTCAACCACTGACTTGATCACTGAATTGTTTTGGATTTACAATCAGTGTAAGAGGGATGAATTGATCTTATTAATACAATGTTACTGCTGCTTACTCCAGCCTGGAAACTACTCGCACAGATACCACAACTAAACCTTGCTTTGATTTCAGTGGGAGTAAAAGACATATGCTTTATCTATTTTGAAGTGTTGGAAAGGATGATGTTAACAGTGTATTTGTTCTTGATTTTGCAGAACTGCTTTTTATGCTATGTCTTTCTAGTGTATGTAGCCTTAAGGAATCCAGAATACAGATACATGATTCAAACTGCCTAGGTTTCTCCCAAGCTCACAGGGCACGGTAGGCATACCACAGATAATGGTACACAATCAGGCAGGGGGAGACATCCAAACTGATTTTACAATGACCAGGCCAAATATTTACAAAGTCAAAGAGGACTAAGATTTCCTTGATGACTGGGGCAAAACTACAATGACTGCACTATGCCTGTATAGATATTTTCTTCTTCCATGAGTTCCATCATGTCAAAACTATAGAAAGGCCGTATCCAAAAAACAGGATTCTCGTCCTAAACAATATGTCTGTATTAGTAACCAGTTCTTATAGATTTTACATCTAACCTATTAACACAAAATCTTGAAAAGAACCATCTTCCAAATACTACCAGTATAGAGATCTTGCACCTCTTTAGAAGCAATGTGAGCAAAGCAGAATTTCTCTTCTACCAATTTCATTTTACCTTGTGTGGCTTCATACTCTGTAGAATCAGGACAAAGATTATTCAAGTAATCTGTAGTAAATGATCAAACAAACACAGACATCCAACAATCAGAACACAGATCAATACAATTTGTAGTGTTGTTAGCTAAAACATTAAATCCTAATCACAAAATGAGACACCGGTTGGGGTTGGAAGGGACATTAAATATCATCTTGTTCCAATTCCCCTGCCGTGGGCAGGAACACTTTCCAGGAACACAGACCAGGTTGCTCAAAGCCCCATCCAACCTGGGCTTTCAACACTTCCAGGAATGGGGTAATGCAGTAATGTCCCACAGCACCTAATTCCCAAATAATTCTTGGATGGTATTTTACTTTGAAAATCAATGCAAGAGCATTGATAGAAATTTAAGCTCCTCACACAACTTGGCAGGTATAAATAAATAAACAGTGACAAGAATGTTTCTCAGTCAAGAGAATTGCTGAGCAGCACCACGTTACAAATAATTGTTCTTCTAATGAATTCTGTTTTCCCATCTGAACAAATACTGTTGGTTATATTTATAGTTAGAGTAAATGAATCATATGCTTTTTATGGGCACAGGAAAGAGACGCTAGTTCTGTATAAGCAGGGTTCAAATAATTACTACTGAACTCAATCATATTCTGAAAATAGGTTCTGTAAGATAGATACAATAGTGCTTAGTGTGACAGCAATTTTATTTGCATTATATACAAACCTTTAAACAGTGTTTTTTTGGACTACTTTTCTTGGACCATCTGCTTATTCTGTGTCTGAGTCTTTATGCTTTTAAAGACTGTTGTATGTAATTACTACAGTTTTAAGAGCCTAGTCTGGAAATACTTAATTCTTATCTTGCTGATTAGTCCAGACTTCTAAATGCTGCATCCAAGAACTAGACCCTGTGGTGAGAATGGTACTGTGCATGGATGTCTCTTCCCTTGAATGTCTTATCCATACACATTTCTCTTTCTAGTGCCTTCTCTGGCATCCTGAACTCCACCTGGCTTTTACCTGCATTCTGGAAAGCATCTGCCTGTACTCAGGCAGGCAGGAAGGGGTTGTGTGATGTCATCAGGCAATATTTAGTGTTCCTTTTTGCCACTGCAAGCTCTGTCCTTAGCTATGGACTGAGTGGACAAATTCTTTTGGTTGTGGTGCAGTAAGTGGTAATCAATATCCTAATAAATACCCTTCCTTATCTGGTGGAATCTGCCAGTTATCACACAAGTACACCCGAGAATTTGAAGGACTGCACTGTTGCAGACTCATTCTGTCCTAGCAGTCAAAAAGGAGCTTGCATTCTTGTACCTATTTTCTGTAATATCTTAATCCAGCAGACTTTATGTCACTATACACAAAAGGTTTCATTTTCCCAGTTAGTGTCAATACTTGGGACCAGGAGGAGCTCAAGTTGTTTCAAGCATAGATGGAAATCAGTCACTGGAGCTTCACTGTAGCCCTTCCAGCTTTCTCACAAAATACCACGTTGCATGTTTGCAATTTATATTGTGGACCACAGAAATGAGAAAACAGAGGATAGAAGGGCTATTTCTGACAGAGATATGCCAATTCCTTTCACATAAATGCAGTATTTGTCTGCATGCACCACAAACACTCTATGGATCATGTGAGACTGCTAAGTACTGCAAGCCACAAGTTTGGGAAATTGCCCTTAATGTAGACACACCCAGAGAGGGAAGAAAGTCAGACAGGAAGTAACTCCTAGTATTGGCATGCAGTGCTCATTTGTATTGCTTGTAAGGAAAAAGCAAACCCAGCTGTGAATAATGAGTTGCATCCTTGATCAAAGTATCTGGAGCAAAATGAAACTGCTGGTAATCTGTGCTGTCAATAAAGTTTTCATATGGTTGCTTTGTTCTGCTGCTTTTATAGAAGCCCCTTCTAGTACGCTGTGCCGTTCATTGGCTGTATGGGCAGGGTTTATGGCTTCCTTTTTACTGTCCCATGAATAACTAATCTAGCATCCCCCTGTCCACTCAGACATATACATACTCCCAAAATATTTCTTCATCTTTATATCTACGGATCCTCGCTCTTTTGTGTTCTGACTAAATTACGTGACAACACTGAGTTTCATTGTTACATTTCACCACTTCCTGCCCTAGCCAGTTCTAAACTTCCCAATTCTTTCTAGGGGCCCCATCCTGCTTCAGAAAGGCTGCTCTCCTCACAGTCTCAGACTTGCTAGATTTGGGGTGGCTTGCAGAGAAAGAATGTAACCTCCCTTGGAGAGACTCAGGTAGTAGTTATACATATGGTCCTGAATGTAAAGGGAAGGCATAACTGTGAATGTAAAATCTGTAAGTGTACTGTAAATGTAAATTTTTATCTCTGTCTCCTATAATACAGCAAAATTGGACTGGGTTTTTGACTAATCACTAGCTTTAGGTGTACTGTGTATAGGACTTACAATACAATACTGGGTACAACTGCTTTGTTGATAAGGAGATGGTGCTTGCCACTGTCATACAGGATGCAGTGCAGAGTCTCCTTGCTGAGGTCACCTGTCTTCTACTGTCTGTGCTAACTGCCCTTGACATAATAAAAAATCAAACCTGTTTGTTGTCAGTGAGGCTGAACTCTGCCTCTCCTGATTCACAGAAGGAAGAAGCTAAGAAGGAATGGCTAAAAGCACGTGACTACGTTTTTTTGTGACCTTTCAACATGGCTTCCTGTAGAAGTGCCTGCCTCTTCCCAGGCTGCCTGACTCCCGAATAAGCATATTGAAGTTCCCAGGAAATCCCATATTACTTTAGCCCCATTTCAGCTGTTTAGGCCTCAATATGTAGCACAGTGGAGGCACAGAACATCATGGGAGTGTTTCTACTGGGTACTTTTGAGAGTGGTTTTACTGACCTGTGAGCATCACACGATACTGGAAGACACGCTGCACCACTTTCAAAAGCTGGTGTTTCACACTGTAAGGGCCATCACTGGAGCTCTGCTGTTCTCAGTGGAAGAAACACGAAGATCAGGGGGGATGCAAGCTCAGCAGCAGGCTGTCATCTTAGATATAATCCTACTTATTAACTCTAACACATCCTCAAAGAGCTTGATAAGTTAATAAGTGACTGAGAAACCACTCCACTACATTTCAGCAAAATATACTCACGGATCTGTAGATTCACCAACACACACAGGAGTGTGTGGGCAACAGAGGCAGAAACAAATATTATGCACAAGTGAAATTCTCACTTCAGTTTTAGCACCAGGGCTGTGAAAGAAGACTATTCTTCCATTCTACCCTATGTGTGAACACTGGTGGAGTTCCATAAAAAAAAAACTTTGAGTAATCCCCATGGCAAAGCTATGCATTAGTGCGTTAGTAAGAAAATATGTGAGCCTTACCTCAAACTCCTGAATCATGGTAGCCAGTTGGGAATATTTAAGGCACATTTCATCTAGCAAAGCCAAATTCCTGTCAAACTGCATAATGTATGCTGTGTGGTGATTCAGCCTTGATTTTCTGGAGAGAAAAACATCAGCAACTTTCTGGTGTTCATCCCTAAGGCCACAGAAAGAAAAGAAGCAGCAAATAAACAAACAAATAAATAAAAGTAAAGAAGCAGAGCCATATTTCTTGCTCATTGCATTAGACCCACAGTGGCTCAGCACACTGTGCACCTAAAGCCTAGGCAGAATGGCAAGAAAGAGGGAGTGCTTCAGGATAGACTGACAACACCACGGGCCGATGTAGCATGGGCACCATGGGGGGCTGGTCCTTTGGCTGTGCTTCTGCCATAGCTGCACTGTGAGGCTCCTTTCAGGACATGGCTCCCGCTTCTGTAAATAGACCTTCCAACTGCTGCAGTGTTTTGAGCACTGTTGTGGAGGAGGCTGTATCTGCCATAATATCAGATCTTCAGCTCTCCTTCACTGCCTGCTTCTCAGCACTGCCTCACCATCATCTGTCTCTGTATTCAGATGCACAGTATTGAAATATTTACAAAGGATGTACAAGGAGAGAACTGAACAAAATCTGAGTTTGTAAAAGACGAATCATACTTAACAGAAGAACGTGAATTGCTGGGGATGTCCAGAGCAACAGTGTCTGGGGGAGCGCAAGCACAGGGAAGGGCTTACTGGAAGCTTCAGGTGTGGTAATGACCTGGGAACCTGTGTGAGTCCAGGTCTATAGCATAGTATTTCTGTTGTGCTGGCAGCATTTGCAATACAGTCCTCTTTTATCTCCACTGCCACAGAGTAGTTCTGGACAGAACTCTTAGGGCATTTATGGTTGTGTTCCTTTCATCTTAGGGAACAGGTAGCATGCTGTTAGAGTAGGGTAGTGGATTCTTTAGTACCCAAGACATTTTAGAGCCCAGCTGGAAACACTACTTCTGTTTGTGTTCTAAGCATATAAATCATAAATCATCAATGACACTTTTTAAGTCTTTCTACCAACAGTCCTTTGTTGGGCACAAACCAAAACACAGTTCCCTTCTAGCCTCTCCTTTCCTTGTTGTGTGCAGGGCTGCAAGGAGACCTGTGCCCTACATTTAGGATTGTTACTGAAAAATTCTCCTCATTTAATTGACTTCCTTAATTGCTCAGTGGCAGTGCAGAAATAGGATCATCCATTCTCAGTGACCACTGCCTACTGGAGTCCAGAAAGTTGGAGGTATGGGGCTTCATGGTCCATCATTCAATAGAACCTAGCAGCCTGGCTTAAGCTGGAGTCTCCTCAAATGAATGAATTTTGAAGCGTTGTCTGTCCTAGTCATGGTCTTATTCTCTCATGACTTTGCCCTGTCAGATATTTGATGGAGTCCATTAACAGGCTGACAGTGTCCGTTTGATCTGGAAGCCCAGGGTAGCAGATCCCTGCCTTGGTGCTGGGAGCAAGGGGCTATTCCTTACCTAAGAGCTACACAGCTGCTATGGAGATTTCTGTAAGCAGATGATCTTTAGGATCAGTTCTGATGTAAGTTGTTCCTGCTTCCCACAGCATGAGTCTGTGACCTTCGGGCCATGAGAGTGAAGCCACTTGGTGATGACTGAGAACTGGTAGGGGATAATGCATATGAAGCTGGCAGTTCTCAGATTGACGGGACCATTTCAGAGTCATAGGCTGTTCACTGCACACATATTTCAGTATTTGATTTCTTGGCCTGACAGCCTCTACATTTACTTCCTTCCTGTCTGTATGCAAAATCTGCCCAAGTAGTTCAGGTTCTACTCTTTTCAGTTCTGCTGGGATGGTCAAGGGAGCACCAATGAGTTCACCTACCGGCTGTGGAGGGTATGTTAAGGCCATCAAACTATGCCATTCTGTACTTGCCATTTAAGGACTCTCTCTTCCAGTTCTTCCAGGATGTCATGGTGTAATTCATGAATTTCAGGGAGTTCACTTAAACCCTGCTTGAGTTTAACCTCTTCTTGTTCATTTTTATCATCATTTCCAAGCACTTTCAAGATACCTTCATAGAAATCCTGTGAACAACAGCATTGAAATGAGGCAAACAGACTTAAAATATCTTTTCTGAAATTATTATTACAATTTCTCGACTCCTAAACTATGCTTTCTAGGAATTAAAAGATATGTTATCAACAGCGATAGCATTCAGTATGGCAAGGAGATCATAGAATAAGTTTTCTTCTATCCATTAGTTCATACACAATTTTGGCTGAATTCCACAATGCTATCAATCTAAAATGGAACATTTCACCAGATCAAGCCATAAGACCCTTACGCATACAATGAATTTGGTATCTTTTTATTTACCTTGCCTTTTCTCCCTGCTTTTCTGAGTGTGGTTTGTCTCATTTTTACAGTGTTTCTTAACCCGAAACATAATTTTTAAAAATGAAGGATGAGATTCTCACCTCATTGGATCCAACAGCTTGGCATGAAAAACATCAATAACTACATGCGTTGTGCTAGAATTTGCACTAACTGCATTTCTGAACTTAAATTTAAGCTATGGAACAAATAATTTTCCCTATGAAACCTAAGTCCTTTCTTCCCCATGTTAGAAATGATTTTCATCATGAAGTGGTTTATAAACTATGTAGGCATACGAGTCATTTCCTCTATATTAAAATATAGCCAGCTCTGGTACATAATAGGGCACCTATTTCAGAGTGCATAGCAAAATGCTTTCCCAGGTTTGAGTTGCCAAGAAATAAAATTCTGTTCTCTGAACTTTTAGGGACAATCGTATGAACTTCCCTGGGCCATACTGGGATTTACCATGGCATTTCTCATGACTCTGGAATCTGTTTAGTTAAATTTTTAAAGTGGATAGGGTTATTAAGGAGGAATCTGAAAAGAATTGACTTTCATAAAACTTGCTAATGTCCAGTTATGAGCAACTCATCAGAGTGTGCTTCACTGTGAATCTATACTTTACATTGGATTGTCCACTTTGGATTGATTAAATCAAGGTTGCTGTATTGATTTCAGTATAGTGGGATCTGGTAAGTATGACTGTGATCCTGTTGAAAGGTTTTCTAAGAGGTAGGAGAGATTCCAGTCAAAAAACTTCAAAATTCCTCTCTCACCGATAGGGACTGACTCCAGGCAAGATGAAGTTTTAGTCTCCTCAGGTTCATTCCTGGCTTTTCTGTTGTTAGTGTCAACTGCAATGTGCACACTGGCTCTCTATGAACTGGCATGACTGGATTATCTAATGAATACTAGCTAAGAGTCACACATACACAACTATAATGATTGAAACATTCATTTTCTGAAAAGCCACTAGAACTAGGTAAAAGAAATGATGACAATTTTTTTATTAACTATATCTTGAATAAAACAATATCATAAAGATTTCTGGAAAAGTATTACTATGTTTTCTAATTATCTGGGTCTGTTTTCCACAACATGTCCTGCCCCAGTACCATAAATAATCCTAATGTTGTGCTATTAAATTTCCAATTTTTTCTGATGTGAGTTAGCCTATCTAAGTTCATGTTTTAGCCAGCATATAATCCAGAAGTCTTTCAACCAACTAAGCCGATCAATTTGTCTTCTGGGTGCTTTTACTAACTCAAAGGAATCGGCAACCTTTCAAAGTCTTCAGTCATCATAATTAATCCAGACCAGGAAAAGGGAAAGAATCTAAAGGGTTCTTTCAGCCTATTGTGCCTGACAAGTGAATAGCTTGTAGTTCACTACTGCTGTGCTTAAGTAATCTATTATGTTACAAAGATGTCATCTTTTCCAAATTAACGTCAAACAGCTCTGTATCTGTCCACTTTTCACTACAACTGAGCAACAGGATTAACACTCCTTTCCCACAGCATCTCAGTGGATTTAATTAGTTATTAATTGTCTGTCCCCTTGATTATAATGAATTCTCAGACAAATGATTAAATTCCAGTTGCCTGGATAGTCAGCTTTCTAATGATTAATAAAAACCCTGCAGCATAACAGTAATCACTATAAACATCCATTAAAAATAATTATGTCACTGTTGAAAATGCTGAGTGCCTGTGAAGCCATTAATCAAATGCAAAGTGCTTTTCCATTCTCACTAACTGTAATCAATCATGGCACCTGAAGGTCTCCAAGTCTGTCACAAAAGCCCAATGTCTAAGTACAGGAGATACTAAATACTGCATCCATATAATTCCCTGATGGATCAAAACTTTCTTAAAGCTGCTTCATGAACTGAAGTTGTTCAGTTCAAGGCTCTGGTGTGATAACTACAAAGCTCAGTCTCATCCAGGGCTGCATGAGCCTGCAAATCTCACACCAGTCTTATGCCTGTACCTGCATGTACATAGAAAAGCATAACCCAAGCTGCCTAGGTGCAATAGAAGGTTAGCAACTCACCTATAAAAATACATTTCTGAAACATAAACCTTTCCATTACATTTTGGGAACCCATAAATAAGCCCTTTATGGCCATCCAATGCCCATATCCTTAACATCCCTGATATAAACCCTACAAATAATGAAGTGAAACAAAGAGGATCAAACCCCATGGCCACAAAGGTTGTTGGTTTGGGGTTTTTTTCTTCTTTTGTTTGTGAACATCACTAATACACACAAGTTACATTTTTTTCCCTCTAGGAATGCCTCTGAAGAATTCTGTTCTCTGCTGTAAATGGTGACTGTAACCTGGAGCTTGTTTTAAGAGTATGAGATAAGGAGGAATGCAGGGTTTCAACAAGATCTTATGGTTTATGTGGAGCTCTGCCTATCACATTTGGCTCTTGGAAGAGAAACAGTGATGAGCCTTACTGCAGGATGCTCGGATATGAGATGCTTTACTGTTGCTGAGAGTGCCTGCTGATGCTAAGAGGAAACAACCATTATAGGTGAGGTTTTGGGGGAAAAAATAGGTATATGGATCCAGGCTACAGAAAGGTAGCCCAATTTACCTAGGAGCAGCAACCTTGATCCTTTGTAGCAAGCAGTTATCACCAGGTACTTTTTCAAAGAAGTCAGCAATGCCAGCAACCAGAGGTTTTTGTTGAGCGCTTATCAAGAAAGTTCTGTACACGACTCAACATCTATATGAAATGTGATATTCTAATAATAGGGCAAGAGGTGTAGTTAATGGGCCAGGAGTTAGTTCTGCGCTGAGCTTCCAAGATTTTGTGAACATATGCAGAAACAGTGAATTTGTGTATACTTTTCCAATGTGCTTTGGAGCCCAACTGCAAACTTCAACTGCAGCAATCCTTTATACTTGTCAGCAGTCATTTTGCAAGATGGATATACCCATACATACTGTTACCCTTTCTGCAGTTCAGCCCTGCTGCTAGTTAGCCTTTATTAGCTGAATGAGTTAAATGAGAACATTTAACCTTGCAGGACCCTAGTGAAAGAAAGGAAAACCAATCTCTTGTCAGCTAAACCACTGCTTCAGGAAAGTTGTTTACCCAGGAGAAAAAAGTGCCTCTCTGTACATACAGACATACATATAAGTGTATGTTATGTTGGGTGAATCCTTTTCTTCAACTTCTACTTGAAAAATAACCTGGAGTGCAGTAATTCATTCTGGATTCAGAATGTCTGTTTCCTTTTTCTGTATATAACAGAATAGGGCAAATTAGATCAGTTCATTCAGTGGGATTGAAGAAATCCCTGGGAATTGGGGACTACTGCAACCAGTCTAGTAGGGGCAGTCAGGAAATTATAGGACTGAAGTTATTTTCTACCATTACTGTAAAAAGCTTTTGGTTCTGCCACCTGCAATGAGTTGAAAGCAACTATGAACATTAGAAAGGTGAGTACGCTAGAGGAGAGAAAGTTGGGATTTTGACTTACAGCTGTAGCTAAACAGATAGCTTTATTTTAAAGAAAACCTTTTGAAATTGTCTAAGAAATGCTGATCAGTTGCTAGATTTTATTGGGTTTCTTATTTTTCATCTTCTAAAGCAGTAGTGTAGTCAATTCTAATCCAGTCATTATGGAACTCCTAGTTCTTGCATATTGTTCTCTTGTGCAATGGCAGGAGAACAGAAGGAGAAGGGAGTACACCATCATTAATACTGGCTTTGCCAATAGTAATTTTTAGTCCTATGGTTTGACCAGCAGTTGCTCTGCAGGTGGGAATTGAGGTTTCTTCTCACAGCATTGTGTTCCCAGCATCAGGCCTGCATTTGAGCTAGAAACTGTGATGTTCTAGTAGAAAATGGTGATTGTAGAGTAGAGCCACTCTTTAACAGGCCAAGAGAAATATCTGAAACAAATAGTATTTCTGTGAACAAAAAGTGCACATTATACTAGAAGGACCAGATTGCTAGATTGTGGCTGAATTAGAAAAGCTCTGAATGCCTGCAGTCTAAGGAATATGTGTGATCTTGATTCCAGATCTTGAAAACCAAGTCTCAACCTGCTCTTTATTGCATTGTCTCAATGGTAGGAACAAATGTTCTACAAAGCAGAATAGAGCTGAACTGCTTCTCAGATTTTGAATTAGTTTCATATTGTTGTTAATGAGGTAAAGAAATCTTAAAAGGACTCAGTGCAATGCTTTGAAGAAGTTAATCATCTGCTGTTCTTGCAGTCACCAGCCAGAGAAAAACTATGTAAATTTATGCCAGGCAGAGGTCTGACCTCTATTGCTGTCATGTCTAAATCAGCTTCTCTGTGTATATCTCTGGTCTGTATTAAAGAAAAGGGAAAGGTCTGATGGGTGAATAAATTCCCTTGGGATATTTCTATGATTTTCAAAATAGATGTGTGAGTCCCCTTAGGGAACTACACTGAAAAAAAAATAAAAAGGGAGTGAGTGTACAGAGCAGATGCATTAGTGGAAAACTGCAACTAATTTTCTGCCTTAGTCTTCACATGGGGATACTGGCACTTCAGCTACAGAAATCATGTCTGCACACAGCATGTTTACCTTGTTCACACCACAACACCCACCTGACATCCAGACTTTTATGCTTTTCAGCAAAGCATATACATACATCAACATGCATGCACACAAAATCAATTTACATGTATAATTAGAATTGCAATTGCTTCCCTAGTCAACCTGGTTTTTTAATGGACTGGTGCTAATGGGAAGTCATCATATTTGACATTCTGTGAGGGGGCCAGGAAGGACAACAGGAAATCTTGTTGCAGCCCAAATTATACCAGTAAAGTCTATGCTAATTGTATACAATGGGATTTTATAACCACTCTTACTTCTAGAATGAAAGTGATTAATAGATTCTGCATATTGCAGAATCCAAAGCTCTTCTGGACATCTAGGCATTATACCTTAGGGCAGGGTGAGGAGTTCAAAGTGGGAGAAGAGAGCCTCCATATTAAAGCCAAGTGCAGACATGAGGTGCTGTACAGTAGCCTATGAACCAAGTCTGACTCATGGTGGTTCTTGGAGGTATCTACATCACAGTCCGCAGCCCCTCGTCTAATTATGAAAGTGGCACTCCTGAATGAAAAACTGGCACATCTCCTATAGCAGACTGAATGACCCTTGATCTGTACGAGCAGTGATCTCACATTTCTCACTACTGGACTCAGCAGAAACAATGCCAGATGAACAGCAGAAAATGCTATCGCAGCAGCCACAATTAGTCTCTTATCCTGCTATGCAGGGTACAGTCTAGGTCAGGAACCCTGACCTCAGCACACACTCACATGCAGCCAAATAGACACATTCATCCAGAACACTGCAAATGAATTTCAGAACAAGCAGACTGTGCAGTATGCACTGAGAATACTGTATCAGTGCAGCTTGTTACCAGGGAATTGTCCTGATGCCAGATGTGCTGGTGTGGCTTCCTTCTCCTTTTAACAGATATATAGATTATCTGAAAGCTATTTTGGTTAAACATTCCCACTGTGGAAGCTCCCCGGCCAATACATAGTTATTTTCCCACTGCCAATGAACATAACAATGAATAAATAAATGAGAAAAAAATCAGCCTAGTGTAAGTGAGGGCAGGCTATTCTTTTGTAACAATGTGTCCTTAGGCTTTTATAAGAGCTTCAGAGGGCCTAACAGTGAGCTAGGTCTTCATTTAGCCAGCACATCACATTCACTAAAACATTTAATTAGGAAAGTAATGACTTGATTGATCCAGCAGAACTTTGAACATCATCCAAGAAATTCACAGTAGTAAAAAAGGCTCAGTAAATCATTCACTGGAAGTGTAAATAATTAGAAAGATGGAATTCTGTTTTGTCTAACATGTAGCAGTGGTTCCTAAATAAGGCATTAGTGGTTCCTAAATTTTTGTTCTTGAGAACGTGCTGCCCGCAAGAAATCTAAACCAAGAGTTTAATCAGTGAGGTTTAATCTCACGTAAGAGGCTTGAGCAATAAGATGATTTTGTTCTTTTTTACTTTCTAAGATTTATTTTGCAATCAAAAGCATTGGAATGTCCAGTGCACAGTTGAATTCCAAACTGCTCTGAAGGTTGGAGAACGAGCCCGTATCTATTCTTATCATACTCATATCCATCTCTTCAAATGCTTAGGAAGCATAAATCTGGGTCTTCTTGTTTCTAAGAATTGTGGTCCATTGTTATGAGGAAAATGCAAACCAGGAAACAGGACCAATTTTCTTTTTAGAAGGAGGTGTTGGGGCTGATGTCTTTTCAGTGCAGAGCTGATCTTAATTCAATAAATTTCTTGGAGGGAAGTAATAACTACTTCAAAGGGGTTTGTGCATACACAAAGAAGATGGTTTTATGTACAAAAGCCAAAGACAAAATAAACATGAACATGGTCCACTCTCAAAAATGAAAGACAAAATAAACATGACCATGATACACTATCAAGCAAATGCTTGATCCCATACAGACGGATCCTGAAGCAGTCTGAGTCACACTAAGTTTGATTTGTGTACATCTTGTAAAGCCCTTTGAAACAGACCAACTAAGGGGAAGCAAATAAACCATCCTGGTGATGTGTGAAATTTTAGGCTGAGAAAGCCATCTGCAGCATTTTGTTCAGGAGCAAGCAATAAGAAAAGGATGTCAAGTGCAGCCTGCATTGCTGGGGAAGCAAAATAGGAGACAGAATAACAAAGTTTGAAGATTAAATGGTCCTGAAGGAAATTCAAAGACTAATCAACTTTAGAAAAACTGTGAGTACCAAGAGATCGTGACTTGGACTAAAAGGCCCTGCCAGTTCCATCTACTCAGACCAGAATGAGTTCTTAACTCACTGCTCCAGAGAACTGCCCTACTTTTGAGTAGGGCAAGTAACAGCTAACCTTTTAGATTATTATCACTACTACCACACCAACTGATACCAAGTTTGTGAGCTAACACAATGTTTCCAGTCTTTCAGTTCAATAGCGGAGTGGGTATATAGAAATGTCATCATTTTGGCAATCAATCAGTTTATTAAAGTCTCCACTGAAAGGCCAAACAGATTCTGTTATGCTGAATGAACAGCAGCACTAGCCAAGCCTGGAAATGAGATGGGAAATTGCTCTTGCTGCAGGCTTAAGAAAGACCTTTTTTTTAAATTATTATTATTATTTTTTATTTATTTTATTTGTGAAAGCAGCTAGGGTGTGGTTTAGTTCTTTGCCTTTCTTACCAATATGTAGGTTTACACGAGAAGATGAAACTTGAGACTTGATGATAAGCATTTAGAAACTGTTTTCTTGAGAAAGTTGGTCATGGGAAACAGACAGAAATGTATGCCTGGGTTGAGAAATGCTGTCCAGGAAGCCTTTGGTCCTAACTGGCCATGAATGGTGTGTTGTACCTTGGGAGCAATTTGATGACTGTGGTCACTTGTGGTTGCTTCTGAAAACTGCCAGTGGAATTTGTGTCAACAGCAAGTGCACACCAAGGCATGATTTTTTGCTGATATGACTATTCCTAAAACTATTCAAATATGGAAAAAGGAGCAATTAGATTATTGTAACTTTTAGTGTTATGGCAGTATTGCAAATATTGCCTTGGTCAGGCAATATTACCCCTACATTCTAAGGGACATGTCATAAAATCAGTAATAGTTTCTCTAGATATTCTGAACAATACACTGGGCAACAGGTGAGTATAAAGATCTAACAGCAGTTGAGGTGGAAAAGGGACTGTGTTGTGACTGTGGCTTTCTAGATTGAACATGATTGCAACAGAGAAATCTGCAGATTACTTCTGAATGCCACTGCAGTAGGTAGGTATCATAGAGACGTCAGCCTGTAGCAGTAGAGATGGGGTATGCCAGGGCAACAGGCAATCAATGAAACAGAAACATACCCTCTGAACCTGTTCCCATAAAGATTTTTGACCTCTTCTAAACCAGAGTGCCTAAACTAGCAGGCAAGTGTGAAAACAGGTTGCCTGTTTCTCTCTTCTTCCTCATTCTCTGACCCAAGTTTCATTCATACAGTCACTAGTTAGACAGCCTGCTTATACAAACAATTAAATCTTATCTGAGAAACTTGCTTGTTGGCTCTGCTGAAGAAAAGCCTCCTGCATCCCCTAAAGGAGTGTATGGCTGAAGAAGCATAAGAACTTTTCCACTGTATAAGGGAATCATTAATCAAAGTTGTGATTTTGCCCTTCTTAAGCTTCATATGGTTGGTGATTGCTCATATGTCTGATGGCTCTTCCCAGTTCTAGAATTGATGAGATTTTATTAAAATTTCTAACCCAGGACAGTGGAAATTGGTACAGGGAAAGTCATAGTGCATGGTTACAGTTATTCTGACATTTCACAATCTGTAAGTGGCTTAACTTTGCCCACCAGTGTATTCATTCAAGGGTTTACTTTAGGCCCATTTCTTACTTTCATTTGACATATTAACTTCTCTTTTTTATATCTTTCTCTTTTCCTTAATTACTTTTATAATTAGGGAAATAAAGAGAACATGCAAAATATTTGTAAGATCCCTTTACTCCAGTGGGATGGGCAGGCAGGGAAACAAATTTCACTGTACAGGGATTTACCAGAGGAAGCAGAAAAGGGAAGGCATGAGGAAAGTCCTGAAGCATTTCTTTCCTTACCCAGTAACACCATAGACAAGGCAGTCTGACAGTAACATGGTGCTATAGCACGTGAGGGTGTGCAGCCATTCATACTGTGGATAAAGGCACTGAAGTGCATTGCAAGATTTGGATCTATATATTGAAAAGTTTTATGGCATTAGTAAGCCACTTTTATCTCCTAGAGGTATATGGAAAATGCCAGGATATAATGCAAAAGAGAGGCCTCTCCTAGACACCTCCACTAAATGCTCTCCCTCCACCATATATGCACTCTAGTTCAGGTCTGCTTTTACATGCTGTCTATAATGTACCAAAGCACAAGTGTATTTGGAAACGGAAATTAAATAGATGAAGAATATTTTAATGAAGGTGCAGAGTGGCTAATACTTTCTGTACAAGGTAATTTCCGGTATAGCTATTTCTCTTCTCTGAAGCTGGCAGAGCCTTTTCCTTTTCTTTTTCTTGGCGATACTTTTGGAAACACAACTTCAGTAAGGAGTTCCTTGAGTGTTCTCAGTGGTCAGAAGCCGTGTATCCCACAGATGAAGAAAGTACTCTGGTTTTCCCAGGGAACAGCAGATAACTACAGCTATGTCACACTGGTGTCAAATAATGTGTTTGGAGGTGCAGAAATGAGAGGAAAGCCAGGACAGAAGAGGAAAATGCCTAGGCAGGTTATCACTAATTTATCAAAGTATTGGTAAAGTCATTAGCTAAGCATCTAAGTCCCTTAAAAGTGTCTGGTTCTACTGCTTTGGTAGCATGCTTGAGAGGCACAATGAGCAGGCAGCAATATCACAGAATCATAGAATATGCTGAGTCACAAGGGACCAATCAGGATTGTCAAGTCCAACTCCTGGCCCTTTATAGGACACCCCAAGAATTCTACACTACGCCTGTGAGCATTGTCCAAATGCTTCTGCAGTGCTGGTGATGGTTGGATGCCGCCAGTCCAGGGACAGGCAGAGAGGCTGGCACTGCAGATTTGCCAAGTTTTTTAGCTCCCAAGTTCCAGACGCCAGACGGTGCTGGCCACCTTTGTCAATGGAGCCGCTGCCGCTGCAGAGATGAGAGCAGGGAGGGGTGCTGCCATCTTTGTCTCCCCACAGGCAGTTGTCTGTGAAGGGCGCCATCTTGGGAGAGGGTTTGTCTGCCATTTTCCCTTTGTCTCAGACCCGCTGTGGGCTGTGGAGGGCGCCATCTTGGGAGAGGGTTTGTCTGCCATTTTCCCTTTGTCTCAGACCCGCTGTGGGCTGTGGAGGGCGCCATCTTGGGAGAGGGTTTGTCTGCCATTTTCCCTTTGTCTCAGACCCGCTGTGGGCTGTGGAGGGCGCCATCTTGGGAGAGGGTTTACTCTGCCCTTTGGAATTTGTCTTTGTTCCCGGGGGAGTCCCTGAGGTCTCAGCAACTTTGTAACTAGTGAGTGTTACTGTTATTTTTTGCCTGTTGCTTTTTGGTTTTTTTATAGACTGCTATTGTTTCACTTTTATCTACTCCTGTTCCTTTCTCCTTATTGGTGGAAAGGAATACGTTAAAACTAATGGAGAGGTAACTCACAGTATCTGCCTCTTAAATTGTCTTAAACTAAAACACTGTGACACAGTGTGTATACCTAGAGCACACTGGCTATTACCAATACTGCATTATCAGAAAACAAGCTTAAATGGAAGCAGAGTGAGTCCATTGAAACCAAATCCCCAGGCTTCACAGTTCTGTTCCCATCTGTCTCACCCTGAAGAGAGAGCATTCACCTCTGTTTATCACCATCTCCTTCTCTGAACTAGGCTTATCTTGCATCTTACACCAGTCTCAGCCCCAACAAGCACCGTTGGCCAACACTTTTCCCTCTAGATGACAAATATTAGATTTGAATGGTTCACTGTAAGCTATTCTTCCTCCAATTCACTTAAATCCCTTCAGAGCTTTTATGTCTTTTAAACTGCAGCTAAATAAAAGGGTATCTAGTTTTCAGTGATTAAAATAATTTACTTACCATACGTAACAACTGGAGCATTTCCACATATCTGGGGAGAGAGACAAACTTTTATTAACTGCCATCAAGTGAACACTGAAGGGTGGACTGCATAGCTTCAATTTTAGAAGAGCAACAGGTAGGATGTAAAAACAAACTCACACTTTTTCTGAAGACATCAGCTCCTGGGCAATGAGGTAAGCTCTGGACTGGCCTTCTTTCTGTCAACAGAAGAAGTCAGAGGCAATTAAGAGATGTCTCATTCCAGGAAGTAAAGCAGTGTTAGAGAGCACTTTGAACTGACATATTTCTATAGTAAAAATAATGACCAGACTTTTATTATTTGTTGTTCAGTGTCTGGCATGCTGGACTTTCCATGACAGGCCATTTCCCCAATTCAAATACTAGTAATATAGTACAATATAATAGCTGCTAATACAGATGACAAATTTGAAAAATGTCTTGCTATTGAAGGAGGAGTGAAATTTTCCGTGGATTTTTACAGGTCCAAAATTTGTCAAAGAAGCAGAAAGTGCTTAACTTTGAATAGGCTAGCTTCACAGCTGTTGAGGATATACTACTTGGAAAAGGGAGTTCTTTATCAAAATGGTCGTATTCCAAACTGTTCTGACTGCTGTCAGTGAGACCTGTGGAAGCAAATGGGGCAAAGGGCTTTATTGCGTACTAAACAAAGTGTCTAAACTAGATGCCCATAAATATCTCCAGAATTAGTTTAGTACTTGACCAGACAACACTGTTTGAAATCTCAGAGGCATCTATTTAATTGGTAGGTATCTTGAAAGACACAGGTAACTGTGAAAGAAGCAAACTGTATGGCTCTGAGGTGCAAGTGACTAATAGAGTGTTTTGCTATTACTTCCTGACTCATCCTTATGGTAAGAGATGGCCAAAGCATGGAAATATGTACTGAAAGGAATGTACTGGGGAAAGTCTGACTTTTTCAGCAGTGATGAAGTGCAAAGCTAAAACAGTGGTCTGGTAGTTGTAAAGAAGCCCTCAATGACCTAAAGTGGACTCAGGGGAAATTAGTGCAGTATTAAGTCTTTGTGACATTGCTTGCCATACCGAGTATGCTTGGTAAGATGACTCAGGGAAGCAGAAAGTCAAGGGTCCCTACATGGCTACTGTGGCTTCCATCTGCTGAGGCCTCGAACTGGGAGAGAGCTATACCACAGGACTAGGCACATGACTGGTTGCAGGGAGTAAAGATTTCTAAAATGCTGTCAGCTTTGCAGTGTTATAAGAATCACTTGGACTTTGTTTCAGAAAGTGGATAGTTGAGGGACCTCCACCCACTCTGTCCCCTAGTCCTAGAAGTCTGTCTACAGACACTGTTGTATATCTCAGAGTTCATTTCTTGTTTAAACAAACAGCAATTAAATAACACAAGACAGACAAAGCATAGAGACACTCTCAGACTTGCTCTAGACAGGCCATGTGACAGTGAGGTTCCTGAATTTTGGCTAAGACATATTAATCATAAAGATTGATGGCACTTTGGTGACAGTGCCAGTCACTCCCCTCTGACCATAGTGCCAGCTCTCAGTTGTGCTGACCCAGCTGTTTGCATGACCTTGATCAGAACCAGACTGGTCTTAAAAAACTGAACAAGACTGATCCTGCTTTAAAAAATTGTGGACCTGGGGGCAAAGCTGCCTCCATGGGGCTAGAAGGGAGTTGTTTGGCCTAAGAGCTGTACAAGTAGATCACAGAACAATTTTCTAAACCAGAAACATTAGTATTGTGGAAGTCACTTTTCTGGAGTACTCTTTTGGAGTATCCTGCATTTCAAAGCAAGGCAACTAGTGAAAACATGGAAGCAGAAGCTCCATCGCTGTGTGTGCCACTAACTTGCCTCACTAACATGGGCAAATTGCATCTCCTCGTGCATTTTACTATATGTGTGTTGTATTTCAGAAACGGCTCAGTGTAGGTGTATTGTAGCTTGATGGTACCCAGACAAGAGTGCCACTGTCACAATCAGAGGCTTGTAGCAGTTTTATAAGCGTCGGTCTCTGAGTGACTTCATGACGCCCATTTTGTAATTATTATGCACTATGTAGCAGTTCACAGTAGTGCCAATGGTAAACTGAGGCATTAGAAGAATAATTCACTTTTTCAGGTTAGCTCCTGAAATCAGTAAGACAGATGGAAAAACAGTCCACATCTGTCTTCCAGATCCCATCCTTGAAGAGCTAGATTGCAGATGTCCTGGAGGATCTGTGTAATTATATAAATCAAGAGCTGTCCCTTGAAAGGCATCTGAATTAGCTGCTTCCTCAAGGCACACAAATCTGTAATTCCCAACTTCAGCACATTTCAGTTTTGTGTATGCACATGAGCGCATATTTTAATATGTTAAAGGCTTGCAAAACAGAATGATTACTGGAGTCTGGAAACAAAGCCCACCCAGTGAAAATGTGTAAGGAGCAGCCAAGATACTCTTGTGTACTGCTGCCGTTCAGTCATAGCTGCCCTGCTTGTTGTGAGACCTCTGAGACTCTGCTTACTATTCCCTGTTTGTGTGCAGTGCAGGTCTTCTCCATCTGTCTTTTTTTACTCAATGTAATTTTAAATTCTCAAGATTGCAACTAAATGCTTTGGAGCGAGACATTTTTCCCGACATTCAGGTCAGGCCTTTCTTGCTGTTTATGTTGCCTCCACTGTCCATCTTCAGACTACATTCTTTGCCTTTGCCTTTGCTTTTGCGCTGTAGAGGTAAATTATTCCTAGCACAGTGGAGGAGTAAAGGACTGATGGCTCTGCCATTTCTAAATGAGCACCAGACAAAAAGCAGAGAGAGTTGAGAATCCAGTTCTTCTGCAAATTGCTCTACCCTCTCCAGGTTTCATACATTAGCCATTTTTAGGTTTTTTTACCTTGTTGGTGGCACTGGGATCACCAAGGCTGCTCTCATCATCTTCTGAACTGTTTTGTTCCTCATCTGATGTGACGACTTCCATTGGTGTCACAGAGACTGCGCACACCTTGTAGGGCTCAGTGTAGGCACTGCAGAAAAACAGAACAGACTAGCTCAATGGTGTTGTTCCCAGACTCGCTGTTGCTCAGACACATAGAATCCCTGCAGAACTGCAAGGCTTGGAAAGCAAGATTTATCAAGCATGGGTTTTTTTGGCTGCTAGGTTCAAAGGCAACCATTTAGGCAAACATAAGACTCTGAAAGGAGCAATGAGAAGTTAACTGAACTTGTTCAAGCTTTCCCAAAAGATCAATGTTTGGAATAAAAACTTCACAGTTAGTTGCAACCAGAACTGCTTTGTTCCTCCCTAGTCAACCCCTCAAAATGGATACAGTAAAATCACACTACCTCTTTAAAATGGAAGTTAGATATCGTGAAGTGGATTTTCTGGAAAAGCATCAAAAGGATGAGAAAAGTATAATGGTAATACCAATGGCATCAATTAAAGTACATGATACTCAGGTTCTAGAATGCTTGAGTTGTTTCAAGGGAATATGAATTCAGCTCCAGAAACCCAGAGAAAGCTGCGCAGTAAGTGTACTGGACCTGGTGTGAAACACAGGCCAGTGCAATACAGGCCTGTGGCTTCACAGCATTTCATAAAAAAAAATTATTTTCAATTAAAATTGCCAGTGATCTCAAAACCTCCACAAAGCATGACTAAAGCTGATCTGTATATGCCTAGTTCCAAATTCCAGTTGCTGGATCTTGTTAAACCTTTGCTGAACTGGTGTCAGTCTTCCAGATTTTGTTACTGTGTACTCACAAGCTGTATTCAAGTTGCCACTTCATTTTGCCTTTTATATGAAATAGGTGAAGATTTTCGTGTCTTACTATGTCATGCCACCTATGATTTATTAATTCTAAAATCCCTGAACTTCATCCAATTATCCATTAGCATTATTCAATTTACCAACTATTTTAGCATCAGCTTTTGCTGCCATCCAGTTTTGATACTGTTCTTGGTACTGCAGCACAAAACTCATTATTCTGTCACTGGCAAAAGATGTATACCAAGCCGTATGTATCAGCTGTAACACCCAACTATTCCTACCTGACTTTACTGAGTTTTCGCATTCAAGGATCAGATTTGGTTTTTTGACCACAGTGTCATTCTGGGAATTTATATACAGCTTATACACCACAGTGGCCCCAAGCCTTTTACAATAAAAGGAAATGCCTATTAGTGCAGCATGTGTTTAGCCAGTCAGTTCCCTATGGCAGATCATCAAGGCCAATATTGTATCTGAAGTCTGAAAAGGGCAGGAAAGACATGATGTCTGCTAATAACATACACAGCCTGTCAAGGCAAGGTAACACAGAGATAATCACATTTCACACTCTGAGGCATAAGCTGCTTGACTGCCAAGACCAGAAAATTGCTCTTTCTAATTCCACAAGCATTTCAATTTCAGTTTTGCTCTTTCTTGCATTGTTGTGGTACAGAATATAGAAGAGGGGAAGAGGATTTTTGGTCAGGTCCATAAGGCTTTTGCTCTTTTCCAGACAGCTTCAGGGACAAAACTCTCCCAGCTTCAGTCACTGCTCCTGGAGATTTTCACAGAACAACAGTGCTGGTGCAGGTCTAGGTTTGGAAGGGAATGCAGGAAGTGAGGGGCACAAAGGTGTTTGGGTTCCATCTCAGGGTATGTCCTCTGGCCCAGCCTGGGGCACTATCAGTAGAGGAGGGATAAGAGAAAGCCTGAGAGTGAGGTTTAACTAGCCATGTCCCAGACGTGCTAGGATGGCTGGCTTTGAGGCTTTTGTTTTGAGGCACCTGTGTAGCCAATCCACACTTCAGGGTATGTCAGGTGACATACCCTGGGGTGCACCACTGTCTGTGAGCACCATTACCCTCCACAGTCCTGTGGCTTTAAAACATTAGGAGAAACAAAGCAGCAGTAAAAACTGGACATGCCTGAAAACAAAACACAGTGTCCTTGGGTCTCGGACAAGTGGCATACCCCCTTCCTGCTCTCCCAGGCATGAGGGAGAGGCAGTGAGCTGTGGTGGCCTCAGCTTGTGCTTAGCCTGGCCCTCCGGCCCTTGTCCTGCATTTCCTGTAAACAGGGAACAGTTCCTCCCCAGAGATGACCTAGCAATGAACTAGCAAGGGCTGACGCTCAGCTGCACCACACCCAGCACCCCACCGTGCCAGAAGGTACAATGGAGTAGCCGATAATACATAATATGTTATTAAAGGCAGCTCTACCCTGTATAGACTCCTTTGAACATATTATTTACATCACATGTCAGCCACCACAGAGCTTTTACTTTTAATAAATCATTAGCTTCACAGGCACCCCAGAGCTTTTATTTCCAGCAGAGGATTTCCTTAAGATTCTTTTTATGCTTCTCTTTTCCTTCTTTACCTTGCTAAATCACAGCCCTGTTGATCTTCATCACCCTATCATTCCCCATCTGTGGTAACCTTTTGCTATGTTGAATCCTTGCAATGCAAAGAAGATAGGCATAATGAAGACCGGAGTGCTTGGCAGTGACAGAAGTACTGTGGTGTGAAATTCTTCTTCCTTCCCAGACTAAGCATGCCATACATCTTCATTATGTTGAAACACCATTCTGTATTTCTGTCAAGGGACAGAAGATAACAAGAAACACGTCCACTAATTATCAGGATGGGTTTCAAACGATTTGCTGAGTAACCCGTAGACACAGCACAAATGGCCACTGACTGTGAAACCTCCCAATACTTTTGCCCTATTCTCCCCTATAAAATGACTTATCTTAGTGACAGTCTGACTTTGGATATAATGATGTAAAGCTGGGGAAGATTCACCCTGATTTCAGTGGAGTCACTTTATATTTATACTTGCAATCTTAGAGCAGAATAAGACCCTCTGATTTTACTCTAAACCCTCTGTAAGACCTTTTCCTCTCTGTAAATCAGTAACATAATAAGCCAACCACCTAGAACTTCATTAATAAAGAGAAGGAAAAGATATGTTAGAAGTGACTTTCAGCTGGTCACCCGATGGTCATCTCAGAATAAGAGAAGTACACCTCTCTGGGGAGACTACTGTCTGGGAAGCAAAGCTGAAACTGCTGCTCTACTACAAATTCTTTGTTATGATCTTTGGCATGTTTCTTAACTTCTTGCTTTGACAGTGAGTTGTGTAAGGTGAGTAATCCCAGAGCAATGTCACATTTAGAATACAGGTTAGACCGAAGGCTTTGGACACTGTGGATCCCTACCAGGGTCTAAACCAGATGCTTTGCCCATCTCCCTTGAGGCACAGTTCTACTTTTCTTCTTCCTATTTATTGCAAACTAAAAGGGATTTCCCTTTGTCCTTAAGACAAAGAGGGATGGGTACCCGAGGATTATACCCATGCTTAAGGCACAGAGTAATGTTTTCATTCTTCTGGCCAAGCTGAGATACAGAAATCTACCTGGAACTATTTAACAGTCATGCTTGCTAGTATTGCTGTTTTCTGCTGGCGGTGAGGGCTCTTGAGTTAGAGGCTCTCAGTGGCTTTTAGGCAGCGAAGTTGGTGATTTCTGCACAAAAGCACACACTGGAGAAGACCACCAATAATGAAAGATTTAAGCAGTGATACTTGCCCAAATTCATAAAAACATTGCAGATAGACACTTCCGAAAAAGGTCTGCATCAATCAACGTGTGAGTTTTGCAAAAGGAACCAAGCAGAATCAAGGCACGTTTGTCACACACAGGGCTCCCCTGGAGATGTTCCATGTTGGTGGATGGTTATGCTGTCTTACAAGCATAATAAGCAGCTTTAAAATTTTATATAGGTGAGAATCTGGTCTAGATGTGTTTCATAGCTGCACAAGGAGTTTATTGACTACAGTGAGCTACACAGAGCTAGAATGTCTTTACAAATCCTCTTCCTTAGTGTGTCTAGGTTCATACACTACAGCAGTTGCTCAGTACTTTTGCACATACAGTCCTGAAACTCAGAGTGCAACCAGGAATCTAGCGTGGATGAGATGTGATTAGGTGTCAGTTAGGCAAATGTGATCATCATAGCAGCAAATGGATCCAACTCATTATAATCCTTTCAGAATATCCAATTTAATATAATTGTAAGTGATAACAGTAGTGAAAACTCAAGGGAGCATGCCAGCTTGGAAACGGCGTCAGTGAAACACAGACACAAAACAACTTGACACAATCATCATTTGCTGCAGCCAGAATTTTTTGTGATCTTTTCATTAACAGAAATCTGAATTCTTGTCACCTGATTCCAAAAGACATCAGAACTGGTGGAAGACAGAGGTGCTGGTTTTTATGGTAAAGAACATTGCCTTTTTAAAAAGCTGTTCAGAGTGGTATTGGAAAAAGACTTAAAATTTAGATGACAGAGAAAATGATACTTCCAATGTATGGTTAATGACAGTTTTCAGGGTTTTTTTTCTTTCTTTTCAAGAAACGCTTATTTTATTCTAAAATTAGGAAAAGTAGGAGTAGCACAGCACTAATACTTTACAAAGCCTGAATCTGCTATGATAGACAAAGTACTACTTTCTTGCAAATAGTACCTTGCTTAGAAGTGAAATTACAAACACCTTGCACAATAATGAGTCCTAGTACGAGAATTATCTCTAAGCATTGTTATATTAGTATTAGTATATCAGTATTACTGAATTCAATTTCATTCATGCATAAGTAGAACAACAGTTGGTTTCAAACATAGCAGAATAAGGGCAGAACATGGAATTTCAAAACTGGTATTAGGAACAGTAGGACACCCTTGTTTTGTTATTGCCATTTCCAAAATGGAAATGACACTTGTAATGTAAGGCTTTAAGATAGCTCTTTCAATGCAGTAACAACATCAATCTGTCAGATCCAGCAGTAGAAGAGTGCCCAAGTGTGCAATATGAGTGCCTTCAGTAGCTGGCAAGGAGATCAGAGTGCTTTATAAATTTCTGTCCTGCAATTAAAGAATCAATCTGGCAGTAACTCGGCATAAACCCTCCATTTGATGTATGCCTCAGGCTGAGAATGGTACTGTAGTTAGAGGGGAGTTAAGGGAAAGGTATAGGACCAGTGGATGCTGATAAGGTGTCAAACAGCATCCCAGGCTACCAACTCTGCAGAAAAAGAAAGAACAAACCAGTAGCTCCCACACGGGATTGCATGCATGTGTACTGGCTTCAATTTATGATAAATCAAAAAGATAATTTTGTTGGGTTAATGATAGTGAGGTTCTGAATTATTAATGGATCACAAAAGCAAACTTCATGTACCCCAAAAGTAAATTTCATGGGGAAAACACCATAATGAGGTGGATTTGTAGGATGATGTCCAGGTGCTAATTTTCACCAAAGAGTTTTCATTTGGTATTTACATTTGTAAATGGTATTTACATTTTTGGGACAAAATGTAAACCTATCAGAATTTCACATTCAAGCCCTATGATCCGTATTCTGTATTTGCCTCAAAACAACTGAGTCCGTTGAAGTTGCTAGAGCAAGGTGAGAAGGTGAAAATTTCTGTTTCGGTCTGGATGCTTGCTTGACATCAGACTTTACAGGTATTGGGGAATCTCTTTAAGTGGGGGCCTAGAACTTTGCTGCATTTATTAAGGCAACAATCAAGTCTAAATATCTAGACAGACAATTTGTGGCACACTTGCTGACTTATTAGGAACAAAATATGCCTTATAAACCATGAAGAAACAAAAAAAGATGAGAAATGAGTGCTGTTATGAGACACAGCACTCCCTGCAATAAGGGCAGAGGATCAAGCCTCAGAAGTATTTTTAATACAGCCTCCCTAATTCCTACAGAGAGCTTGAGAGTGTTCCTCTGTACCCACCCCCAGACCAAGCGACTCCATGCTTACACCTCCCATAGGGGCTAAAGTAACACTGATTCTTGCCATCATTTTTCAAGTGGCACCCTCATTGACCTTGTTGCTGTGGCAGAGCTCGGCAAATGTGCCAGAATAGAAAATGCAGCCCAGCCTCCTCTGTGGGCACAGCCAGTGATAGAAGCAGAATCCAAACTGTCAGTCTGAGCTGTTTGTGCAATGATACAACCAGAAGCCACGTTTTTAACAGGTTGAGCAGGAATACAAAGACAAGAGCTGGCCCTTGTCAACTATTTTCTGTGGCTTAAGCTTGTTTCTGTCTCAGTAATAAAGTGTTCTATGTGCAGGCAGATTAAGTATTTGCTCCACATCTACTGGTTTGCTTTACAGGGGGCATAACTCTCTTTGTATGTGTGTATTACAGTCAGATACCTCACAGGATAGCTGTAATATGGAGAGTCAGACTGTGCCTCCATTAAAATTTTACTAACAGTGTGCATGGCCTTTGTCCTCAACCAGAAGCTAGCTCAGCACCAGAAACGTGAATAGGTTTTGTCCATTTAGCTGTCTGAATGAGGTCAAACAAGCCACAGGAACATGCTGAGGAAAGGACTAAGTGGTCTCCTTGGCCAGGGTCAAGGAGGAGGATGGGCCTAGGTAGTAGTGGAATAGCTCAGCGAATTTTAACACTCGTCTGGACTTTAATGAGAACTGCACAAGGCCATGGGGGGAATACACACACCAGTGTGTCCTGATGTGTGCACAGTCCTGCTTGTCTCTACAGTGTATTCTGCAAACACTTCATGCTGTTTACTTTTGAGAGGACACCACAGAGAGGAAGCCCAGTGTATTATACAGTGGATCAGAAAGGATAGCTGTGCAAGGATCTCCTTGGCAGGTTCCATTTGAGCCGTGGAAAATGCAATGAAGCTGCTTACCATCTTCATAGATTTGAAAGTATCCAATATGCCCTGTTATTATCTTATGATGTGATTTTCTGCAGCTGCCTGCTGCAACAGAGCATGGTCGTTGGTTCTCTCCTTACTCTGGGAGTGGATGTACATAGGTAAAATAAGAGATGAGTGATTCACTCACTCCCAGTGGGTTGACTACATGACTGATATAAGGAAATAGCTGGTTAACATGAGGACATTACTGATACATATGCCCGGCAACCCTTCAGCGGATAGGTGCTGCCTTACAAACTGTGGCATTGAGGCCACTTGCAAATGATTGTGCAAAATCAAGAGGTAACTTTAACCACTCTGAAAAGACCTTATATGTCTGGCCTTATACCATATGGTGTAGCATGAAGTTTTGCAGCAGTTTTGCAGAACTATTAGGTTCTCTGCTCTAAACAATGTGTTGACTTACCACTGAATTGTAAATCAGTATCTTGACAGAGGGGATGCCCCAAGACTTCCCAACTAACCTTCACAGCTTCCTATTGTGATCCCATTCTCTGAAGCCCCTAGCCTGTCACAGATTTCATGGTTCAAGTGGTGCCGTGCTTATCTGTGTGAAAAGTCCTCAAAAATATTTTAAAATAGAATTGTGCTATAGTATTGCTCCTTTTTATGCCTCCAAGCTTTCTTGTGGAATTGTTATCTCATTCACCCAGTTTTCACTCTGAGACACTTAATTTTATACATACTCGGAAAGTCAAACTCCTTCACATCTTAAAGCCGTGATGAAAAATTATTTTATCTGCTATATATAGAATGGAAAACTCTAATTACTGCGAAGTCTGGAGTGTTAGCTCAGTTCATACAGGACTTGACCGGGAGACCACTGTTTTTCTTTGCTGCAACACCTGAGGTGTAGGAATTTATTTTTGAACCTCAGACAACTGAAAAGAAATTATTTTTTGGGTTTTGAGAACTAAACCTGTGGGTATTTCCTTCTCCCTGTGGCTGGTGTTTTAGGCATTTGGTTGTGAGAAACTTAGAATCTAACTACCAGTACTGATTGATTCAAAGTGATCTGGAAAACCAGACCTGTGAGAAGCAGAGACTAAGTTTTCCTTATCTTAGGCTACAGCACATAGGAGTTCCTTTAAACTCTATCAAAGCAGATGTATCATTTGCATACAATTCTTTTGTGAATATTTCCCTTTTGGAAAATATTTCAGCTCATTCTAATTTCAGGTTCTAGTGTAAATCATCAAGGTAGTCAAATCACAAATTGCTGTTAACATCCTCACAGGTACAAATGTATCCCAAATGAGCATCTGGCACAGTATCATTTATCATCCAGATTTCACTTATATAGTCACTTTTCTGACTATGACATATTTACTAATGTTCTTCTGACTATGAGTTCTGGATCCTCTTAGACAAAGAGGATATATTTCACAAAATGAAACTGTCTGATAACATGGCACATATCATAGACTGGAGATTAGGGCTATGTTCCTGATTATTACTACTTTGTTTATTTTTTGGCAGTGTAATTTAGTCACTAAAACTTGGAACCAGAGTCTTTATGTTCTCTTTCCATTTTGTTGCCAGTTCATTATTCCATCCTTTCCATGGAAAACACCCACAGTAAGTTCAACATAATGAACACCATGCTGCCCTGCAGGACTCTTAAGATGGAAGGCAAGTTGTTATTTCCCTGTACTACCACGATCAATTGCTTTATCAACACCATGCAGCCAAATCTGGGAACAAACCAGGGGAAAAATGCAGTGAGGCTAGGATCGAGTGAACTTAGTTTTCTTGCATTTCAGAGATTCACTCAGTTGTTAAAGCAGAGTATTTCCAGAAGGAGAGAAACAGAGCTTAACTGAAGGAAAGTGCTCTCCTCTGTCTTCTAAGAGGTCAGGTACTTCCCAGATTAAAATTAGAGTTTGCTGTACTTTCCTTGACTGACGCTTTTTAAAGTTGGAAAATCAAGTTTGGAATTATTAAAAATTACATAGATTTGTAACATTTGGCTGGGATTAATCTATTTTTAAAATAATTCTGCCCCCTCTCCCCAATAATCGTGGAAAATCAAAACCATCTTAATTCTGCAATGCAAAAATATGGTTTAGTTCAGAATTTACTTCAGTATCCTCTTTTTTTTTTTTACTTGCAAATGAAACAATCAGAAAAAATGTCATGAACCACAGAATTCCTTTATTTTGTTGGGATTTTTTTCTTGGTCTTTTTAATTAGGCATGCATATTTTATCTCTCTTGTAGCCACAGAAGCAATGCTTTTTCTTAAAACTGCAATCAAATGGCAAGATAAATTACTTGTCCAGACAACTTCATGTATGTCACTCTCGCAGTGGCTCTTTACCCTGGATGTATTCATTGTGTTGTAATTTTATCCCACTGCCACTGTCTGAATTTTTTAAGGCTGACAATGTGAAAATAGAAAGTGTGAAGGAAAGATTTTGAGGTGCCCAGTTTTACCTCACATACTGCCCTTTTCTATTTAAGGATCAGAAGATTTGACTTCAAAAATGTGTTGTAGTGTATGCAGTCCATTACTTCTGTAGACATGTGTGTTAAGGAAGAGTCTTTTCTGAGTTCTTCTAGTCAACTCACAGAACTAAGAATGCAGACTGATACCTGAAATGTAAGAGGATAAGAAACTTCCATCAGAAACACCAAACTAGCTATTCTTGATGAGGTCCACCTGCCCATTGGGGGATGCAGTGGGTTAATATTCAAGTTTGGCAAGTGTATTCAAGGCATAAGGACAAACTGCCAACAGACTGAAGAGGTGTTTAATTTGGGACAGCTGAGAATGGCTGGATGGACACTGTGGAGTAGACATATGCAACTATCCCTTGTCTCACTTCATCAGTACCTAGCTGTATTTCTTTTGAGAAAATGAGTTTTGAGTATCCATGTGATACTGATAAAGCTGGTGTAGTACGAGCCAGACAGAACACCAAAAGGTGCTCACAAGTGTAAATCTGTTTGCTCTAGGCCTTTGATGGATAGCATCTAATTAATCCAGTCAATTACTCAAGTGAAAGGATCCTTTTATAAGCTCTTTAAGAGGGTTCTTGGCAAAACAAACAGCATCTCTTAAATATGTTCTTCCATCCATTAACTCTAATTAGTTGATTAAAGTAAAATTAAGTGTTGTGTGCCACTGAACACCAAATTTTTAGAGGGAGTTTTTACATTAACCCCTCTTTGGGTCCTGTAAAAGAATTCCTGTAGGACAATTAAAAATGTGTTGTACACTATAAATAACTTTGCTGGGTGGCACAACAAACTATAAACTACTAGACTGGATTTGCATTTAAAGTGCAATAGCATTTTGTTGCTTTTGTTACAAATCTAATCTAGAGATATACCCCATGTCATGGAGCAGTGGATTCTGGAAAGGCTACAGCATTCTAATGTGCAATCTCTCCTTCAATAAATCTTCTCAGTATCTCCTGGTGGGGGTGGGAGAGGAGAAAGGCATGCACAGAACAAGGCATGCAATAACATGTCGTGTTATTGACAGTAAAAAGCCTGACCATTGCAAACATTTCATCACCCTGTCTGCAGCACACGGTTTTTTTCTGCATGGTGCTAGGAATGCTTAAATCACACCAATATCACTTCTGTGCTCCATAATCATCATCCAGGGCAAATCTGCAATACACAGCAGACTCTCTTCTTGTGTAACCCCACTGAAATGTATTTCTGGTTCATATAAGGAAAACAGGGAAGACAGTGAAGTCTACCCAGGCATAAAAATCCTCAGGACATGAAGAGGGCAATGTCTGTACATTCCTTTTTTTCTGCAGTGTAATTTGATCATAAAAATAGCCATCACAACGAAGTCCATCTGCTAATAAAGCCAATATCTGCTGAGGTCTTTGGACCATTTCCTGGGAGGTATATGAAACTGTGATTTCTCATAAACAAAGCCAGGGTGAGATCCAACACATTGTGTCTGAGCAGTGGCAGCCCTCTGAGGCTGTGCTGCGTATGCAGGAAGGTGATGTGCAATGCAAAGCTGTGCTGGGGGAACTCACAGGTTTCCTCACAACCTATACAGCCCCAGCATCTACATCCCCAACATGAACCAAGGCAAACAGCAGCCGTGGAGCTGCTGGGAAATTGATACCTGCATGTGGGCAACGTATTAAAATCTTTAATCTTTGGTATTAATAGGACATTACTGATACTGTCTAGAGGCACTTCTCAAAGGTGCTTGTTAGAAAAACTCTGCCATCCAAGAGCACTTAATATCTTGCTTTTCTGTCTCTAATGCCTGACAGTGCAAGGTGAAGCATGCCTTGTGCCCAGCTCTCAGCAGCAATGGGTTTTCTCCCATGGAGTGCTCCCTGTCTATGAGCAGCTTGAAGTCCTACATTAATGGCTATCACCTTCTAATTCCCTGCTGCAATTCTGATAATACTCAAGTAAGTATAAGTAAACAGAAATAAAAACATGACTCATGTCAGCACTGGCTGTGGCTGTTATCAAGATTTTCAATAGGTTGTGCATGGCCTGAAGTCAGGTATAGTACTGGGATTCCTTATTCTGCAATGAACCTACAAAGCTTTCAGGTTCAGCTGCAAAATTCAAGAACTGGTGAAAGCTCATGAGATTTTATTTTCAATCATGTCCACCAGGTCACAACTGACAACGTCTCTTTCCCTTGTCTCTAGGCTCAGTCCCTGATCCTCCTTCCCTCTGTGACAGCATTTTCATGGGACTTTCTCCCATCTACAAGATCTAGAGCACCACACGTTTCACACTGACTTAAAAAAAACAACTATGTATAGATTTATATAAGTGATTTTTTTTAAAAATTACGTTTCTTTTAAAAACCTCTCACAGTGCTCATGATCACTTTGGTTCTCTTTGGCTTAATGATTGCCAGCAAAATTCCATACGATTGACCCATACAGGTCTTCAAGGGATCTAAGCCCCATTAGTAGACCACAACTGTGGTACACCCCTAACTAACATTAACATATCACTAGCCCTGGGAAGTGCTAGACCTACAAAACCAAAATTCTGTCTCTTGTAAAGCTTCTCATCAATGCTATGGGTGCATGCTAGCTTAGTATAGTCACAGAGCAAGGATTTAAGTAGCAGAGAGCTAGGAACTGAGTGGAATCAGCAGCTAGAATTTGTTTTCCTGAGAAAGCAAGAAAAGGAAAGGATAGGAAAATCTTTCTCAAAACAACTATCTAAAATCTATGTTGAATCTGTAGCTCAAAGCCTACTTTGCCTAGATTTGTCTCCAGTATAGATATAGCTTGCTTCTACTACAAATGCTGGGTACTGTCAGCAACATTGCTATTATCATACATAGCAGTGAGCCAAAAGACAGCTTGAACTGTTTTGAACATATGGATCTTTTTTGGATATCCTCTGACAGCCATGCTTGTACTAAGCAGCTCTAGCTAGGACAAGTAGAAAAAGAAAGTATGAGTTGATTTTATCTTCTTGACAAAATTCTCCTTGAGTTCTACCATAAAGAGGAAAGTATGGTAACTGGACCATACCAGTCCAGTCAAGAGGGGATTTGCATCCCCCATGATCCAGGAACCACAGATAGTGGTTCTCTTGCTGTCTAACTATATGATTTTGTTATACATTTTGAAATTGGTCTGTGCTGACATCGTCCTTGTGATCTTGCATGTAGGCCTGACAGAAACCAAGACTGACTCTGGCTATGTAGGAAGAGGATTGCTTACAAAGCTCTGAACAGAGTTGCTTACCCATGAAGCATCCTCTCCAAAAGTAGCACTTCAGAGGCTGGCACTATTGCACCAGTCCCTAAGTGCGGGTATGTTCCTGCTTCAGACTGGCCAAAATAAAGAAAAAAAATCACTTGCTTGACACATAGACTATGTTTTTTCCTGACTTTCTATTAAATACAATTTTTTCACTCTCTTCTTCTTGAAGAAGCACATCCCTTGTGAATTAAACACATTTACAAAAGAATGGTGTATGGAAGAGGTGATCAGCTTTCTTGATTGTACGAAGGCTGAGAAGCATCAGATAAATGACATTTGTCTTGAACAGCAGTGGAAAACTGGAGCCCTGGGGGGTAATTTACAGGCATGAGATGGCAATTCCAGAGACCTATTCGATATTACATAAGTCTTGGTGCTGTTGGACACAGCACTGCAATCCTTACACTGGCCCACAAGAATTCACCTGAGAGTCAAAGTCTGAGCAAGTCCTGCTACTGGTTAAGTATAATGATTAGATTGAGGGTCTTCTAGTATGTATCAATGACCATTTTATGTACAAGGATACAGGACTGTACAGGTTACAGCAACGCAGGTTTTTAACCTATTTTCTTTGAGTGTTCAACATCACAGTGGGACTAGCTGTGGAACTGAAGAAATACTCCTTTTATTTCTCTCCCTGTCTTCTTTTCTCTCTGGATTTTGAGCATCTTAGCAGAGAGAAAGATAGAGACATATAACCAGAAAGCAAAACACGGGGAATGAAATTCTGAAAACACCCAACCAATGCCATCTTCCTGACCTTAACTAAATGCTGTTAAAAGACTCAGTCTTTTAAAAGACTCAGTTCATAAACTATGAAATGAGTGTATGAGGTACACCATTCCCATCACCGTGATGTTTATCACACTGCCATTTGCATGGCTGATGCTTTGGCGATCAAACTAGGTTAGTGAAGTTATTCTTGAAGGCATATGCAGAATACTTTACCTCTAACTGACTTTCATCTGATGCAGTTTAAGTCAGTAACTACGGTGAAATTGCTTTAGCCTGTGGAGAGTCAAGGCAATGCTGTAGATTACAGTGTACTGTCCCAGAGGTGGGGCACAGCTATCTTTTCTTTCAGACTGAACAATATTTGTGTTGCTTTGCACTTTGTAGTGCAAATCTTCAGAGAAAAGGAGCTAGGAAGTGATTTTCAAAAACCAATGAATCAGAGAATCAGAGAATCACAGAATCATTCATGTTTGGAAGGGACCTCCAGAGACCATCTAGCCCAACTTCTCTGGCAAGGCAAGGTCATTGTAGATTACACGGGAGAATGAAAACTGAGTCTGATTCTGGCCTTCAGACTATGTGAACTGGGTAAAGATTAGGGGAATTTGGTTCAATTCCACTTAGGACCCCTTATTCCTACACTGTACAGAAGGCTAATGATCATCTATATTACCATACACCCGAGTGTATGATAATACACTCATCAGAGTGTAATTATTAAAACCAGATAACTAAATTTTGGCGATACACAATAACTGCTCTTTGCGGGGCAGTATTCCCAGTTCTATTCTGACAACAGTACTTCCGAGTTAAGATACTAGAACACTTAGGTTATCAGATATTTTCTACAAACTTGATTGCTTCTAATTAGAAATTACTGGTGTAAATCTACTACACATGGTCTATCCTTTTAAGCAAGAAAATTAAACAGTGGATCTTCTCATCCGACAGTTGCTGTGAACTCCCATCCCGCCCTGCTGTTCTCCTGGTTTATAATTATCTTTTACAAGATACCCATTTTGTTCTCTGAAGTGTAATAGAAGAGTTGTACTTGGCTATTCATCAACTATGTGGCACCTTCATAAGGTATCACCAGATTGTAAATACAAGTGCTCTGCAGGTGAATACACAAAAAAGAGGTCTATGGAGTCAAGTACCATGTATTGCAAGGGTTTAATCCAACACACTTGTACTCTCAAATAGTTGAAAAAAGCCTCTGGACATGAGCAAGCTGCAGTTCAAAGAAATTTTTATCCCTGTGTGGTTGTGGTAGAGGTATGTTTGATAGGTATTCTTACTAGAAATCTTAAATCCAAGGTGAGGCATTTTAGGCCAAACTGCTTTAGCAGCAAATAAAACATCTGTGGTCCATACATCATGTATGCATGTATAAATAGGTGCACCTGCTTGTACAATTTGCTTTGCTTTACAATTAGACCATACACTGTTTCTTCAAGTCTGTTATGCCACTGGATGTGTATTTACACGGGATGTGTATTTACATTTCATCAAAGCTTTTTAGACATGTCTTTGTCCAAAACATGCTGACAAATTCAGCAAATAATAGCTATCTCAGCAGTAATTATGTCTGCCTGGTGCTCTTCCCCTCCACCCTGTTTATCTTGATAAAGGGGCTATACAGGAGCCTAGCCTTCATTTCAGCCCCAGTGGCAAAAACTGCAACCGAAACAAGAAGCAGGCTGAAGAATTATGTTCACACCTTGACCTCGAGACTTCCTGAACCAGTTTGGATTCGCTCTCCCTTTGAAACTACAGGCTACCACAGGAAGTTCATAAATGGGCCCAAGTCACAGCAGTTGACGTAGTCCTAATATTTTTAACTTGGTTCTTCAAGAACTACCTAAAATGGGTGGTGTTATATGGACACAAGGAACTGGCTGGCTTTTTCAAAAGCAAATGTCAGTGTGCTGGGTAAAATGCAAACCAATGAAAGTGAGTAACGTAGCTTTTGCTGCTCTGGGGATGTGGTGGTGCATGCTGTGAAGCTGCACTGCTGCTCCACCATGTCCCTGTGTCAGCATCACCAGAGCTCCCAACACTGCATGCAGCCATCATCTTCAAAGAGCTAAACCACAGGCCCGTGTTCCACAGCCCTCAGCTTCAGGTGCGCTTGGATCCACTGCCTAAGCCTTGATGCAATCTCTTTTCCCATGTCCTACTCACTACCCCACATCATTTGTATCTTAGAAATGGTTTGCAAGACTCATTCAGAGGTGTTAAAGAAAAGTTCTTTTACTCCATATGTCTAAAATACCATAAGAGGAGTGTGTGAAATGCCCATGGTTTGTTCCATCCACAATGACAAGAGAGACAACCAGAAAAAGTAAATGTTGCAAAGAAACACAAATATTAAATCTTTTGGAGAATGAAGGATGCAAATGGACATAAAAACCTTACTTCTAAGATTTTTATCTTTTTCACACAGCTCTAACGAAATGCAACTGCATTACAGACATTCCTTTTGATTCATTTGCTTTGTACCTTGTTTTTTCATTACCTGCTGAACATGAACTTAATGGAAAAGACTCTTCTTATTTACATCTCTGCATTCCACTGATTGTACACTATAATCTGACAACAGGTTCAGATTCAAAGGTGCTGAGTGTATTGCTCCTACATTCCTATGAAAAAGACATTTACTTGTTTGCAAATAACCTAATGGAATGGGATGAAAGATTGTTATTAATGTTAGCAGTGCATATGATTTCAGAAGTATTTAATTCATTTATAAGTTAGCAGCTCTGACCATGGGCCATGATAGCCCTTAAAGCAACTTCTAAAATTAACTGTCTAGTCTGATTAGTTCATGATTTGGGATTTTCTGGTCTATACTTAACGGATGTACTTTGAAACACAAATTATGTATATATTATTGTTTTGAGAAATCAACAGTAATTAAAAAATGAAGCAGGACCCCTTCCAGCAAATAGGCTCTTTTCATTCAGTCAAGAAGTCAGAAACCTTTCTTACTGAAGAACAAAGCAAGCTCTCCCCATTTCCCCTGTCAGCCACAAAAATTAGATCCACTGATAAACCAAGTGTTTTTGAATATTCTTTGGTTTCTGCCTGCAACTCATAGGATCCGGATCCAGTATTTGTTTAGAAAGTAAGGAGTTATTTTGATGTCTTTATTTTTTTCACTAATAAAGGCTTATCTTGTATTCTTCCAATCTTTCTTGTAAGCATTTCCTGCAAGGGGTATAAGTCAGCCAACATGAAGAATCTGCCTATGATACCTAGCAGGGAAGGCCTTGCTTGTTTGGCCAAGGCTAGCAGGTCTTATATAATAATTTATTACAGTACCTTTCTGTTTCCTGGTCTGTGGTTTGCTGCTTGTTCTCAAAGCCAGTGAAGCTGCTCATATCCACATAGCCGTCGTTCTCATTAGCAGCAGATAATGCCCTGCTGGGATCTTCAAAAAACTCAGTAAAAGTTCCTGCTCTGGTGGATCTCTGAGGAGGAATCTGTATGTTTTCATAGTCAGAGCTCATAGCAGGAATGTTCTCATAGTCAGACGTGTCAGCATTGGGAAAAGAAATAGACCTAGGTTTCGTTAATGGGAGTGGCATGAAAGGAGGTCTGGACCGGTCCTCAAAGGACTCCACCCTTGACACACTCCTGCTGAAGGACTTGGGCGTTCCTTTTCTTTTACCATCCTTATAGAAAAGAATAGCTGAGGGAGACTCAGATGCACGGAGCTTCCCCACATGTGATTTCAGTTGAGGTGAGCTACTCAGGCTCCTTCTGTCCAGCTCCATCAGCCTTGGAGGCCCATGATAGCTGGACTCTGATGAGGACCTTGAAGAAGAAACATTAACATCTACATGGATTTTATTTTCACCTTTCTTCTTGAACTTCAGAGTGAGAAACCTCTTAAAAGAAGATTTTTTTTTCTTGGAATACTTATCAGGTGAGTCGTTCTCTATCAAAAGTGAAGGTGAACTTTTAGTGATTGGCTTTTTGGTGATGTAGGCAAGTTCAAATGGAGGTGGTATATCAATAACTGAGGTTGGAGTAGATACGCCACATGATGAGAGATGATTTTGCTGGGAAAAACTACCTGAGGAACCATTGACACAAGGCAAAGACAAGTTCTCTTCTGTCCTTTTTATTCTAACACCATCCAGTACACAGACATCACTTTCACTGTAAACAGAGATAGGTATCTCTCTCCCTTCAACAGAATAAGATCGAGGATATAAAATAAAGCGTCTTGACTTCATTGGTAAGACCCTGTTGGCTTCCACTGGTTTTCCTTCCACTGACAAAGAATTATTGCTTAAGTCTTCTGTCCCACAGCCATTTCGGGAAGAGGCTAAATCAGTTTCAGGTCCAGTTTCTTCTGGAACAGTTTCTGGGACATAGCCTGGCATTTTCCCAGAGAGAGATCGTGTTCTAGTGACAATACTTTTATGGTCAATGGGCAGCAAGTTGTTTTCACTATCCATGCCTAATTCACCCCTTTTACTGTGATCAGCTCCTAAATCAGTCTGCACATCATGGACAATTTCATTTTCTTCAGGAAGCACATAAGGATCATCTAGGGAATCGCTGCTAATTTCTCTTTCCTCGGATTCATCAGTCACAATGACCACTTTAGGGACTGCTAGATTTTCATGCAAAACATGTGTGGTCCCACATTCTACATTAATTTTGCCATGCTTACAGATTTCTAAGTCTTCCTTAAGTGGGACCTCTTGAAGTGAACTTGGGACACTTTTATTAAGGCTGTTTGCTTCCACCTCATTGTCTTTGAGTTGCAACTCACCTGACTTAGAGACTTCCACAGTATTTTCACTATGCTCTTTAACAGTCACGTCATCCAGCTCTGGCTCCATCCCTGGACTACAAGGTATACTATCAGAAATCATACCATCTTCTGTTTGAAGATTCTCATCTGAATGTTCCATGGGTATTTCCTCACCACATTCATTCTCACAAGGTGCATTCTGACAGACGCCATCCATATTCTCTGTATTCACAGTTTCTTCTTCCCCTTTCCCAGAGTCTCTGCTTGCTTCACAGGCTACCGCTGATGTCTTCTCAGTTCTCCTCTCAGTGATCTGGCAGCCATCACTGGCATTTCCTGCGTTTGTATTATTGTGCTCATCTGGGTCTATTTCCTCCTCTTCATCTGCTGCTTGATGGATGAACTCTGCTAAACCATTTTTGGCACTGGGTTCATCTCCACACAGTTCTAAGCCAGGACCTGTTTCTTCACTGGCCTCCTCAGGCAGCATGTCAGGGCTTGCACAGTCATCATTTTCCAAGTCATCTTCCATGTTCAAATCAAGCTCTGCATGTGCACTGTGGTCATCATTATATGCTAGACACCCATCTGCTATTTCTAAAATCTCAGGCAGTTCTTCCTCCTCTTGCCCTGCCTTCTCACAAGCTGGGATTGGTTCATCTGCAGGCAGTGGCATTGCAATGATATCTCTACAGGTATCACTCATTAGTTTCTCATCTCTATTCAAAATGTTATCACTGTCAGTCTCATGATCACTACTGTCTTTGACCAGTTCCAGGTTGTAAGATGTTTTCTGCCTGTTTTTGGTTTCAGTACAATCACCTACAACATCCTCATCTTCATCTACACTATTGGTAGCATCATTATCCCCATTGGGGGCATCTGAGGACTCCTCATGAAGTGCTTTGGACTGGTCACAGTCTCTGGTTGACTCCTCAGAGTCTGATTCCATTGGTTCAGCAGTATCAGAAGAGTTACGGTGCTCATCTTCAATGACTTCTCGATTGCTGGTATTCTCATCACTAGCAATGTTGTGCTCTTCCTTCTCTACATTTTCTGGAGTTTCTGAGACTTTGTATTCCACAGAGGAATCTAGGTTTCGATCATGTTCATGTTCCAGATCATTACAGTCTTTGATGGGCAACTGAGCTTCAGGAACTACAATGTATTCATTATCTGCCTCAGATTCTAGGCAATCAGCATTGCATCGGTTTCCTTCACACAGCTCTCCATCAAGACACACCAGTTTCCCGTTTGCACATTTATTTAAATTATTGTTGGTAGAAACAGTGGATTTGCCCTCAGTGTCAGCTGAGAATTTTGGCTTGGGAGCAATAGGTGGTTTGGGACCCCTAGACACAGAGTTTGGGTTATGAAGAATATCAGCCCTTGGCAGTGAAGAAGAAAATTTGGAGACAGGTGCTGGAGAAAGATGACCAATAATCTTTGGTTTCGGTGCTAATGGTGGTTTTGAGATTTCTGGAGAAAAGAGACAAAAGTTGTGTTAGTCATCTTGGTTTCTCATTAAAGCCAGCAGAATATATCCTACAATAGACTTTATCAGTGACTTGTAACACAGAAATGTTCCAGCCAATAAAAGTCTGAGCTCTGAAAAGAGAACCGAAGGAGCAAAGCATATGGACTGTCCTTCCCTGTGGCACTGTAGCTATTCCAGCAAGCGTAGTTTAAAGTCAAAACTGAACTGAAGTAGCTGCAGCCCTAAAAAATTTGGGGAGAGAAAGATGTACAGCTGCAGGGCCAAGAGTGTATCATACTTCAACCCAAAGCATGAAGAGAGTTACTGGTTTAAACTCAAGTTCTGTTTTGTTCTGAAGTGTACAGCTTCTTCAGCCCTTTAGTCAAAAGATCCTCCATTCCTCCTGTAAATGCCAGGATCCCTTGCAGGTACAAACTTCTCTAAACATCAAAATGTATTTTAAAAAGTTAATTATTTTGCAACATAAGGCTAGCCTTGTATTTCTAGTGGTAGTGCTGACATGTGTAGGGGAAATCAAGCAGACTGTCAATAAACTAGATTGAAGTTATGTCAATTAAATCATACATATATCGCCATTTTACTCACAGTAGTTTGCCTGCCACAGCCATTTCCAGCTGTCTTGGTCCTGAAATTAATATTCTTCAAAAACTAAGTGAAATGCTGAAAGACTGCATAAATAGGCAGCAGTAAAGATCCTCCCTTGTGAGATTTTTTATGAGATGAAATATGTACTGTAAAGAAGCCAACACAACAAATGGTTACAGATGGTAAGAAGTAGGGAGAAGTGGTTTCCTCCTATTGCTGTTTCCTAGCCATCAATAGATAATTACATGGTTAAGCAATCAGAAATCTCTAATTATTTTTATAATTTTAATTTACACATTATGGTGAGAAAAGGAGAGCTCTCCATTGTAAAGAAAAGCACAGGAAAAACTAATTCAACATGTCAGAGACGGAAATAATTCTTTGTGCATAATATTCATGCCCTACACACAAGAAATAACAGAATAGCATCTGAAAAGAAAAAAGTTGAGACACTGTTCCTATGTGAAATCCTATCCAAAATCATGGTATAAGTTTCAGAAAGTGTAGCTACAGTGCTGTTGTTTTAAGAGTATTTTGAAATGTGGAAGTGCAGACAGTTAGAACTGAGCTGTGCACTGGACGGAGAATAAAGAAATACTGAATGCAAACTGCTTGAAAAAGATACTCTGATTGTCCTGATATTTGGTGGCATGGCACTTTTCTTATTGTTATCCTAGTATAATTGGAGTAATTTGTACTGAACTGATACTGGCCTATTTGTTTGGTTAGAGTCTGGGAGACATAAAAGGCTGTTTCTTCTGATCTTCTTAACCTTCCTGAAATTTCTTCTGATACTCAGAAAGAAGCTGACAATTTGAATTCTGATGTAATCAGAAAATATTCTTTCTAGAGTTATCAGACACCAGAGAGATTTCATCCAAATTAAAAACTGAATCAGCGATCTCAGCTTAGCCCAGAAGGAATGAAAAGTCTGTTCTAAGCAGGCGCCTTATTGCATATACTGCTTAAGAATTATTCTGTGTCTGGAGTTTTATCCAATCCAGCTGTATGTGGGAGACTTAACTCATGGAAAAGGAGGGAGAGAGAACTGTGTATTCACCAGTCTGCAGTTACTGTGGTGTTTCACAGTATCCACTGCTGTTTTCAGCTGCTAATCTTTGTCTAATCACAGAACAGGTAACTCATGTTTCCCTGCCCATTATGTCGGAAACTTCACGTGCCAAACACTCCACTTCTGCTGAAGTAACATTGCTTCTTTTGCAGGCATCAGTTGAAGGCTGCAGAGTACTGAAGACTTTCGCCATTTAAAAACAGGGAGGCAATAGAAGTGAGTGTAGTATCTTGTAATTCTGGTGCCCCAGCGAGATCTATCTTTTGCATTTTTAAATCAGTTATTGAAATCACTGAACATCCTAAACTAACTTTCTGGTATAAAATGAATGAAATTTTTATTAGATAAAACTGAGTCTTTGCACCTTTGCCACCATAATAAGACATTTTTAAGACTAACTCCAAGAAAAAAACATCACTTTGAAGGTACTACACCACTTTCTGCAGTGCCTGGCCTTTCCTAGGAATGTATATCCAAGAGTAGGATACAAATACTAGTCCATTCCTGGGATGTGACAAAACTTGAAGTTTCTACATTCTCATCCTTGTTCTTGTTAGAGAGTGTCTGTACTGAAACAGTGAACAATGAGGAAAAGATTGGACTCTAGAGAATGCCAGGACCTTCCAAGCTTGGTCTTATAAACAAATTTGAAATAAAATAATGTCATGAGCTCATTTCCTTTAAGTAAAATAACTGTGAAGACATATACTTAAAAGAAGTACACCTTAAACAGTTACCCACTTTCACTCCAGTGATAATTTTCTCATCAAAAGGATCAAATAATCTTGAGTTTTCCTTCTGCTACCTTCAGTAACATAGCTGTTGGAAGAGAACCTAAGGTAATGGACCCTGTTCACAGTCTGGTAATAGGCATTGTCATGTCCTTCTCTTATCCACTTGTGCCAGCTACTGGTCACTACTGATTCCTTACACAGTTTTTTTCCTAACTGCTCTGTCCATTGATTTTGCCTTTCATGAGGCACCTTAAACAATTTTCCTTTTTCTTTGGTGGGGGTGTGAGGGAGAGGCAGCAGGAGTACAAGCGTTTGTTTAAAAAATAACCCAAACAAAAGAAAGCACAGCTTCTTGCCTTTTATCAAAACAATTTCATTCTGCTTCAATTTCTGCTTCCTTTGCTGTCTGAGCCACTTGAAAGGTTCTGGCTGTAACTTCTAAATGGACGCAATACAACGTTGCACCATAAGTAATGTGTGTGTTCACAAATAATTGTACATGCTTATTTTAGGATGTATTTTATGTTGGAGGGAGACACACCCACCTTGTGCTTAAAAGGAAACTCTTGGGGAATACAAATTCCTTTAGCCTGCTCCTCCCCTTATTGTTCAATGCTTCCTTGTACTGACAAGGACCGCTTCCTCTCCTTACCCACCTTCCTTCAGGCAACCCTGCATAATTCAATTCCTGCCATGATCCATATGAAATTACATTGCATTAGTCTCCTCCCATCCAAGTTTCTAAGCTGTGAACAGTAGCCTAGCACCTTAATAGCTCTCTCACCTGGAATAGCGCTCCTTGAATAGCAACCAACCCATGCAGTCTTCACTGTTCAAGTGTTTCTTTGAAACAATATACATTTTGTAGTGCGGTATTACCAAACAATATACATTCTGTAGTGCAGTAGAAATACTGCAACTATCCACTTTCAAATGTTTTCAAATTTATGATTTCAAATTTAGCCTAGAACTTAATTTAGGCTTATAAGGGATGACACCTACTAAACACCACCACTGAGAACTAACTAAACACTGAGGTTTCACATTTGCCTGGATATATGTCCCAGGGCCATGCTCTCTGCTAGTGGCTCAAGAAAGTACATAGCTCCACAGCGCAGATACTGGTTCCAGCCTTGACTGGTGTTGCAATCCAGTCCAGGCTTCTCTTAAGATGCTGAAAGTCGCTTTCTCTGACCAATGAACTTTTGTGGACCTGTGTTTCCTTCATGCCTTTGGCATTAATTCAACTCAGACATATGTTAAAATGGGAAAGACATTGAGGACAGAGGGCAGAAATGCATTGTTCAGGGATTCGAAGAGCTTTTGGATAGAAGTGACAGGGCAGGTGAAGGGACAATATTGAAACAGCGGGATGGAACTGCACCAAACCCAGAATCCCAGTAAAAACTAAGTGTCATCTGCCACTGCTTCTGCCCAGGAGGAAGGGATTGAAATCCACAGATGGAGTGTCTGAAAAACAGGAGGTAGAGGGGGAATATCCAGACAAGGACATCAGAAGGTCTTGTTCAGCTTTGATAAGGAGCTTTATAATTTCACATAGCTATATCAGAATGAAGTTAAAACTGCTTTTCTAGAAGGCTTTGGTCTAACAGCAGCAAAAGGCGGACTGTACGCCTTAGTATCACCATATTTTAATCCTGTAATTAATTGTTCATTTTAAAAATAAAGCCCTTATTTCCAGTTAATGCTGCCTTGCTTCTATCTCCAGCTTGTATCTCCAGCATTTATTAATGTTTCTTCCATCGGGTTAAAGACTCTTCTATTGCTCAGTCTTTCTCTAGGGAAGATATATACTTCCCTACAGCTGTGTACTGGTATGTTCTTTTTTGTAAACTGAACAAATTAACTCATTAAATCTTTGCAGCTGGCCAATTTTGCCTTTCCTGAAGCCTTTTCTTTTGGATTTTATCTGAACTATTCCCAATTTTCCAATAGCTGCTGAAAAAATACATGGGGCAGACCTATAAGAAGAATTCCACAGTGTATACCGAAGATGCTGTATACAGAGTTCAAAGTACTTTCCTAGGCCCAGTTCTTGCAATTCTCCATTAGCTTGTTACTGTATCAGGTTGATCTGCTTGTCCATTGTGACCTCTAAATTTCTCCCAAGGCTGTTGATTGTCTCTAAATTCATTGCTTTATAATATGTATTAAGTGTAATTTGTTTGAATGGATCAAACTTTATGATCCAGATCTGTTTATACAGCTGTCCTGCCTATTTTGTTAATTACCCTTTCATCAATTTTTGCATCATAAAGTAAACTTTGTCATCTTATATGTTTTTGTTTGCTTTCCTACCGAGGAAAATGATGTCCTGGTCCCAGCACTACGCATACTACCATTTGACAATGTTACAGAGATAACCACTGCAGATATTTGCTACTGCCAGCTAGCCAGTCCTTAGTCTTTACTTCTGTTATATAAATGATTTTCTCTTAAATCAGAATGGGCTACTAAAATACTACATAGATATTAACGTATGTCTTTGTATCTGTATAGTTGCCATTATCATGCAAATCTGTACAATCTTCCAAAGACTGGGATCAAATTCCTCATTTGAAGCAAGTAAAGTACCACAACTGAGGAAATGGGAATAAACAACCTCAAGAATAGCAATAAACACTGAAATTTATTTTCGCTTGCAAAAACACTATTAGAAACAAAAATTATTTGAAGCAGGAAGGATAGAAGTAATTTCATGGTAGCATTTCTATTTTATGAACTAGACAGCAAAAAACAACAAAGAACTTATCCTAAAGCAGCAGCCATCGGGCTCATGGCTCCTTCTCACATCAGAGAATGACACTGCTAAGAGCTCATACTCTGGACAAAAGCAACATGTGCTAAGTGCTGCACAAACCAGAAACTCATGGAAACAGTGTGATGGCACTATAGAGTTATAAGTAGAAAATTTTCACACCTCAGCTACCAGAACAACACCAAGTTCTTAACAAAGCAGAAGACAGAGGAAATTCTGTACCTCTATTTCAGCTTGTCTAATACATGCATTTATTGTTTGACCACAGTGCTTCCTCCTCAAGAAATTGTTATGAGAGAATGGCAGACAGAGCTTCCTATCAAAATAAGATGCAACTTCAATATAAGTGAAACGGATAGCTCTTCTCTGCAGATGAAGAGCTGGGTTTGGCCAGAAAATGGGCACCAAACACTATAGTAATGCTGCCAGGAATGTAAGGCAAGCCAAATAAGGTCTTCTAAAACTCATTTTTTACATTTCCAGTATTTAAGGCTGTAGGTTCCAATATGTAACTACAACTCTGCCAGCTGTCCAAGTCAGACAGCGAGGGTGTGTTCAAGCTGCCTATAAAGATAAGCCATTTTAATGTCATCCTGAATTAAGTACCCAGCATAAGCTGTGTAACCTGCTTCAATATGTCGGAGATTTAAATGGGTGAGGTAGCATGATTTACAAGGCAAGTATGATTCCTTTGAGGGGGTTCAACTCATGAAACACCAGTGCTGTCACTGGGAGAATCCCAGGATGTACTGTAAATAAATGAGGTATTATTAATTGTGCAATATTTGGTTCAGAAATAGTTCTCTTTGTTTTACAGCATGTAAGTGCATCACTTTTTTCACAATACTGGAGAAAATTCTGAGATTGCAAAAATTCCATAAGAAGTGAAAACAGTTGCATGGGAATCACTTGAAACGGAAAAGATACTCAGGCTATGAAAGAATATATAGTCTGCTTATGTCTCTGAACAATCTGGAGTCTAATGTGTGTATGCTTTTCCTATGGGCAGCATAATTTCAGCACCTGGCAGAAAAATCACTAGAGGCTGGAAGGTCCTATATATGAGGCTGGTCTGGTCTCTTGTCTCTTACCACAGATTTCCTGTAGCCTTGAGTGGATTGCTTCATCTTTCTTTTCATATCAGTTCTGCATCTCTGAGGATAATCCATATCTCCCTTCCTGTTTTCTGTCTGTCATTATTTTAACTTCTGTGGGATCAAGACTGCCATATATGCCTGCACATATTACTGTACTTACTGGTGCTACGCTTTACTTACTATAATACAAAGACAGCTAATGCTGGTGCCTGAGTTGTATCAGTTAGTAAATACCCGTCTCCTTCAGATTCAGTAGGAAGTTCTGCTTTGCACTGATGGGGGAGACATTCCTTGCGTTGTGCAAACATAAAAAACAAAGGCTGAGAAGGGATATGAGCGCTCTATAAATACAACCTGGAGGTAAACACCAGAAGAGGAAAAGAACTATTTTTAAGCAAAAGGACAATGTAATCACAAGAATAAATGGTGTTGAATCTGGTCTGGAAACCAGGAGTAGCAGGAGAGCTACCTGAAAAGTTTTTGTTTAGGATATAATTGGAGGAATTAATAAAAGCAGTAGTAACAACGGGTACCGCTTTTGATAATGAAGGTAGTCCCATTCAGTCCTACATTTCTGAAAAATAAAAACTGCTAATAAAGTTTAAGTCTTTACAAATGGATACATCTGATATTCCTTACCCTGCACTTCCACTGACAAGTGCAGTAGATTAGAGCTGATCTGTTTTAAATAATGGAGAGATGAAGAAAGAGAGGTAGGAGCATCATTGTTACAGCTATTTTTGGCTGGCTTAATTTTCAAATGAGTTTGTCTCCTGGGAGGGACAGAATCCAGTCCAGACCAGGATCAGAAAACAGAATGGAAATACCACCAGATTTTAGGAAAGTGTCTCACTCCCTACTCCAGGAGGAAAGAGAACATTTTGCTTTAAACTCAGAGGAGTGGTATAACACACTGATACCACAGTGGAGTGCAGTGTTTGACTTAAAAGAGCTTTTCCAATCCTATGTTCATGTGCTTTGGCAAACAATGATTCACAGTTTCCCAATGCAGAACAGCTGTAGGGCAAGGTATCTAGCGGTAAAATCTCTGGGCTTCAGGATGTACTCATTCATTGCAAGTGAGATGCCCAGCAATACTCAGGTGGAACAAGGAAACACAATGGAAAATTTTAGGGCTAACAAAAAAGAGCTGTTGCTCTTCATCTTTAATTCTAGAAGCAGCAATAAATTTTTCTAAATTATTCCAGTTAGCAATAATTGCTTCCTGGATTGTTACGTTTTTCATACACATTCCTCACCCCTGAAAATCAGAAAGTCCTGGTGGAACAGTTTAAAGTTTGCCCCAATTTTCCGGTGGCTTTTAATGTTTTAACTGTTGAATGCCTTGTTCCCTTATTCTGTCTCTTTCACCTTCCCAGTTTCCATCAAGGAGAAATTCTGAAAAGTTAACAGAAAGGAGGAGGAAGGGTTTGAGTTTGCCTTAGAGAGCAAATTCTGCAAAAAGCATTACGTTCCCCAAAAAATATACTTTTGGAAAGAAAGTTACAGCAAATTCCCTAGGAACTTCGTGAAGGGTTGAGTGTACCCGAGGGAGTAGTGGGCGCACGGCCGCGTCCCTTAGAAAGCACAGCCTTGCCGGTCTGCCAGTCTGGTTGTCCCCGGAACACCTAACCTCATCCGCCCTTGATCCCTTACCAGCTGGGCAAGCAATGGGGAACTCAGCGTCGGGGAGCCATTGGGCACCTGCTGGATCGCGGGGAAAAGGAGGGTCGGCCCTGGACGGAGGGTGCCCGGGGGAGAGGTGCCAGCCCCAGCGGCACGGCCCAGAACCTGCCGGCCCCGAAGGAGAGATTCCGGGACGAAGGGGGATGCGAGCCCCGAAGGAGCTGTGCCCGGGCAGGGGGTGCTGTCCTGGCGATGGGATGTACCGGCCCGAGGGAAGGAGGGTGCCGGAGGAAAGAAGCCCGCTCGGCATTTGCCGTCCCCGGGGAAAAGATGTCCAGAAGGAGAGACCCTTCCCGGCGGGCCCGCACACTTACCGGCGTTGTTCATCTTCCACCCCAACTTCGTTCGCCGGCTGCTCCGGGCACTCAGCGCATGGCCCCGGGGGCCCCGCCGCCCTCGCCCCTCGAGGCCGCGCCCGGCCCTACAGCCCCTGCGGGGGCACAGGAGCGCAGCGGGACGGCCGGACGCGGACG
>VZTZ01013647.1:0-45250 GCA_013400955.1 Drymodes brunneopygia
GTTTTCTTTTCATACATAAGGGATAGAGGAAGGCAGATGACCAAGGTAGCTGGTTAAGGAAAGAAAAATTAAACTTTTTCTTGTACCTCAAAAGCAAACCTTCCGAGCAGCTCAGGGAGCTCCATATATCTTCAATTATTGCACTTAAACTGATATTTGCCTTTTGCCAAATGGCTGAGGAGAACAGTGGCCTGAAAAGGGGTTGATTTGGCTAAAAAAATGCACAGAAAATGTGATGATGCACGGCCCTGACAGTGCCTGCGCGAGCGAGGCAGCGTGATGTGTGTCAGCAATTCCTCCTCAAACCCGCCAATGTGCAAGCTTAAAAACCCTCTCCTGATCCCATGTGCTGCATAATTCACGTCTAGGAGCTAAAAATAAAGCCAGGCTCTTTACAACACTGTGCACATGCTGGAGTGGAGTAAACACGTGTTCAATCTGTTCCGAGTTGTCTGATTAAAATAATCGTGGTGTGAAGGGAGGAGGCAGGAGGGGCACAGCCGAGCGTTTCAGAGAGCAGAGAGGTGTTGAAATGCCCTTGGAAAAATTAAAACTGTGGAGGGCTGTGCATGTTAACATTATTAGGGTTCACGTGGGTGCAAAGATGTTGACAACTTGAACTTGAAATTTCTTACAAGTGTGGCCTTAAATAAATTTGGATTAAATCAGCAACAGGAGGTGAAACTGTGGTTGATGAAATTGTCTGGCAAATTGGTTTTAAGTCTGGAATTTCATTTTCCAAACAGAGCACTGTGGAGAGGGCAGCAACAAGCAAAAAAATGAACTGCAAATTATTTTACTGTTCAGGGAGACAAGAGACTCTTTATAGTTCTGCTCTAAAGTTTAATTTTTAGGACCCATATAAATAGAATCCAATCCACCAGCTGATTTGGAGAGGATAATCCATCAATATTTAATTTGGTGAGGAAGAAAGGGCTTTAAAATAATAAATGCAGTTCATGAATCAGATGCACCGTTGAGTTCCGTTATTAAATGTAGACGTATAATACCGGTGGCCTCGTGTTTGTGATTTTAATAATTCTAATTAACTTCTGGTAATTGTGGTGGACCTGCTGCCAGCTATCCCGGCTGTGATCATTACTCGGGGTTATTATTTTCTGTAGACAGCCAGTGAATAGAGGAAGTTTTATGGCAACTAAACTTATATAGCACAAGAAGGTTTTCTTGTTGAAGAAAAACGCCTCGTGGTGAACTTCATCATGATCTGTCTGTGTTTAGGGGCTGTGGAGGGATCCAGGCAATCTTTAGGATAATGCAGTAGTTTCCAAATCCACCATAAACAATATTTCACCCTTTCTCCTTGGTTGGGGATGATGAGTGAGATTTCTGTGGAGAAGCAGAAGCTTTCCCCCTCACCATTAGCCTGCTCCTCTTGTCTCCATCTCTTCATGGTCCCACACTTCATTTTTCATGCTGGGGTTGTGATGGTGATAAACCAGGATAGAACTCCAGCCTGAACTGCTGCAAACACAGGGATAGAAAATGAACCCGTGGATGGATGCAAGGACAAATCCTTCATTTGTGTGAAAGGCACTTCAATATCCCAGAAATCCATTGGAGTATGGAGCTGTGGGTGGAGAAGGATCTGTGAAATGGACTCGTGGTTTTGTCTTTCCCCTTGGTAGCCTGGGAAGTTTCTCCCACACTGGAGATGGCACTTGGGACCATTTTCCCATGTCTGGATTAGGTCTTTCTGCAGCTGCAAAAATTCTGCCTCATTTCAGCTGAGGAAGTGTCACAGGTTGGAGTTTCCCATCAAAGACGTGCTCTGTGCAGGAGAGAAAAAACCCCAAATGTTGTGATATCCTGAGCTCTATTTTCTATTAATTAAGGTTGTTGGAAAGATTTCTTCTTCTTTATTTTTCCATGGGAAGGAACAGTTGCAAACGCAGCCGTTTGCTTCATTGAAACGGAACTCCACAAAACTTTTAACTTGAAAAAGAAATTCAAAGGTAAATTTCAGTGTTCTCCAGGGTAGGTTGTTCTTGTGCCTCTTCAGATCAGGCTGAGTGGAACACAGCACCAATTCCTTCTAGAACAAGTGACTTTCAAGAATCCATCACATTCCTTAGTGGAAGGTTGGTAATCTCCAAAATGTTGCTCTCAGTTTTTACCTGAACAGAATTATCTGGAATAATTGCTAAAGGCAGAGCTGAAATGTTTGGGAGCATCAAGCCATGGATAAGGACTTAAGGACAATCTAAACATTGCAAACATCCTCTGGTAGGGCTTGAAATCATGTGCTGGGAAAAGACAAAAACCCCACTTTTCTAGCAGTTTGATGTGTGAGTGGATTTAGAGGACAGAATAGTGTCTGTATAAAAATTTGGAAATAGAAAATTTTGTAAAGAAATGGAATTAATCCCCAAACTGTGTTTGGGGTGTAACTGAAGGCTCTAAAATAAAAAGGCAGCTCAGGGTGGATTTAGGGGTGACAGCTGTTGGTAGGGATGTGTTTGTGAGACCCCAGGAGTACAAAGCTCTCACCAGATGGAATTACTGGCACTGAGGGATGGTGCCCATTAAATAACTGCTAATTCCTCATGCCAACTGCACTTCCTTCAAACCCACTGCATGGGGAGAGAGTTACTGAGCTCCTTCTGAGTTTCCATCCTCAATTTGCCCATCAGAACATGCACAGGGTGTTTTGGGGCATCTCCCAAGTGTTTGGAGCAGATCCTGGAGATGATGTGCCCTCCTCTGGCAGTGCCACGTGCCTCTGGGTGGCACTGGGGGAAAACGAAGCCCTCACCTCCCAGGGATGTTTCCCTTTCCTCCTGCCCATCACCTCAGCCAGTGCAAACCCCGAGATCACACAGAACCTCTGGATTCCTCAAAAGAAATTAATCCCGAGTGGCTTTACCTCATTTTCTGTGTGTTGCCTGCTGCAATTGGGGCTCTTAATTTGTTTTTGCAAACGGTGAATTTGATTTCCTGCTATCAGTGACTGTCTGCCTGTTGGAAGGTTCTGAGCATGACTGGCATAATGTAAAGTCTTTTCTTGCCTTGGAGATGGAACTTTGTGTATTAAGAACTTCCCTCTGTCTAATAACTAAGATCAGATGGTAGGTCTTCCTGTTTCTTCACTCTGAGTTGTAGTTAATCTTTATCATCAAAAGGAGTAAGAATGATGTTCATCGGGGTACAGCAAGAGTAGAGAAAATAGATGGAAAATTTAGAAAATGGCAAACCTCAGTAAAATTCTTCATTTGACTCACTTGTAAGATCCAGGAGTTCAAAGTTCTGTGGCTAAAGAAATGTTTGTGACCTCTTAGGGGTTTCTTTTGGTTGTTGGAAATGGATGTGGATGGATCTTGAGCTTTTTTTCTCTGTTTGAAATACAAAACTGATTTATTGTCTTTTAGGAAGTTTTCACGTCAGATCTACAATGGAATTCTGCTTTTTGGTTGGCACAGAAGAAGACATGATGCCCTCAGCTGCTCTAGGCAGATGGGAGAGTTGTTTTGAGTGGATTTTTAGATGTCCAGCTGATGTTTGCTTTGTTCTCAGGTAGGTGCAGTGAAATCATCCCATTCCTCCCCCACAGTGGAAATATCACAGTTGTCCCCAGGGGCTTTTCTTGGCCCCTGGATGTAAAAATGCTGCTTCCCAGTCCAAATCTTGTTTGCAGACAGGTGGGAGGCACCCATGGAATTGTTCAGCTTGGAGAAACCCTCCGAGGCCATCATCCCTAAATTTCCACATCCACAAACACAACTCCAACCCATGAGGTTCTCAAATTTCCACCAGTTCCCCCCTCGACAGTTTATTTATTTTTTTAAAATTTTTTTTTAATCTCCATCTCAAATTTCCACCAGTTCCCCCCTCGACAGTTTATTTATTTTTTTTAAATTTTTTTTTTTTTAATCTCCATCTCAATTACACAGCGAGATGTTCTTTTTTTTCAAAAACTTGTTTGTTATTAAGATATAAATCTACTTATTTCAGTCGTGTCGTGCACGGCGGCGTAATGCAATACAAGAAGATTACAAGCTGATGGTGAGATGTTAATAACAGTAACACAAAACATTAAGGCAAGTGACATTTACATAAGTATCTTGATCTTAATACATGTAATTTACATATGAAAATTTAATCACCATAGAGATAAACAGCTGCAATGTTTAATTAAACTCTCCACACAAAATCAGCCTGCAAGAAGTAGTTTGTCACTGCTAATTTATCACAATTCTCCTAAGTATTCTTTAGAATAAAAAATGCAAAATAAATGACTCTTATTGATAATTTAACTTCTGGTTACTTTATCGTATCCTCAACAGGCTTTGATGATACAATTACAATACGAAGATATCCCAGGCTCATTTTCTCACCGTTTAGGAGACAAAAAAACATAAATACGTGGAGAACAAATGTATTTGTTTACAGAGTGAAGGGTCAGCAGCGTGGCAGCGCTGGAGCACGATTTAGGCAAATTTAATGCTGTGCTAAGTTCTGTGCAGTGAAGGGCTGGGAGTTCCTCTCCATGGGGCTGCTTGAGGAGGAAACAATTAGAGGTGAAAATTAATGCTGGAATTATCCCAGAGTGGGAACGGGCTCCATATCCCTCCCTAAACCACATTATTTTTGGGATCAGAGATGTGCTGACATTCAGGAGTTGTTGAAGCTCAGGTTTTGCTCCCAGTGATGGGTTTTAAAGCCAGACAAAGCACTAAGTGTCTTGAAAGGAATGATTTCCACGCCTTTTCGGGGATTCTTCGAGAAAATTAAAATTAGAAGGTTGGCTGAGTCCTCTTCGCAGCACTAACAGCAAAAAAAGGAGGTTTTTGGTAACTTCAGGGTAGGTGGATAACAGCAAAAAAAGGAGATTTTGGTAGTGTCAGGGTAGGTGGGAATGGAGAACAGATATTTAACATTTAGTACCTGAAAATGCATATTTTTGGGTGTGAAATTTATTCTCTTCCCAGAAGAGCAAACTGTATAATGAGGCTGTGTCAGATGCAGCTTCTGCATATGCTGAGAATTTATATATTTATATATAAATTTAATGAGTTTCCTATCCCATGGCAACCCCAGAACTCTGGGGAACCTTGGGCTGCTTTTGGCAAATTCACTTTTATGGACCCATGACAAAGATGACTCTTGGAAAATCTTATTTTTGCCTTGGGTTTAGATTTTGCTGGTGTCTCTTATTGTATTTATTGCACTTATCTCTTTTTATATAAGTCTTGCTTAAGGATATGAGCATTTAAGGTTATTTTTATGCCTAAAGACGATACTCAGATCACAGTGAGAAAATGGGATTATTTGGTCCTGGGTTCAAAAATCCTTATTCTCTGTTTAATTACAGTAAAACTGGGTTCAATTCAGCGTTTTATTTATAAATGAACCTTGTAGGAGAACTAGATGTGAGGGGGAAAAGCCTACTAAGTAGAGATTAGGTCTCACTATAATGATTAATCAATAGCATGCTTAAAAAAATCAGTTTTAAAGCAATGCAACTTTTTGTTTACTTGTTTTATTCCAAATTTGAATTTTGTAACCAAGTTGGAATTAAAAATGAAGACATGGATACATTAGGAAATGAAAAGCATGGGGGAGAGGCAAAAGTTTCCCTCTTGGTGATGTTCTGCTTCACAAAAACCATTTGAAATTAAGGAAGAAATATTTTTAACATTAGGAAAACTCTATTTCACCTTTGATTCTGGTGTGGTTTGGATGTGTTGGCGGTGGCTGATCCTAAATGGCAATTTTCTGGCTCTGCTATTATTTTCTCTTTTATAATACATACACTCATTATTTGATCTGGAACAGAGAGATTCAGGCACAGCTCCCCAGCAATTCCAATATTTGTGTCCAACAAAGCAGCTGGAATGAAGATTCCAAGGAGTAATCCTGGATTCCCAACACTTTCAATTCAGTTTAGGACTTTTTGGTGAGAAACAGGAGATCTGTAGGTGCAGAACCTGTCAGTGCTAAGAGATGAGGTGCTGATAAAAATGGAGTTTTGAGTAGATATATTTACATATCTATATATTTGGAAATACAGAATTACAGTTCATAAAAAGAGGTGTAAGTCTTTAAAAAAACCCCAACATTTTCCACTCCTTTTTTGCAGTCAGTGTAAGTGCATATGTTTCATGTTATCACCTGAGTGTGTTTGTAAATTTATTTAACTCAGTGATTTGGGCTGTCATTGGTTTATTACTGTTGAAAAATTGTGTAAAATTCAGTAACTGTTCCTCTATTAGTTATTTTTTAGCTCCTAACTCTCCAAAACTCAGAAAAAGCAATAGAAATGTACTCTGTAGGATTTGCTTGCTGGAAGAGCAGCACCTATTCCAGTAGAGAAAAAATGGTCAATTCCAAGTAGAATTCAACAGCATTATCCCCCACACTCCATAATTTTTTTTTCCATATTTTTTTCCATATTTCTTTTTTTTTTCTCCTCATACTGTGATGTCTTTTTTATATTTCTTCAAAGTTCTGTGTCAGTACAGGGCAGAAATGTCTATTTTTCCATTTTGAAGTACTGCAAAGTGAGATTCTTCTGCACTTCAACCATTGTTAAGCACGATTTTAATTAAATTTTGGATACCTTTTTGGTTACAAGTCCATCTCCCACATCCAAGCTAACCTGGCTGTTTGGAAAGTCTTTAGATTGTTGATGGTGATGTGTTAATTATAAATTTATAATGACTAATTGGAGTAGGGGATGTTTTTCCAAATCGATGCTTTAGGATTTTAGCTTTTGTATTTTTTGGGGACATGGGATTTCTCCTTCTGGATGGTCAGTGAGAGACAGAAAAGGTGGGCATCAGCTCACATGGAGTTATTAAGGATTTAGGAGCTGCAAAATCAGGTCCAGTTGCACAAATCCATCAGTCCATGAGATAATGATGACCAAGGAATAAACATTTTAGGTTATTTTTGGTTTATTGCCTCGTGGCTAAACTGGACTTTGAGGGTGTTGTAAGAAGGGAGTGCGGGAGGTGTGAGAGAGAGAATGTCCTCTGCCTTTCCAAATGAATCTTGGAATCCTTTGGGATGGAAAAGACCTTCAGGATCGAGTGCAGCCTGATGAATGGGTTTTGTTAAATTGATGCCAGGACCATGGAAAGCCTGTGCAGGCAGGAAAACCTATTTGGAAATATAAAATGTATTCCCCATGGAAAGTGGTGTGGGGCTCCAGGGCTTGGTTTTGGGGTGTGAGGGACCTCAATCCTCATCCTTTGCTGTGCCCTGGGGACTCCAGGCTGATGGGGGTGACCCCCCCATGTCCCTGCCCTTTTGGTGGCACTGTTAAAGACACATCTCTATCCTGTTTTAAGAGGGGGCTTTCTGCTGGCTGTCGATGAATTAACTGCTGTGTTGATTAGATTTACAAAATCTTTCAGGATAAAAGTATTAAGGAAATGCAGAATGATTAAAATCCAACTCTACTAAAAATGCAGCATCCCCTGTGTTTCCTCTTCTGTCTGGGAAAGCCGTGGCATTAATAAAGCTGGGCCAGGAGTCAGGGAAGAGATGATTTCCTTGTGTTTTGGAAGTGACAAAGTATGAGACAAAGTCTGGAAGGGTTGGACTATCAAGGACTGTCTCCTTTAACTGCGTTCTCCATCGTGCTGGATATAAATCTTCGTTGCCAACAGCATAAACATAAATTGGAGCAGTGATTGCAATGCAAACCCACTTTATTTATCTGCAGCATCCCAGTGCAAGTGTAGATTTCCTCCTGCGAGGAGTGATCGATCCCTCGGGACGTCTTTTCCCCCTGTCCCTTGATGATGTCAGTGAGTGGCTGATTAGCTGCTGACACATGAAATTATGGGGGATCAGGGGGGTTAATGAGAGGCTTCTCTCTCCAGCCATGCCCATGCTCTGTCTCCCTCTCTCCTCCTTGGCTTTGGGTGCTTTGGTGACCTCGGCGACAAAGTCAGGAGGGAAAACACACACGTTCACAGCAGTGCAGCCTAATTAGTGGTTCTCTGCTAATATCTAATTATTTAATAAAGGGGAGATGAATTATTAGTGTTTCCCCCAGCGAGGGCTGCTCCATGGAAGGTGCTGCTCAGCTGTCCCTGCAGTGCTGGCATTGATTAGCTCTGTCCTGTTGAATGGATTCTTGCCCGTGTGATTTGCACAGGAAATCCTGGGTTTTGCTGGTTCGTCCTTCCCAGGAAGAGCACGGGGCTGTGCCAGAGTCACCAGGGGACAGATTGGTCTGGTGGCATTGTCTGTGCCCTTGGTGGTGGTGGCTGGAGGTCAGACTGGAGAGAGGTCATTGCCAGCCTGCTGTGAGGGTGTGATCCCTGAAACTCCTCTGTGCTCTTCCCAAATATCCTGTAGCAGGAATATCTGCTGTGGAAATACTGAATTTGCAGTTGCGTTGTCGGACACGAAAGAAACACGCAGACTTTGGAGTAGCAGGTTAGGATTACACCCGGCAGGACCAGAAAAGGGTCCAGCCTTTTTTTATTTTCTCATTTTTATATTTTTCTTAAGACAATCATGGATTGGTCAATGAGGTTACCACCTCTACAATTTCACAGGATAATGGCATAGTTTATCATCTTTCTCTGCCTTAGGGGAAAGGAATGAAAAACAATCTAGAAGTTAAAACAATCTAGGCCAGTTACGAAAACAAGGACTGTGTTTATAGAAAATGCATGAGAAATTTTACTACAGAGGTAAAAACATAGAACACTGCAAAAACCAGGGTGACACCCATCTCCATCCCTGTGTCCACAGATTGGATTTTCAAGGAACACCTTTCTTTGTCCTTCACATAGAACACTGTGAGTTGGAAGGGACCCACAAGGATCATCAAGTCCAACTCCTGGCCCTGCACAGGACAACCCCAAAATCTCACATCAAGAGGATGCTCTGGGGTCAAACTCTGCCTTGTTCGATCTTTTCTTCTCCCCTGGCCTCTGATTGCAGTCACTGGAAGCTGAGGGTATTTGCACCTATTAATTTAAATCATCCTCCTTTAAGGATTCAGCTTAGAAAAGATTTTCTGAGTTAGCATGAGCCTGACCTCAACATATGTCAGGCTTTCCACAGGGTGGGTGAAGATTATTTCCATCCTAATTGCTGTTCCCAAAGTTTTTCCTTCTCAGTTGCACCCAGTTCCTGCAGCTCCTTCCTCTTTGGGCTTTCCTTTGTGTCACACTCCAACCCATTCTGAGCTTTTATCTTCCCGTGGGAAAAAACAAATGGTTGAAAATTCGTTTGACTGGAAAGGATTGTTCTAAATATAAATTTAAAATTTCAGCATATGAATGTTAGTTCTGAAATTCCGTTCAGAATTCCAGTTTTGGCTGCCCCATCCCTGAAAGTGTTCAAGGCTGGGTTGGATGGGGCTTGGAGGAACCTGGTTGAGATAAAATGAGACAGGTTTTAGTGTCCTGGCAGAGAAACATCTGCTGATGGCTCCTCTGTGACTTCCCTGTGACCTCAGGGCACTCCCTGGGATGGCTGGGAAGTGAATCTGGGACAGGAATTGGAGCTGAGGGTCCCTTCCATCCCTCTGCAAGAAGTGACACGAGGGCTGCAGCAGCAAGGTGGATGTTGGCCAGAGAAAGGGAATTATTTTCCAGGCCAAGGTGTGGGAATAATTGACTCAGGCTGCATGAGAAATGTCATTGTGCAGCTCTGGGTGACAAAGGGTGGCAATGCTGGTGTCACAAACCTCAAATTCTGGGTGTGACCCAGGGGTAGCCACAGATATTTCCTGGGACCAGAGCAGTTCTGCAATGGCCTCTCTTTATCTTTGCTTGTGGTTGTGCCTATTTGTTTGAACCCCGTTGTTGGGCAGCTCCAGGAACGTTTGGCTGTGTTTGTGTTGGATTAAAAGGGGTCAGATCCATCCTGATAAAGATGGATTTTTCTGCTCAGGGCAGGATGTGGAGTCGCTTTCTTCTCTCCAAATCCATGGCAAAGAGAGCCCCTGGCTCAGCTGGGGGGGCCAGGGGCCTCCACAGCCACCCTGGAGTCAGATTTTTCCAGGAGGGATCACTGAGAGGGATAATTTAGAAAATGCCTCCTGCACTCGGGCTGCAGGCAGGACCTGGTGCCATCAAGGGCTCCAGAGGTGCCACCTGCAACGTGGGACTCTGGGATGCTAAAAATTATTTGGCTGTGTGTTTTTGACTCAATATTTGTTCCTGTGGCACTTTGGCAGGTGTGTGAGTTTAATTATTTTAAGCTTAACAGTATGAACAATTAAAGTCCCAGTAAAATAAGAGCAAGCTTTTTTTTCTTCTTGTCATTTATGATAGAGCCATAAAAAGCAGATTATTTTAACTACTTAATTTTAATTTTTATTTTTAAAATACTTTATTTTTTATTTTATTTTTATTTTATTTAATATTATTTAATTTAATTTATTTTTTTAAACTTTAAAGAATTTCTNTCTTAATTAAGAATTAAGAGGTGATTTAGGCTTGAAGCTTCTGGGGAAGAGATAATAGTTCTATTATTATTATTATTATTATTATTATTATTATAACAGATCCCAACAAACTCAGTTTGCCCTTGTGCAGTGGGGAGTTTTTTAGCTGGAGGAATGTACAGTAATTCTTTTACAGTGCCACCAAATGGCATCACAGAAAAGCAGAAAACATCTCATTTCCTAGGCTGGTTCTTTTGCATATCCTTTTTGCATTGATAAATATTTATATTCCAGTCTGGGGTTCTGTTTGGAGCATCAGCCACAACAATGATCCAGTGAGCATCACTTGATCTTAAGTGAGCTGATTTTTGTATGTGCAAAAGCTTTTCTGCCTGATTTTACACAAGCAAACTTACAGCTCGGGGTTAAAAACAAATATTAATGCATTCTAATGCATCTGAAGGGCCATTTCTGTGTGAAAATACCAGAATATTGACATTAAAAGAGTTCCTGTATCACTCATACCTGCGGAATCTGGCAGCCAGCTGAAATAATTCTATATAAAACCTCTGTGATCCCCTGCACGTTTTCATCAAAAATACCTCTGGAGAAAAAGTTCTGGAATTTGATATTATCAGGAAAGTTCTGCCTTTATCCACATGCTATGGATTTTAACTGAAAAAAAAATTAGATTTAGATTGGATTTGAGGAGGAAATTTTAGGGAGGGTGGGGAGGCCCTGGCACAGGGGGCCCAGAGAAGCTGTGGCTGCCCCTGGATCCCTGGAATGTCCAAGGCCAAGTTTGGAGCACTCTGGGATGGTGAAAGGTGTCCCTACCCATGGAAAGATGAACTTTGAAGTCCTCCCCACTCAAACCATCTTGGAATTCTATAATTCTACAAACTTTTTAATTTCCCCACCCTCTGTGTCACGTTTGAAGGGCAGGGTGGATCAGCCCCCTCCTGTTTCAGTGCCCACTCGCCATTCCCAGAATAGTGGCTGATTTAAAAAAAAAAAAAGGAAAAAAAAAAAAGATTTACACAGATTTTGTGCCCCAATTAGCAGTGCTAATTGGGGCACACAAGTAAATTGCACTCTACCCTGTGGAGATTGTCAGGCAGTCAAGCAGAGCACTGAGTCACCCAGAGCGTGACTCTAACCCTGAGTTTGGGCTTAATCAGGTGCAAAATCCGAGGAGGTCCCTCCAGGAAGGACACAGAGTTCCTCTGCTGGGTGTCAATGACAGGAGCTGCTCCAGGGCTTTTGCTTCTTTTTAATTCTTTTTTTTTTCCCTTCTTTTATTTTATTCAAAGGCCAGAGTTTAAAATAAAACCCTGGGTAGCTGGGAAGGAGACTGCTGGTAATTCAGTATTTTGAATTAAAAAAGGGATGGTTCAGGTTAGGTATGGGAAAGTTTTTGCAGTGAGGACTGGCAAAAGTTGCCCAGAGAAGCTGTGGCTGCTCCTGGGTCCCTGCAAGTGTCCAAGGCCAGGTTGGACAGGGCTTGGAGCAGCCTGGAAGAAGGCTGGAAATAAATCTTGAGTTAATTTGGTTTTGGAGGTGCATTTTTGACCTGTCAGGTATCACAAAAGTCTGGTGGTGTGAGAGCGAAGTGCAGGTGGTGCTGCCCATCCCTCTCCTGAGGGAAGAGACCTGAAAAATCTCTGGGTCATTTGGTTCTTCAGGGATAAAATATCAGTCCGTGTTTTGTGGTGTCATTGAAAGCACAGGAATCAATTTGGGTCCATCCTGTTGCATGAGCAGAAAGAAAAATAGATTTCTATACCTGCCAAACAATTATTCTTGATTTTAAAAACATGTTTAAATCAGTCAAACCTTCTCTACTTTTTCCACCATGGGGGGGGTCTCTCTTTATACAATGGAGGTGTTTTCTCCAATACGCAGATAAAGGAATATAATCTAAAAATCCTGCCTCAAAAGTCATATCTGGATCCTGTAGCACAAAGAGCAGCCTAAATCCAGCATGGAAAACTCCCTCTTCTTTCCCACTTCGAGGTCATGGGCAGCAGTGTCCACTTGAAAAGTCTTTTTGGGGGGGTTGGAGTCCATTTGGATAAGATGGGGGGAAATTTGTCATTCCAAGGTGTGGTTTAGGTGTGGATGGTTTTGCTGCCTGAGGGAAGAAGTGACCAGGTGTTTTTAAAAAGGATAATATGGAATCAGGGAATGGTTTGGGTTGGAAAAGCCCTTTCAGACCATCAGGTCCATCCATTCCCCAGCACTGCCAAGGCCACCACTGTCCCATGTCCCCAAGTGCCACATCCACAGGGCTTTGAAGTCCCTCCAGGAATGGGGACTCCACCACTGCCCTGGGCAGCTGTGACAAGGCTGGACAACCCTTTCCATGGAGAAATTTTCCCTGATATCCAATTCAAACCTCCCCTTAAGGTAATTTCTCCTGTCCTTGTATCAGTGATTCACTGATTCAGATTTTTTGTCCATTTTTAGAGAGTGTTCTGTTACAAACCACAACACACGCGAATGCACAGAATGTGATAAATAATGCCATATTTACCATAAAACGGATAAATTCCATCTATATTACAGATTGAATATTTTTATCCTTATTTTTTGATATAACTGTGGCCTGTTATAAGTCTTTAAATCCACTAGATGGTGGTAAAGACCATCGACTTCACCCTCCTGCAGCGAGAAAGTAAAACCAAGAAGTGCCAAAAGTTAGGAGCACATAAAAAAAAAACCCCAAATCCAACCCCAACCCCATATTTGCCTCTCTGTGGTGTACATTGCAGCACGAGACAGCAGAGATGCTTTTGGGCATCGTGTGGTGAGGAGTTCCCCAAATGAAACCGTTTTGTCAGGATAAATATCGAGTCAGATGATTATGAATCACCGTGGCAAGTTTTAATACAGATCAAAACCTAAATTAATCCTGCTCCAGCTCATGGATCGTGGCTCTCCTTTGCCTCGGATACAAATGGATGGTAAACAATATTTTGGCAATATTTAGGTTAATCATGTAGAACTGATTGCTCGAGAAGAATGCTATTATCATTTAGCCAATTTATCCCCCTGCTCTGTGACAAATGAAAATTAATGTTGCTGTTTTTTAAGATATCAAATGGGTCATGATTTTAAGAAAAATGATTACCCCTAAAGATAACTGATAATGATGGCTGAAGGCGAGGAGATCCGAACAAGTTAGCAACATCCATAATTCCCCGAGTAAATTCAGTGGAAAAGCAAATAGAGTGTGGGGTGGCTAAACAGGCAGCACTTTAGGTGTTGTTTGTGGGGTCTTTTTGTTGTTGTTTGAAGTGCATTAAATTAATTATTTAATTATTTGTTAGTCATTTCCCATTAAAAGGGGTGTGATTGATGGTTTTTCCCACATCCAGTAACCAAAAGCAGATTTCTGGGGTTGGACACTGTGAGCTTTCGGTGCAGATGTAATAATTTATATTCCAGGGTTGGTTGGTGGTGGTGGTGAGGAGCTGTGGAGTGGATCTCTGCTGCCCCAGTGCTGTGCATTGATCAGGAAATGTTTTGTAGTGAGCCCTGGAGGTGATGGGATGAAAATGGCTGCAGGCGTTTGCAACAAGTGTGGGATGAGGAATCCAAACAAAACAGGGAGAGAATTGAAGCTGGGAAGGAAAAGAAAATGTTCCTCATTGCAGAAAGATGTGTTTTATGTGTACAGAAATTAGGCCATGCACAGGATTGGTGAAAAGCTGTTAAATAGGTATGAATTTGTCCCCCATCGTCCCCAAATCTCTCATGGAGAGACCAGCCTGGAGTCTCTCCAGAGCTCGGACTTGCTTCCTGCACCTCTCTTGTGTCCATGGCAAGAGTTGCTCTACTTTCCACATAAAATCATTTTAAAAGGCCTTGACCTTTTGCAGAACCAGGAAAAACCCAGCAAGTCCAGTTCTTCCTCTGTACCATGTCCATCTTTGAGAGTGACCAGTGGATACTCTGGAATTTGTGCGTGGAAGTGATTTCAAACAACATTCCTGTGTGTTGCACTGTCGGACACGAAAGAAACACGCAGATTTTTCAGTAATAGGTCAGGGACTATCTGGCAGGAGCAGAAAATGGCCTGCCTTTTTTAAATTTTTCATATTTATATCTTTTTTAAGACAATCGTGGATTGGTCAATGAGGTTACCACCTCTATAATTTCACTGGGTAAAGACATAGTCTATCATCTTTCTCCTCCTTAGGGGAAAGGAATGAAAAACAATCTAAAAGTTCAAAACAATCTTGGCCGGTTAAGAAAACAAGGACTGTGTTTGTAGAAAATGTATGAGAACTTCTACTACAGAAGTGAAAACATAGAACACTGTAAAAAACAAAACTACACCTGTGCTAAATCCCTTCTCTCATTTTTAAAAATTACACTGCATGCTGTGGTTTTGCCATGTACTGATTATCAGAAGAAAAACTTTACTGACTTTTAACAACTTTTGAAAGTGTAGGTAAAAGAGGGCTTTTGGGGGGGATTTTGTGATAATTGTGGATCTTTCAGGATGGCAGAGACATTCTTGACTGCTGATTTTCCTGTGGTCCAAGACAGAGAGATTTGGGCTGTTTTTAGAGCCATTTCTCTGCTTGTCCCCAGCTCTTTGGGTGACAGAGAGGGTCCATTCCAGCCAGCACCAAGTGGGACGGACCAGGATCCAAGGCAGGGCTGACCTCTGTGAGCTGGGGGTGATTTGTGGAGCCCTGTTGGAGCTGGGATCTGCATTTCTCATGGCTGACAGTGGCATTTTCACTCCCGTTTCTTTTCCAGCTGGTTGCTGACCAGCTGTGGTAACAGAGTTGGGGACTTGGAAAGGTTCACATTTTAAAGGAGCTCTCATGGTCACAGCAGTGCTTAAATCCCAGTTTCTACTGGAGGATTGGTCCTGGCAAAGTTTTTCCTTTATGACTTACTCAGGGATGGAGCAAAGGTTCGTTCTGTGGGACAAGGTTTTTCTTAGGTGTTTAAAAAGAAAGCAAGAGAAGGCTCCAGGGAGAGCTCAGAGCCCCTTGCAGGGCCTAAAGGGGCTCCAGGAGAGCTGGAGAGGTTCTGGGGACAAGGGATGGAGGGACAGGACACAGGGAATGGCTTTAAGCTGCAGGAGGGTGGATTTAGGTCAGATTTTGGGATGAAATTGTTGGCTGTGGAGGTGGTGAGGGTTCAAGGCCAGGTTGGAGCATCCAGGTCTGGTGGAAAGTGTCCCTGCCCATGGTGAGGTGGGACCAGATGGGCTTTTCCTCTGTTCCTTCATCACTGGAGTCTCCTTTTGGAACATCCAGCCCTATCCGTTGTTTCTGGGTCTTTTACTGAAGTTGTGTTGGTGGCAGTGAAAAAGAAAAATCTTGTTGGGTGAGGAAACAGTTGGTCATAAAGGTTAGGAGGAAAATTTGGATATGGTTTCATTCATTCCTAAACGACCATGGGGGAAAAGCCACAACAGTAAAGGGACTTCAAAGGCAAAAGTGATGTAAAATTTCATTTTCAAATTCTTGCTTTGGAAAACAAATCCTATAAATGTGTGGCTGAGGAGGGCGTTCCTGGGAGCCCCAGGAGGGCCAGGCACTCCTAAACCTGCACCCAGCAGTGCCCAGGTGGCGTGGGACAAACCTTGGAGCCATAGCTGGAGCAAGGAAGGAGGATGGGTTTTGCTCAGCAAAGGATCTGACACTGCAAACCAGCTGAGAAATGCCAGAGAAATAGATAAAAATATCTGGAGATAAATGTGAGTTGTGGGAAAGCTGCTGTGAGCAGTGCAAAGGCAATAAAAGAGTTAAAAAAGTTCTCATTAGTCCATTTAATGGGACAAATCCCATAATTTTATATATATATATATAAAATCCATCAGCAGAAAGTCACAGTTTTTTATTTTAAACATTTTGCTGTTATCAGTGGATGTTTTTTGGTAGAATTGCAATGCTGGATTTTTCCAGATAATTTTTCTTAATCAAGAAGGAGTTTCTTTGAAGTATTTTCACTGATCAAGAGAGAGTTTCTAGAAGTATTTTCTCTTCTCTTGCATTGCATGCACTTTGCAGAAGCAGCTACCCCCAGAAAGCAGCATCTGATCTTCCCATCCCTGCAATTCCTGGAGGAATGACTGAGGTTTTCCCCTTCCAGGAGATTTTTACGAGTTCCAGTTGATCTCTCAGACTCAAATTGATAACAATTTCTAGCTCGTGTCCCACCTCTGAGCTGTCACTGGAAGTGCAGAGTGGCTCCTGAGCCCACAGATTTTCAAAGGGAGTTTTGGAAAATGCACCCCGAGATTTCTTCCCTGAGCCAGTCTGTGTTTGCAGACTAACTCTGCTCCTAAATATGAAAATCAGAGCCTTGCTTCTATCACGTAACCAGGTTTTAGTTAGCACTGAACCAGTTAAAAGAAAACCAAAGTATTTCTTTAACCAACTCTAGCTCCACTCAAGCCTAAATTATTATATTTTTTTTCCTCCAGAAACGGGCATTTAAATGTGTCACTTTTCAGTTCCAGCTCAATAAACAACCATTTATTTACAATTTTAAAGCAATCTCCAGCCCAGTCAGGTAAGAATTATTTCAAAAGAATAAAAACATTTTCATTTCCCATCACTGCCAAAAATGAAAAGAACATGAGTTATGAGTCTTGCTGTGTTGTCTTAAGTTGATTACTATGGAATGATTAAAAAACTAGCTGTGCTGTCATAGCAGAGGAGTACATTATAAGTGTAATAACAGTTTAGGGATACAATCCATCAATGCCATACTTGGGAGAAGGGATACAAAAAAAAAAAAAAAAAAAAAAAAGTTGATCTATTTCTTTGGTCATCATTTTCAGCATATTAGATGACAAATAATTGTACATTCATCAATAACAATAGATTAAAGTTGAAATGATTTATTGCCGCGGCGCCGTGGGATGATGGAGCGCCGGGTCACTCGAGCAGGGATGGGGGCTGTATTTAATTTTCACGGGTCTCTTGGCAGAAATAATAGACAGAGAGAGGGGAAACCACCTGAAACAAGGTGGATCAAAGTTGGTGACGAGTGATTTGTGGGTTTGTTGGGCTGGAGGTGGCAGTGGTTGGGCTTGGATGATCCTAGAAGGCTTCTCCGACCTCAGCGGTTCCGTGATCCCAAACCTGGCGGTCTCTCACATCCTCACCCAACTGAGCAGCCTCCCAAGAAAATCCTCAATGCCAGAAAATCCTGAGGTCAGGCCAGTTCATGAGGAGAAAATGATCTTGAAGCTTCCTTTTGATGTGCAAAATTCTTCCATGAAGCGTTTTTATTTACTCTTAAAATAACAGAGAAGGGAAAACAGCTCCATTTATCAATTACAGCACCATCTTAGTGCTCCTGTGGAAAAACAGAGGACACTCATTTGGAGAGGGACAATCCCAAGTTTTGGGCTCAAACTTAGTTATTTTCCTGAAGACTTTCTCTGAACAAACTTGGGGCACAAATCTGAAAATAATGCCAGGTTTTGATTTGTCAGTTCCTGCCCTGCTCCCAGGTTTGTTTTTCTGGAGTTACTGGCTCAAAATTGCAAGAACATCTCTGTTGCCTTTTACTGAAGAACTTCCAGTTTCCATCACTCCAAGAAAATCTGTGGAGTGTCATCAATTTGTGGATACCCCTCAGCTGCAGTTTTTACAAGGAAATAGTGAGATTTCATTTGAGCAAAATGTTTGGGGGTCTTAGACAGTGATGCAATTTTCATGAAAGAGAAAAACTCTGCCTAGAAGAAGATAGGTTTGAAGTCAGCTCAAGTTTAAAATTATTTCAATAAATATTAATATATATTAATATAAATAAATATTTAATTATTTGAAATTATTATAGGAGGAGGCAGCTTTTGTTGGTAAGATCAGTATTAATGGTATTTAGGAATTTTCTCCTCATTTGTATTATGGAAAACACCACCAAAGATAATGGTGAGAGAAGGGACCAGCAGGAGTCAAAGTCTCTCTCCCTCACAAACCAATAATGAAAAAAAAAATCCTGTTTTGATAACATTGATAATTATGGAATTCCAAAAATATAGTTTTCTCTATGAAATAAGAGAGCAGATGCAGACACCACGATCTGATGCTGAAAATTATCTCAGCTGGGAAGAAGTCAGGAGCTCTCTGTGTATCCTATGCTGCCTAAAACTTAGGACAGGTATTAAAAATACTGCCTAAATTAAAGTGCATTATAAATTCCTTAATTAGACTATCTCTAAAAGGCTCCAGGATATCTTTTTTTCAGGATATTTATAATCTTGCCTTAATTCTGTTGATATTTTTATACATGACAGTTGTGAATTCAGCACTGGACAACTCAGAAATAATTTTGTAATAATAATTATTTAACGGGCTGAGGCATTTTCTTTAACTTGGGAAAATTCATTGCCTGCCTGAATAATCTCTCCCATGGTGTTTGTAATTTTTTAAGCAAACATTTAAATTTTTTTTTTTTTAAATTTTTGTAAAAAAAGTTTGTAATTTTTAAAGCAGCTCATGACAATGAGCTAATCTAATAATAATTTATATTTAATATTTAATAATAATACATGACAATGTCCCGATGAGCTGGGATAGGAGGAGGAACCACTTTACTTTAGAGCAGCCATTGAATCCACATGATTTTTCCAGCTGAAACTCCATGAATTCCCACTCTGTCTCTGGGAGGCACAGGCAGAACCTGCACGCTTTAAAGTCATTGAAAGTTAGAAGGAGTTATTTGGGGTCTTTAAACTCCAGGACCCTCTGGATTCCCACTCCCTGGGAAGGCCACACCTGCCAAGGAGTTGCCAAGAGCGAGTGACACGAGCAGCAAACCAGTTTTAATTTTCTGTCCAGTCAAATCTCAGTGTTTCACACTCAATTCTCCTTCCTCAGTAATCTCAATAATTTCCCACCTTGCTGATGATGAATGTCTTGCCAGTTCCTACTCAGTCCTTCCACTTTACACAACCTAATTAAAGAAAACATTCCATGATTGCCTATTTTTCCTCATGCATGACAACCTATTATTTTTTCTACCACCTGATTAGGGCTTTATTATCCTTGGATTTAGATTGATTTGCTGGGCACTTTAATAAAACACTGCTTAAGTTTGATTTAAAGGGCTACAGGTTTCAGTCACTCATAGAATTACTCCTGTAAGGAACTCACATTCCAAGTGCTGTGGAGTGTCCATGAAAAGGGGATTTGAGGCTAAAAAAAAAAAAAGAGGATCACAGGTGGTTTTCCAGTTGTGTGTGTTGTTAATATTCCTGTTGTGAGCAGTCAGGAGAGGACGTTTTGCAATATAATTTGTCAAGGGTGATAAATCTGTTTCATCATTTCTGTCAAGAATGGATCCCGTGTATTAAAACTACCATAAATATTTTCTCAAGATAAACCAAAAGTTTCATATGATTAAATAATAATGTGTTTATGATGACAAATTGCATTTACTGGGTGTTATCTGAAATGCAAGACAAAATTAGGTAGTTAAAGTTCAAATGGATGGAGATCAGTTTTGATTTAAAATCAAAGGAATTTTATTAAGCAAATGAGATTTTCATCGTTATTTTGTTATATCTACCAGTCTCTTCTTTCAGAAATATTACTTATGAGCTTAGATAATGATTTAAGAAAAAAAAAAAACCACCACAAGTGAGTTTATTTTATAGCAAAATGTAGTGAAAAAGTTCAGGAGAAGTTAAATCCATGGTTTTTCCTGTCATTTTGCTGATGGTTTCCAGCCTTAGGAAGGTGAGGAGTGGCCCAGAGGCTGCTGTCCCCTGTCCCCCCTCAGTGCAGTGATGCTCTGGGTCACATCTTATTTGATTATTTTTCATCATTTGGGCTTTTTTCCAGAGCATTTTCTGATGACTGAAGGTGTAGTTCTGTTTCCTGGGACTCCTCTTCCAGGTATGGGTGTGGAGGAGCTTGGGGAGCACAGCAGAGTTTTTCCTTCCAAAGGTTCAGTGCAACAAAACAGATTTTTAGAGGTGAATATTGGCTTTTCTCTTGGTTTTGTAGATGGGGTTGCTTCAGCTTTTTCTGCTGAAATATATATATGTATTTTTTTTTTCTGAAAGTTTTCCTTGAATGGAATGATAATTTCCTGGTTAAAAATGCCTGCAGGGTATCTGGCACCAAATCTTTGTGTTTTAGAGTTTGCTTTGACTTGCAGGAGATGTGCTGTGTAGGACACTTGGGATTAGGAGCCTGGTCCTGGCCCCACTGGAGCTCTGTGTCCCACTTTGGCACCCCAGAATAAGGACATGGAACTGCTGGAGTGAATCCACAGGAGGCCAGGGAGATGTTCCAAGGGCTGGAATTGCTCTGGAGCCAGGCTGGGAGAGCTGGGAATGTTCAGCCTGGAGAAGGGAAGGCTCCAGGGAGAGCTCAGAGCCCCTGGCAGGGCCTAAAGGGGCTCCAGGAGAGCTGGAGAGGGACTGGGGACAAGGGATGGAGGGACAGGACACAGGGAATGGATCCCAGTGCCAGAGGGCAGGGATGGATGGGAGATTGGGAAGGAGGAATTCCTGGCTGGGCTGGAATTGCCAGATTTGCTGTGGCTGCCCCTGGATCCCTGGCAGTGCCCAAGGCCAGGCTGGACAGGGCTTGGAGCACCCTGGGATAGGGGAAGTGTCCCTGCCCAAAGCAGGGGGTTGGAAAGAGTTGATCCTTAATGTCCCTTCCATCCCAATCCACTCCCTGATTCCATACATAATTAATTTAGGCCTGGCTTTATATCTTGCTCTGTGGGAACTTTGCTGTTTGATGCATAGAGTTTATTTATTATGAAATTCTTGTTTACTCAATTATTATGAAATAATCTCTTGGTGCCAGGCTGGTACCACATGGGTGTGTCTGTGGAGCTGTGCCAGGCTGAGGGGCCAGCCTGGGCTGCAGAGCTCCTTTGTCCCAAAATCCAGCAGTGCTGCCCCACCTGCAGGTGGACAACAACTCCTTGAGCTGTGGAAAATCTTGGATCCACTGCAGCATTTTTAGAACTTGCTCGAAGGGAATCACGTGAAATCCTCATTTTTTTAATCCTGGGCTGCAAAGCTCCTTTGTCCCAAAATCCAGCAGTGCTGCCCCACCTGCAGGTGGACAACAACTCCTTGAGCTGTGGAAAATCTTGGATCCACTGCAGCATTTTTAGAACTTGCTCAAAGGGAATCACGTGAAAACCTCATTTTTTAATCCATGTGCTGTGAACTCGCTCCATCCATGGTGTGGGGTTGCTCCAGCAATGAAACAGCCTCCATTTCTTACTGGAAAATGGGACAAAAGAAGCTTTATGAGTCTCTCTTTCTGTGATACATAAAATCCTGGAGGAGCCAGGTGTGTGTGCATGTACCTCACGCTCCTGCTCGTCCCACTAAATCACTTTGTGTAAATACTCATATCCTTAAATTTAATCACTTTTGCAGCTGGAGAATTGAAAGAGCTTCCTTGAAGGGGAAATAATTTTTTTTTCTGTGGCCAGCTAATTTCCCTGGATTTTGAGTTCTTTAAGGAGTGGAGGGAGAAGGAGGTTGTGTTTGCATGGAGGCGTCTGCAGACACAATTACAATGAAAATAAACAAAAGGATCACATAAAAGCCAAGTTGGAGTGCTGAAGAGACCTAATAGCTATAAACTGGTAGCTATTAGCTTCTAATTACTCTCAAATAATTACTGAATAGAATAGTAAATGTTATTAGCTCACTTTAATTTTCGGCATAAAGCATTGCTTCCAACAATAATTGACTGTTTCTCCAGCTTTAATATAAACACATGTAAAACTGGGCTGCTTCATAAACATTTGTAATAAATGAAATTATTCTGAGGGTTCTGTGCAGGAGACCTGCACACTGTAGGCCCAAGGAATTGTTAAGGATGGAAAAGACCTCCAAGTTCATATTCCCTGCTTTTATTGGAGTTAAAATACTCATCCATTTAGTGTGGAAGCAGATTTAGATAATAGACAGATCAAAATCCCCACACCAAGAGGAAAAATAGGAGTTGGATGTGTGACTGTGGTTCTGATTTCCAGAATTAGAGGCCTAATTTATGTTCTAATAATATTAGAATTATCTTCATTATTCATTCATCATATTAATACTTCTATTCATCATCATCTTTGGAGAGTTTTTACACATCTCTGCCCTCTGCAACTGACTTGAGACCCCGTTTTTTGCCTGAGAGAAAAAGGTTTGGGGTTTGATGTATTGAGAATAAAAGCCTGTTGTAATTTAGGGAGTAATATCCAGAAAAATTTGTGAAGTCCCCAAGGGAGTGTTCTGTTTATAAGAGATTTTAGTTGTGAATTTACAACTTATTCCTTTGCCAGGGGTGTTTTGCTGTAGATTAAAAGACATTTGATAAATAATGATGGAGTAAAGTTTGAGAGTTGGCTCCTCATTTGTGTAGGGCTCATCAGGTGTCTCCACAAGGTGCTGCTGGTGTGTGAGTGCCTGTGCTTGGTCATTCCTACACCTGCAATCCCCAAATTCTAATTTTATATTCATTCCAGAGGATGGAAAAGGGCAGAGAGAGAAGAAAGGGGTTCTCAGTGCCAGCTCCCCCAAACATTTCCCTTTCTGCATCTCACTTGCATTTATCTGCTTTCCCTTGATTTGGTCTGGGAGTGGGAATGGGGAACTTTTTGCTTTTCTGTTTGCAATAATGGAGCTTTCCTGACGTGGACAATTAGGGACTTTTTGTTGTTTGGGAATTTCCAGGGTGCCTCACCCAGTGCAGCCACGGCACCCACAAGTAACCCGGGAAGGAAATCAACTCAATCTCACGTTTGTTTCCATCATTTATTTATTTTCCTGTAATTCCAACTTGCTCAGGGAAGTGTGTGGTGAGCAGGAGTCAGGCAGAGCATGAGGGCAATTGTGATGGAATCAGGATCTGCCATTCCCCCAGAGCCCAAGTCGCTCTTATTCCTCTGAAAATCCTGAGAATTATCACAGGATACAGATTTTTTACAAGTCTTGTTTGTCACTGAAAAAACTCCCAAAAAACCCCCCCCCCGTTTGGAAATGTTCTTGTGGCAGCCAGATTCTGCCCTCTGAGGTTATTTTAGAAGTGGGCAGATCGAAAAATCTACATTTAAATTTCATATATTGTATATTCATAACCCAGCTGTTCCTTCAGCGCCGGGTAAATGCAACATTTCACTGCCCCACCATTTTTAAACTTCATCGTTGAAGGTAATCACCCCAAAACATAATAACAACATCATCCAAGTACAAGAAAATACATTTGAAACATCCTTCTTTTTTTTTTTTTTTTTTTTTTTTTCCATAAGACAGCGTTTCCAAAATCCCAAACTGAATTGTTTTTCAGCAGATAAGCATCAAAAAAACTGCATTTCCTGCTTTCGGGGAAGGTGCAATAAGGTGCTCTATCAGTGTAATAGTTCCCAATGATATGCTCTAGTAGTATTTTGATGAATTACATGATTATAGCTAAAATGAACACTTTCATCACGCCTGAATTAATAATGTTGGTATGATTTGGCAAGTACTCCTGCGGTGTTCTTTAACTCATCACTTCAGAAGACGGAGTTTCCGAGCCCATCCTTTGTCTCGGGGGGAAGCACAGGGATCCTTCACTGCTGGAATCGCAGGGAGCAGGGGAAATGTGACAGCTTTAAAAGGGAAAGGGAAACTGATGCTCGCTTACCTTGCCGAGCTCGTCGTGACTCAATCGCTTTATTTTTCACTGCCTTGTTCCCGTGTCTGAGGCACCTTTGGCTGTGTCAAAACAGGAAAAAATCAGTATTTTTTTTTGTGTGCGTGAGAACGGGTTTGTGAATTTTATTGCAGATGGGGGTTGGAGTCCTGTGACAGGGAAAAAGGAATTGTCCCCTCAAGCTGCACATGGGGAGGTTCAGGTTGGACATGGGGAGGGATTTCTTCACTGAAAGGGTTGTTAAACATTGGAATGTGCTGCTCAGGGAGGTTTGGAGTCCCCACCCCTGGAGGTGTCACCTGGATGTGGCACTCAGTGCTGGTGACAAGGTGGGCACCAGTCACAGGTTGGACTCGATGATCCTGGAGGGCTTTTCCAACCGAAATGATTCTCTAAAATGCTGCATTTCCAAATGACTTTAAAACCTTTATATGAAGGTAATTTTCTCTTAATTTACTGTAGAACCTGGGTGATCGGGATGTTCCTTTCCGTGTGTTCCATGTCAGACAACATTTGATTGAGCCCCCACCAGCCCTTGAGTGAAGCCATGGATTGGTGGGGCCATCCCAGGGCTCCTTGGAGGGTCCAACCATGTCCATAAAAACTTCCCACACTGACAATTCCGTAATTTTGTGCAGATGAGCTCAGCATTGAGAAAAACCTGCTCTGCTGATGCTGTTACAATATCATTTATCTGGCAATAAATGAAGGCTCTCAATCTTCACAGCTGCCATCTAATCCCTTTAATGAACATTAATTTTACTGGGAAATAGTAAGAATAATAACCAGGATAGATGCTGTAGAGAAGGAATGTAAACTTTTGCTGGCTCTTGTAAAAAAAAAATGGAGATGCACAACACAAACATCTGGAGCAGATGTGTCTGTAATCAAGTGAGAGCAGAGGAAGATGAACTCAAGAGAACTTCTTCTATTTTTCCTCCAGAGCTGTTAAAAATCCCAGTACCAGATTCTTCTCCTGCACAATCCCATTTGTGTCCACACAAACTAAATGACTCAACTGTTTTTTAAGGTTTTGGTGCACAATTTATTATTTTTTTGGCACTCTTTACAGTGTAAAATCTGTTAATAGCCTGCGTGTAGAGACACAGCCCCTGTTTAGCTGCTGTTCTAAGGAAACAAATTGTAATTCTTAATTGAATTCTCCTATGGAACCACCAGCAATATAAATTACAATGTCACTGGAATAAGAGGGGGGGAAAGCCCTTTTTACAAGCCTCAAGATGATAATTTATAAATAAAGTAAAACCAAGAAGCCTTAACGAAAAATCCCCACGGAATCTGACATTAATAGCCTTTACTTTTAATCTGATACAATAAATCTTGCAGCCATGTATCCAGAACAGAAATAACAGAAACCAGGCCAAGCTGGAGGAGATGTGGGGGAGTTGAAGAGAAACAATCTCTTTCTTTAATTAAAAATACATGGTGATTTTCTGGTATTTCAGAGTCAAAAAGTCATTGCTGCCAAATTGCTGCCAATCCCTTTGCTCCAAAGAGAAGATTTCGGGGTTGGATTCTTTGCCTAAAACTTCCCAGATCCACGTGTGCTTTGGAATTTCCAATGTTCATTTTGAGAATTCATCTTCTGGCCCCACTGCTGAAATTTGCAGGAGGATCTCAGATTTTCAGCTGCCACGTGAGCTGCAGTTAATAGATAATTAATATATTCAATATTAATTATTTTTATAATATTATGAATTTTTGAGAGGATTTTTTTTTAATGGAGCAAGGCTACTGTGAGAAATTTGTGCAGAGAGAGGATATAGTGAATGGTGACCAAGAGGAGAGTGCAAAATGTGGTGTCCTGTGACATTTCTCCTAAAGAATGAAGCAAATTTATCCATTCCATGTATCACACCCCAATGATGGGAACTAGGGATTTTAATGGCCTCTGAGTTTCAAAGATATTTATTTAGAAATGAGAAAAATAATGGGAAAATCTTTAAATTGTGACTAAAAATCAGCACATATTAGCCCCTTTGCTTTGAGGATGTCACTGAGAGTGTTGAGATTGGGACTGATTTTCTCCATAGAGATCAGGGCCTGGGTTTCACATTCATTTTTTCAGAGCACATTTTGTCTAATCTTGGGGTTTTTTTCAAGTTTTAACTTTATTAAAGAGAAATTCTGCCTTCTTTTTAGGGTTTCTCTATATTTCAAATGGCATGAAAGAGCACAGGGTCTGTAGGGATCTCCAGTGTAAATGGTGTAAAAAAGCACAGAACGTGTCACATTTCCAGTGTAAATTGTATGAAAAAGCACAGGATATGGACAGATTTCCAGTGTTTCCAGTCATGCCAAGGCTTTTTGTGGATAATTTTTAATAACAGCAACAGAAAAGTGGCAGCCTCAAGTCTGCTCCTAAACCAGAGCAGACTGAGAAACCCACAAAATCAGCCTCTTCTTTGACTTGTGCATTCTGGAATGTAAAAGCATCTGACCAAAACTGCTTTAACTGGAGAAAAAGTATTAAAAAAATTTAGAAATTCCCTGTTTTTCCAGCACTTCCAGGAGCAAGCATCACCCCATTGTCATGCACTGGGCTGTAATTGCCCATGGATCTCAGAAATTACCCCTTAAACCATGGGCTGTGCCCACCAGCCTGCAGAATGTTCCTAAAACTCTGATTTTTTGCTCAGACAGATGCAGCTCATGCCAAATATTTCTCTGGACAACTCATCACCACCTTGTTTGAAATCTGGATGTTCACCCTGTGCTGCATCTGATGGTTTATTTTTTTTTTGTTTGTTTGTTTTGTTTTGTTTTAAAAGCAATACAAGCAATAATCTGAAGCTCGCTTATGAGGCCTGCATAAAACGCTGTCTAACAACCAAATACAGTAAATTAAACATGATACTCATTACATAAATACAATTATATTTATCAGCCTTTTATAACCACACAAAGCATTTACCAGTAAGAGTTATTTTGGAGTAGATAATTCCCAATTAACTTTTACTACTTTATTTTTGCTAATTTGGTTAGAGTTAATTTTTCAAATAAAATAATGAAAAAAAAAAAGGAAGCTGTATCAAATGGCATCTCTAACTATTACACTGGAGATGAGATATAATTAAAATGTTATGTATATGGAATTGCAGCTGATGGGAACCTCAGCTTAAACTCTTATTTTTGTCTTTATTTGATTGCTGGCTGCTCTGCACAGAGAACATGATTGAATTGCAGGATGGCTGCGTGCCCACAGTGCCAGGGTTTGGAGAGGGGAAGGAAAAGATGGGAAGGAAAATTACCTGGGAATTCAAACAGGTCAAGGTATGACTTTAAATGTGCTGAGGAATCCCATGAAAATCCTTCTCTGATCATAAAATTTTTTTTTGTAATCCTGGTTGTGTCTGTGGGGTTGGGAATTTTGGAATTCCAGGGCTCCATGGTGGGAATGGCAGTGGTGGAGGTGCCTTTCTGCTCTGTGGGGTTGATGGAACTGGTGCAAGAATTATTCACCTGTTAATGAATTTATTCACCTGTTAATGAATTTATTCACCTGTTAACAACACTTGTGATCCCACTGCCCACTTTGTCCCCAAACTGAGCATCACCCAAAGCTTGGGGTGTTGGCTCTGCACCAGGGAATGTCCTCATGGCTCAGCCCAGCTCAGTGAATGCTCTGCCTGAAATTGCCACCAAACCCCAAAGTCCAACGAGCTGCATCCCGTGGGTGAGGGGTCCGTTCCAGTTTTTCATGCCTTTCTCAGTTCCTTGTCTTCCCAAGGATGGTGGTGAGTGACAGAGCCTCTCTTGGGATGAGAATACTCAGGGAATCCATTGAAATTGCAATTTTGTACTTTTTAAAGAAATCCTTCAAGCTAAAAGAAAGGACAAGTCTGAGAAGCCTTCCTGCCTACGTTTTGCTCTCTTGGTTTTCACTTTGTCTTGGAACATAAGGCTTAAAAACAGCTGGAATTAAAGTTGTTGGATTTATCCATTGGAATTTTGCTGGACACATCCTCTGTGGTCACTTCCCTGTCCCTAAACCAGGAATATCCAACTGCCCTCCCAAAGAATCCATCCCCAAATGTGCCGACAGCTCTTTGCCACTGGTGTGGCTTCACAAATTCCAGCTGAGGACTTGGCTGGGGTCTCCACCCCCTGGAATATCAGGAAAATGTGATTTTCACAGGGAGAGGTGCGCTGGGGACACACGGGGTGTCCTTAAACCAAACCTCTCTTGATTTCGCCTGTCACCGCTAATTAAAACACGAACACAAGGTTGCTAATTGCGTTCAGGACAGTTGAAATTTGCAATTGTGCTTGGGAAAGAAAGGAAATGTGAACTCGGAGCGCTCGGAGCCAGGAATTAATGTGTTCCAGGCGGGAAGGGGGGCTTGGCTGGCGGGAAATATCAGCTTTTTCTGAGGGTGAGGACAGTCACAGCCCCACTGTTCATTACTTTGGATGTGTCACATTTGCCAGGGTGACAAGATGGATTACGGACGAGGAGTTCTGCAGATGGAGAGGAATATCCATGGAAGTTGTTTGTTTGATTTTTTTCAATGTTTCTATTTTTTTTTTATTCTTTTCTGCACTGCCCCGTCCAACCTTGGGATAATGGAATTATTTTATGCCTTTTGCACTATCATCAGGCTCTGGATGGCTGCACAAAGGCCACTGGCAACAGAATAAGATGGCTGTAAAAAAATGCAAAAAATTGGGATGGGGAAAAAAAAAAAAAAAAGAGAAGGTACATCCAATAACTTGCCCTTAAATTTAAAAGGAACTAAATGAGGAACTTCTGGACAATTTATCTTGCTGTTTACAGATAACAAGTCACTTTGTTTTTATGTGCTCAGTCTAGTATTCCATAATTTATTTGAAAGAAGATGAGAAATAATGTAGATAAATGATGAAGTGTCAGGGTCTGACGCTCTTAAATGAAGCTATTATGGTCAAAGAGAAAACGTAAAACCTGCGGCTCATTATGAGAGCGTTCTACTTGTCAGTTAAGTGAAAAGGCCTGGAATGATTTCCAGTTTATTTGTCATTGCAGTTATTAAAGCTGTCTTTTTGGTGCCATGAAAATGAATTGAAGACTTTATTCGAAGTAAATTTGTACTAAAGCTTTCAGATGTATCTTATGTGAGCTCAGTGAGGCAAGAAAACAGCTTAAAAGCTGAAATATTACAAGAAGGCAACTGCTGAAGTCCTGAAACACACAAGAATATAAAGTCTGAGGAAGTTGCACAAATAAATGAAGTATCTCATCTCTTGGGAAATAAAGCTCGGTTTGCCTGTATCGTACACTCAGACAAAGAAATCAGCCCTTGTTAGTGGCAGCAAAATATTGTCTTTCACAGCCTTGTGCCTGGTGCTCACTTTTATATCAAGCTATTAATTTTGGCACCAGATGATCAGAGAAATGGGGATTCTCTGTTGCAGAGCACCTTCAGAAATGCAGTCTCTGAGTCAAAGAGGAGATGTGGCATCTGTGGCAAGATTGGCCTTTTTAAGGCCATAGTTTATGGTGAGGCTTGATGATCTCAGGGGTCTTTTCAAACCCTGATGATGCTCTGGTCCCAACGTGGCCAAAACATGGGAGATAACGAGGCTGAGGAGACCAACCTAGGAGATCCCTCTCCCTGATTGAACAACCAAAGCCTCACATCTGATCACTTGGGATGGGAGATACTTTTGACATTTTTATCCCTCTGGGAACAGGCTTAGAACACTTGAACCGTGTGCAGCCGGGGGGTGACAGTGAAATGTTAGACTGAAATCCAGCCAGCCCTGCCACCGAGGTGGTCACTGACACTCCTTTTATTGCTATTCCCTCTTAAGATGGTTCCTGCTGAACTGTAAATCCCCAATTTCTGTGGAGATGACTGATAGGTTTATTTTACTCCGTTCTGTTCCTCTGGATTTCCTTTCCAGCAGTCGCGTTCCCCGCTACCGCTTCGTATTTGCCAAGACAAATTAGTGCAGTTCTGCTGGGCTTGGACTGTCCAAAAGGAAATTAAGAGTCTTTTTTTATTTGAAATTGAAAGCTGTAGGAGCACTAAACTGAATGCTTAACTCCAAGCTCCAGCAGTCTTAGAGCAGTATGGCTGACACTTTATTGCAGATATTACAAATGTTATGACATGTCTTCAGGGTCAAGTTAAAAACAAAAAGGGTTCCACGTTCTCATCAGGAGTAATCTGTCAGTTTTGTCATCAGATATTATGGCAGTGTCACAGTCAAGGGTTTATCAGGCTCGGTGGTAGATGTGTACATACTCTGATTTCCAGGGGTTTATATCTGCAATAAAAATTCCCTCCAGGCTAAAACTTGGCATTCATAGCCCAAAGGGATTTTTTTAATTAAAAAAAAAAAAAAAAAAGTATCAGCGAAGGTTTTTTCTCGAACGATAAGAGCGCACAAAACCCGAATCTATTCTGCATTTTAAAAATACTTTAAATCTTTTAAACTGGCAGCCTTCAAATATTTAAGCAGCCAACTCTCTTTACATGAGAGACCATTAAAAAGGACATCCCAGGAAGGGGATAGGTGGCAGAGCAGACAAGAGCTTTGTGCTCATCATGAGTTTATAAGTGTTGAGCATTTGATGAGATGTATAATTAGCCACACATCTCTAAAGCTCTCGGTGTCTCTCTCTCCATTGAAAGTGTGCATGAGGGAATTAGGATGTCTGAGGCACAGATATAAATCAGTTTTTCCTCACCACCCCCTGACACGGTCCTGCAGGACGGGGCTGATGCGACGTGAGCTGCTTGGATCGAGGCAGCCCCTGTGACACCCACGGCACAACCACTCCCTGGGGAAACACAGGATTCATTTCCTGCTGATCTCCTCCCGTTTCCTTTATGGAAACAACCAAAATATTCCAAGCAAGGCAGGGATATTTGGAGGGCAAATAACTCAAAGAGGAATGCCCATGCAAATTTTAGTTAAGACCCCGAATGCTCGTTTGTCGCTCAGTGACTTTGTGGGATTTCTCTTTGAAAAATTAGTAGCAGCATATTTGATACAGAGATATTTGTGCTAAAACGTGATGGAAGACCTTCTCTTATCACTTTAAAAAGTCCATCTTTACACAGGGAGTGGTGGGGCCCTGGCACAGGTTCCCTGGAAGTGTCCAGGGCCAGGTCGGTGAGGGCTTGGAGCAGCCTGGGATCGTGGAAGGTGTCCCTGGGTGGAATGGGATGGTCTTCAACCTTCAACCCAAACCATTCTGGGATTCCATGATTTAAGCCTTCATGTGGATCCCAAGCCCAGACTTTCTCAGCAAATGCTTTGTGTTAAATACTGCAGGTCCCACCTGGTTTTATTTACAACCTGTGGCTCAGGGACAGGGGTAACAAACAGGGGGTGTTAAAGAGTCCCAGGGTTCCCCATAAAATCCCAGGAAAGCAGCAGAGAACAAGCACTGCTGTGTAACAGGAAAGGGGGAACATGGCTGTGGTTTGTGTTTTCAGCTTTTTATATTGTAATTCAGCTTCCCAGGGGGAAAAAGAAGGAATGTGAGGAAAGAAAAGCAGCCCTGGGGGATTCACTGCCATGTCCAGGGGGAAATTGTCCTCCAAGAAACCTGCACATGCTCCTTTAGTGCTCTCCTGGAGGCACAGCTGAGATTTTCCACTGGAAAACTGAATGGACTTCAAAGACGCTTCCTATTCTCCCTGTCTGAATTCTCCAGATGGAAATTCAGGTTGAGCTGGCCCCTAAACTAAAAGTTGGCCCCCCTTTGCCACCAGGAGCTGCTTCTGAGAGTCACCCAGAGACTGCCAGGAAATGAGATTGGTGCCCAGGGTATTCTTATTTGGGGGTGGTTTATTGCATATTTTCATTATTTTATTTATGTCAACCTCCTCCACAAATTTGATTTCTCCACCTGTCCAGAATCATAGGAGCCTTTGTGGGTACTGGGTGTGTGTGAGAAGAGTTCAGTTTATTTTCACTGACCACTGTAACCTATTTCCCACCTGCCCCGTGGCACAAATTCCCCTAATTTTGGGTGACAGCTGCCTCCTTACTGCTATTAGATCCCTGGAAACACCTAATATTCTCTAAATCTTCTGTATCAATCAGACCAAGACTGATAATGACAAGTTTGATGCCCTGTACTGGACCATGAGACTGATGAGATGGAAGAAAGAAGAATTGTCTCAAGGGAAGCAAATGGTTTCAGTAAAGGGCCATAAATGCAAATTTAAGTACTCTTTTTAGTAATGCTGGCCTATTATTACAGCCTAAAGGAAGTTCATTTAATTAATAATTAAGCTCTTCAAGTTACTCTTCGCATGAATTTTAGTGTCAGGAATGGCCAGGAATTTATTTTATGATGCGACTGCGAGTGAGAAGTGACAGCAGCATAAAAAAAGGCGAAACTTTTGCCAAAATCATACACCAAAAAAATGCCAAAATAATATTAAAAAAAATACCAGAAGTCACACACCAAAAAAAGCCAAAATCCTGTGTTTTGAGGAGTCTCAGCAAGCCCAGTTGTGCTGATTAAAGACAGAGAGAAAAACAAAATTCACTTTAGAAGATCCAGTATCAAACAGCCACCAGAATTACTCTTTGCTTTAATGGGACAGTGCAGAGGTGATAATTAAATTACAGAGAAATTCCCTGCCTACCAAACTCCTGATAGCTCCAGGTGATCTTTGGCAGGCTCTGCAATTACACAAATTCCACGTGCTGCAATGAGAATTAAAACCTTATTTCCAGGTTCTCCCTGGACAGTGGGTGCCACCGATGGAACGTTCTGGACCAGCATCCTGGACAGCACTGGGATCCAGCTGGGCACTGCCTCCCTTTGGGTTTTCCTGTGCTCTGGGCAAAGTTTATTCCCTTTCTGTTGCTTTTTCCAAGCTATAGTGGTGATGGTTTTCCCTCTGGGAATATCAGGATAAAAATCCCCAAAATCATCAATAAAGTGTTTTGAATTTTCTGCTACAGAAATGGAAAATTTTGTTGATTATATGTATTTTTTCCTCACATTTTCTTTTCTTTTTAACAATTTAAATGATTAGGAATGACTTGGTGTTGTGCCCTGTTTTATCCATGGTACTCTTTTCTTTTCCTGTGTTATGTGGGTGTTGTGGTTCACGACTTTATTCAGTTTTCTCTTTAATCCCTGATTTAACTCGGCTCAAAACCTGTTTCTGTATTTACCCCACATGACTCACAGAGTGATTCTGTCTCACATCTCTGTGTAGGGGTAAACAGTTGTGTCTTCAGAGTGCAGAAAGGAAGAAGATACGAATTTTTATTATTAATTGCAAGATATTAATTTCTGAAGATGATTGATCTCTGTCCACCTGGGCAAATATTTTGGAGATATTAATTTTTATTATTAATTGAAATGTATTAATTTCTGAAGCTGACTGATTTCTGCCCACCTGGGCAAATATTTTGGACCATAAACGTAACCCTGTTGTTGAGGAAAAATATTCACATATTCTATAATTCACGGTAATTAATAAATTATAATGTATTTTTATGATTGCTTTAAATATAAGCTCTAAAAGATTAATAAAATATGTGTTTTCCAGGCTTTTTTGCTGGGTAGGGCTGTGAAAATCTGGTTTTGGGGAGCTGTGCACCAACCCTCGCTGCCTTGCTCTCCGACTGATCCGAGAAATGGAAGATTTGGGTTGAGTTCTGGTGAGCTGTGAGACCATGAGCAATCTGCACAAAATTAACAACCCACATGCTCAGGGTCAGGGTCAAGGAGAGTTCTTTATTTTATTCCATGATGTCATCAGAGATGGGACATAACAAGTTGTTATTTTTAAATTCTTTTTTAGCCCATGTAGGTGAATAAAAGCAGAATAGAAGCAGAGTTGTTGTACAAGAGGAAAACAATCCAGTAGTTCATAGTAAAGGAATAAAAATATGGGTAAAATCATAGAATATCCTGAGATGGAAGGGGCTCTTAAGGATCATGGAATTCCAACGCCTGGTCCTGCACAAGGCAGCCCCAAGAATTCCACCAATAATAAATTCTAATAAATCTAATCATTTGTGTTAGATAATTTTGGGGGTTTTCCTACCAAAATACTCCAGGGGAAAATATTCTGTGTCCTACTCTCTAATGTTCCTTATTGTGGTGTTTTGGGGACTTTGAACACCATGGGGTGGCTTTTTGGGAAGGGTGAGGGAGCTGCTCCTTCCCAGGATAAACTTCTCTTCTGGTCCAGCCTTTTTCACCAGTTCTATTGCCTGTGTGCACAGACATCATTCAAAATAGAAGGAAAAGTGTTATTTTATAATTTCTTACCTTTGAAAGCTTGAAGCTTCCTTTTCCATGACCTGTCTTAGCATTGAAAAAATAATCAGTGAAAATGGGCAGTGTGGTCTTGTATCTGTGTCCCTGTGAAGTATTTTTAGAATGTAAAATGCAATAATTTTTTTGAAGTTTGGAAAGCCCTAAGGTAAGATTTGAAAATAATTTTCCAGGTAAAATTTCAAGACGGGGCACATTTAAAATTTTGTTTCCGTATGCCAGCATTTCCATGGAGAAGGGGATTTGCATCATGGAGGTAACATTGTGAAGCAGGTAAAGGATCTCATTAGAGATTTCATGTAAAAATTATTTGTTATTTCACTGCACTGGAGCCCCAGTGGCGCTGGCTGCCCTAAAAAACGCCAAATTAATGGGGTGAACCCCAGTAAAAACCAGTTCCAGAGGCATCCAACTCGCAACGACAGAAGGAGCAAACGATGAAAACTGGTGACATTTGACTGCTGCTGATTTATCTCCAATCCAGCCTGCTTAACTTAACTTAACTTAACCACAGCCGGGAGTATTTGCTCAAGCCCTGAGCTGACAAGAACAGAGCACCGGCCATTATTCCTGCCAGGAGAGTCATCAGGGGGGTTGAGCCATCCATCCATCCTGCAATTCCTTGAATTCCCAACGCTTTCCAGGCGGCTCCCTCAAGGACAGCGCTCACGTCGCGGGCGCGGTGGTGACAGATGGGATACAACGTGTCATGTGATGGATAACGCCGGAGCCGCGGCGCTTAATCCTTCTAATACTAATGGCAGCATTATCATAGAGATTTATGAGAATGTCAGTTCCAAGTTCCCAGTTCCATTCATGGGTTTTTAAAACTTCAGCTGCAAAAAACACGCATCCATCCCATTAATTCTAATTATCATGGTTCATCTTCTCAGCAGTTTTGTACTCCGGAACCTTTCAGTGCAAATTAACGTACCAAAAAAGTGTATTAATTAATATTTGTAGCTTTTAATTTCTGCGAGAGTGTTGTCTGGAAGCAGCTGGCAGTACAGGGCCGCTGCTATTGAATCTTTGCCAAACAAGTGCAGATGTAATTTTGTTATCTCTTGCTTAGTCATTTACGCAAATTAATTTGAACAATTAGCCTTTTACTGGTCCTTCATGAATCATGCAAAAGGGATCTGCCAAAAAAATTGCTACTTGACAGAAAAGAATTGGTTAACGTTGTACATCTTCCAAAAAGGTATTACTGTGTTTGGGATAAACAAGAACTTCAGGAACAGTCTCAGTGATTTTATTTTTTCTTTCACATGCCTTATCTATTCCACTTATTGCTGGGAAGCAAAAATTCTGAAAGCAGAGTAAGCAGCAGAAATTTGGGAACTTTTGGATGAATACCAAAAAAAAGTGAAGCTCCTTGCCTGGATGTTGTCCTGACTTCACTGCTTGCAGAACTGTGCTGAGGTTCTGCAGAGAGGAGATCAGTGGTGAGGTCACTCCAAAAGAACAGATTTACTCATTATCTGAAAAAACACCCAATCTTTCATTTCTTTAGACTTCAATACAAAAAAAAGTCTGTTACCTCACCCAAATATCTCTTAGTAAAAGAGGCTTCCATGTAAGAGCTCAAACTTTTATTTAATTAATGTGGAGAATCTCAGCTCCTCTGTGAAGGCTGGGTTTGAATGACAGCAAACTCAGATGTTTCATTGCTCTTTTCTTAAATATCAAACTGATTTTTCACCAGATAATTAAACTTAACAGCAGACGGTGCCATCCAGAGACTGAGTAATGCTGTCAATGGAAGTCTGTCTCAGTTGCTGTTATTGTAGAATAAATACCCTTTTTTATTTTCTATCTCAACATTTTTACATGGATCCTTTCAGTTGCAATTGTATTGCACAAATCTGAGCTTGGTGATGGATATTCCTAATTCCTCAGCCAAGTTAATTGTTACCTGTGCCTCTGATTTCACTGCTGAGACAGCTCTTGCAATTTTGGAAGGTACCTGGACGTGCTGTAATGTTCTCTAGAATATTAAATGTAATTAAATGTAATTAATGGTCAGCTGCAATCAGAACCAAGGGATTGGGTTGATACAATATATAGATATATATAGATATATAATAATATATATAATATATATAGTAATATATATCATAATATACAGAGATATAAATAATGATAATACTGATATATTTAAATAAAACATCACAATTTTGTCCATCTCCTCACCATCTCGACAGAACGTCAATCCTGCAGAACAGGTAAAGTTTTCCCCGGGCCAGTGACAAGACCATCCCATTTTGCCTGAAATTTTGACTGCAGCTGTAGAAACAGCTTCAGAATTAATTATTTCTTCTGTGGCAACCACACTGGAGCTCAAACGAGCGCTGACTCTTCGTTCGCTGAGCCAGGCAGCTCCGTGCAAATTCCATCACTCCAGCAGGGTAAGGTAGGGGTCCCTTTCCCTCTAATTGTTTTTTCCAAGCTGCCGTTTCCCAGCCTGTATTGTCATTTCCATTTGCCCGTTTGATTGTGGAGAGAAGAGACCAGATGCTGTGTGACAAACCCACAGCTATTTGCAATCTGTTGGAATTCCTGCGAATCGCACCGGGGATCGTTTTCCGATCACTGATCCTGCAGTCACTCCGTGCACGTGCATCGCTTGGAGCACGAGGTGTCCTGTTGAAGGTGGTGGATCCATTCATGAGCCTCAATTGCAAACCCACCATGAGCATTTGTGGGGAGGTTTGTGGTGGGAAACCCGTGGATGTTTGGAGCTCTCCCGTTTGCTTCGCCGTCGCATCAACTTCCGTTTCATCAAACCCCACGTTGTTGTTATGCTGTAAAAGTCAAAATCACTTCGTGGTTTTTGTTATAATTAGGGTTCGTAGGGCTCAAAATTTGGCTGGAAAAGGGATATGGAAGAGGGATAATCAGGAAAAAGTCCAACCTGCCTTATGTGATGAGAATGAAACAAGGTCATTTATTTAGCAGTAAAATGAATGAAGACTTGGTTAAAACTACTTTAAATCATTAGGCCAGGTTGGTGCAAACAGGCTACAGATAGATTCAGACTATTGAAAAAATATGGCTAAATAACATCTTTAGGCAGGAGAAAGGTTCTCCCACAGGAGTAGTGGAGGCAAACAAATGACTTTAAATTACAGTGGTGACTTTATATAAACCAAATTCCACTGTATACTTCCCTGGAAAAGCTGGGGAATTTGGTAGCCCTTGCTGTCCCTTTGAATATGTTGAGTATTTCTTGTCTATTCCATGACGCTGGAAAATGAGAGCCTGGCATCCTTAGAGCTGCATAAAAATATGGCTAAATAACACCTGCAGCACTGATCCAATTTTGTTGACTAAATCATAATTCCCAACAAATATTTCCTTCAGGAAAGTGCAGCCAGCCCAGCCCTGTTATCCATCTGGTTTTAGGGACTGTGGCTAATCAGAGAAGTGGTCTCTCACTGCCACACTGAGAAGAATGAAGTTAGTTCTTCTTGTAATTGGGAGTATCAGTGGTAAACTTGGCTGGAGCTTGATTAATGGGATATTAAAATCAGAGTCTTCGTGGTGAGTGCTGGATAAGGAGTTTTGGGCAAATTACTTGGTTACTGGGAAACCTTTAAATTTTAATCATGGAGGCACTTCAGCGTCATTAGGAACTGAAAAAGACAATGGGCACTGGGAGGAAGTTATGTGAATTGATGTGCTTTTCAATCTCTTCTTCTGTGGGGCTGTTGAGTGATGCATGGGCTGCAATCGAGGATCCTCTTGCTCCCCATGCCCCTGATTGCTGTTGTTATAATTTAGTGTTATCCAGTTCTTTGTGATCACGGAAATCAGACGAGTTACTCGCAAAAGATGGAAGGTTTTAGCGTAAGAAAATGTGGTTTAAGAGCCTGTATTGTCTCTGCTGCTTGTCTGGATGTTGGGGGAGGCTGCACCCTGTGTTTAGAATGAGTGGAAATAGCAAAGCAGGCTCTTTTACACACATTTATTGTTTATTGTGATAATAATACAAATCTCAAGCCCACATTTACATCTCACTTTGAGATCCATTCTTGTCTAGAGAGCACGTGCATGTCTGTGCTGTGTATGGGCTCATGTGGTACCTGTGATTATCTGTGTTTATATATGGATAATATATTTATTATCTGTATTTCTTATCCACATTTCTTATCTATAATCATTAGCTATCTTTATATTTACAGGGGTGTGAGGTGCTGCTGTAGCACTTTGTGAGGATCCACGTGGGGTGTTAACCTCTCTCCTGGCTGACAGATCCAATTCAAAGAGTGCCAATAAATCTGGGGCACTCAACCCCTCTCACATCTTTTGGTCCTGCCTGGGATTTTGGAACAACTCTAAGGATGTCAGGATCTCATTTCCAATGTCATGGAATAGGCAAGAAATACTCAACATATTCAAAGGGACAGCAAGGGCTGCCAAATTCTCCAGCTTTTCCAGGGAAACATATGATAGAGTCGGGTTTATAGAGTCACCACTGTAATTTAAAGCCATTTATTTTCCTCCACTGCTCCTGTGGGAGGACCTTTCTCCTGCCTAAAGATGTTACTTAGACATATTTTTAAAAGCCTGAATGTATCTGTAGCCTGTTCATGTTTGCACCAAGCAGGCCTAGTGATTTAAAGTAGTTTTAACCAAGTCTTCATTCATTTTACTGCTAAATAAATGACCTTGTTTCATTCTCATCACATAAGGCACGTTGGACTTTTTCCTGATTATCTCTCTTCCATATCCCTTTTCCAGCCAAATTTTGAGCCCTACGTATCCCTTTTCCATATTTTGACAAATTTTCCTCCTGCCTATGAAAAGTCTGCAGCATTAGGCAACGCCAGCATGGTGCTTGTAGAGCAGTGGGAATATTCTCCTTTTTTAAATGAGAATATTATTCCTTCCCCATCACAAGGTGCACCCACCATTTGTGTTCGTGGGGCTGTTGCATCAGAGATTTATATTCAGCACATCACTAAATCATTGCTTCTTCTTCCATTTCCAAAAAACAACCTCCAAAACACCAATTATTCACTCCTGAATTCCTGAACTGGAAGTTTTGTGTTACTGAATGTTACCCTACTTCTGTCATTGAAGTCCCCAGACCATTTCATTTACCTGTCGCCCGAAATTCCTCGGAGTCGGCGCTGCTTCCAAAGTCGTGTCAGGAAAAACAATGTAATTGGTGCAGTTGCATCCTCTGTCAAATTAATTATCAGAATTGTTAAATCAGATCAGTTCTGACACCTGAGCAGTGTCGGATTAGCAGCCAGTTGTCCAAAGTCACTTTGGAGTGCTGTGAAGGAAAGGGTTTAAATCCCAGTGTGTTCTCCAGAGGAACATTTCTTGTCATTTAAAGGTAAATATGTACTAGGAAATTTTAGGCTGGGAAAAGTGGTTTATTTCTAGCAAAGACAGAACTTGCTGCAGTAAATTATTTGCAGAAAAATAAACTTTTTTGTTTTTTTTCAGTATGTGCACCAATCATTTTTGGAGAAGCTGGCTGGGAATGATCCTTGTTCATACAGGATGCAGGAATCCCAAATCCAAGCTGTTGGCCTTAAAAAGGCACAATAACCATCTACAGGGAGATCTTCCTCTGGAAATATCCCACCCATCTATTCCCTGGGTCTCTTGTTGATGCAGATTAGAAACATTTTTAAAACGAAGGGAATTTTCATGTAGGAGGATTCCATTTTCCATCCAGAACAGCCACAGGCTGGAATTTTTGCCTCAGAAAACAAACTGCCAGACCAAAATGTGAGAGAAAGGACATCTCCTGGCATGTTGAGTTGTGCTTTTTTGCTTTTTTCTTCTTCTTTTAATTTGTTTCTTCTTCATTTAATAGATAATGTGTAGTCAGGAATTGAGAGGAGTAGAACAACTCCTGGGGGGGTTATGGATTTAATGGAAGGGGATGAAGGTGTTGTGGGAACACATTGTTTATTAAATTTTCTCATTCAGATGTTTATTGTGTGATTTATGGTGACTTAAGCTTATTGTGTGCCCCTTTTTAATTTGCCATGTAATGATTGTGAATCAACCAATTAATACATCCAGAAGTGATAAAAACACTGGGAGAAGCCCCTCTGATCAACCAATTTATCTTTGTTTCCAGTGCAAAACTTAAATTTCACCACTGTCAGGTCATTCCATATCTCTGTATCTACAGAATATGGAAATATGGTAGGTGCAGAGCAAATTTCACAGATATTTTTGAAGTTCAGAGTTTTAAAGGTAGCTCTATGTTCTTTACAGGGAATTTTGGATTTCACAGCCCTCATTTTGTGTTTGCACAGCCCAGTGGTGAGAGGAAGGCTGGAGACAAATCTGAGGCCTCCGAAAATGCAATGCTTATCTAATGTGGTTAAAATTTGCCTTATCAGCCTTGCAGAGGAGGAGTGTCTGTGGGACAGGCTGGGGTTATTTATCAGCTTCAAAGTGTTCGTAAAGGTGTCTGAAAAGCTGAGCAGAGAGTCTGTGCTGGGGGATGCTCAGCAGCTGCAGGAGGGGCTGCAGTTCTGCCTGGTGGGAAGGCCTGGAATCCAGGGCCAGTCCATGGCACCACAGCCTGGCCCTTCCCAAAGCCACCTATTTTTTTTAATAATGACAAATCAGAGCTCATTTTTCCAGATTTTTCCCCCTTTCCCCCCTTTTTNATCTGGTCTTTTTTAACCCACAGGTTTCTCCAATTTTCCCCCCCATCCCACGGACAGGGAAGGAGCAGGTGGCTTTGTGGAATTTAGTTGCTGGCTGATTTTAAACCACGACAATCTCTCTCAATTTCTTTGTCTTCCTTTGTCACCACATCACCAGGAGGGGAGAGGAATCAGACAAAAAAATTTGATTAAAGATCCATCACAAATTAATGAACAAAAGTGCAATTTTGGCACTTCATGCTGGAATGGAACATTTTAAAAAATCACCAAGTGAGACTTAAGAACACTAGAAAAGTTTGGATTGGGGCATAAAAATTCTTTGGAAGTCTGTGTGCTAATCAACAGCAAATGCAAGAATCCCTCGGGCTGAAAGGGCAGTGAGGGACTGGATTTGTTTTATTGGAGTTTTCCAATCAGCATTTTCAGAACGTGGTTCCTCATTAGGATAATGATGATGGGATTAATTATCACCATGAGAAGGGGAGGTAATGGCACTTTGAGCTGTGTTTGTCACCACATGGCACTGCCTGTTGCTTGTTTTTACATTGCCAGAGCATGGAGAGGTGCTGGCCTTGGGCAGGAGGTGTCCCAGGAGGACAAACACCACCCTGGCATCCTCCTCACCTGCCTGCATTGGGATATCACCAGGAAAACAATTGGGATTAGTCCTTGGGATTAACATCCAGCTGCAGCAAATGATTTAAATGTGCTAAGTGTAAATATGTGTTTGCTTTCTAAGGAATAATGTTGTCACATCAGCCAAATTGACAAGATTTTTAAAACAGTTGTTGAATTTAGAAAGTTTGTTCCAGCCTGTGCTGGAGAGGGAACATAAACCAGAGAAAATGAGGCAAGTGAGGGAACTTTTCACTCCAGGAATAAATCCATGGAGTCCAGAACATTCCCTGCAGCAGGAGCAGTGTGGGGCAGCTGACAGAGCAAAACACTGACAATATTGAACATTTTCAGTTCTGGAGCTGTGCCCAGTGAATATTTTAGAGAAATATTTAAACAGAAGGTGAAAATACATTGAGATTCAGTGGGTCACTGGGGGTTATTGGGAATTGGGAATTTGTAATGTAATCTGGGTTTAGCATGGGATATCCAGCTTTAAACCCAAACTGTTCCTAAGTCACAGCGTGGATAATTCTGAAAAAAAGGAAACTTCTGATTCTCCTGCATAGACTTGATAAATTTATTGACAAAAAGATTACTTGGATTTTTTTTAATGGAGTTTTAACATTTATCTGCTACTTATATGACTTCCAGAAGCTGTTTTTTGTTTGCTATTTGTTGCAATTTGTTTTCACATGAATGGCTGCCCATGTGGAAGGATGTGCTCTGGAACTTTTTTCCTTGTAATTAAATTAATTCAGGGGCCATGTAAGCAGCTCCTTGTGCTCTTTAGCTTCTCTTAGTTTAGGAACTAATTATTGCACGACTGACACGCACGTACTCAGCTCTCATAATGTTATCTGATTAATAAGCAATAACCACCTCAGTAAATCAAAATTAAATGCCTACTTATGGCAGTGAGTTTAGAACCCTCCTGCCTAGAGACTTCCCATTGATTGATTCATTAAATATTTCATTGACAGATGAAAAGAAGAGGGGGAAAAAAAATTCCTCGTGAGCAGCTTTGCCTTTTGTTTTATGGGGAAAGTTTTATACCATTGGTTTGCTGAAGAAGGAAAAGTTCTGCAAAGGGTCTTGGGTGGCTGAAAAAGCAGCTGAAGGCAGGGGTGGGTTGTGCTGGAGAGGAAAAGAGGGATCCCAGAGCAATTTGTCGCTCCCTGAATTTATGAACCTATTTGGTGGATAATTATTGCGCTGCTCGAACTTCCCAAACCCTGCAGGTGGTTTCACGAAAGGTACTGGAAGCTTGGTAAAGGGTGGAGAAATAAAACATCTCCAGGAAGGTGGAAAAAGAGAGGGGCAGCCTTCTTCTGCAAAGGGGGAAATGCTTCTGGAGGAGAAATTGGAGCACTTCGTTCCCAACAAATTTCACTAAATCCTGCTTTTCCCATGGAACCTCCCAGTCAGCAACATCAAAATGAGATGACAACGCTCAGTTTTAGGGTCACAGATGAAAGTTCAGAAGAAGCAGCACTTTCCAAACTATTCCTTTTAGGGGGAAGCTTTCCCTTCCACCTATAGCAGACTATTCTGGCTACTTCCTGCTGCTTAATAAAAATGTACTTGTTATTTAACAAATATGTTATTTTCTGGTGCAAAGAAACCAGTCCTGAGGGAGAGGTACACATTCAGGGTTCTATTATTATTTTTTAGAACCACGTTTCTCACAAACTTGGAGGTGTGCAGCCAGGTTCACCACTGAAGAATTACATTTGTCACTCCAAGATTCTTCATGAGTTCCCATTCTGATTTTTCAGACATTTTAGACTCATTAAGTTGCATGAAGTGTTAATTACACAAAGATACTTTGAACAATGAAGCCCAAATGTGCATCATGATCAGTTCAGGAAACTGTGGGTGGGTAAGAGAGGGGGAATGTGTGGGATTCAGAAGGAACAGGGTTAACATTATATTTTACTTCAGGAATAGAAATTTTTTTTACAAAAAATGAGAAGTAATTACATGATAAACAGTAATTCATTACATTTCAAATGTAGCAAGTTAGAAAAAAAATTAATTTTCTTCTTTTGTTGATCTCGTTTTTAAGTTTTCTTTGACTTGGCCCTTATTTGCAGCCTGCTTTCTATCTTTAGTTTTTTACCTGGTCTTGAAGGCTTTTCCTGATGAAATAGAGTAAAATCAGTGAAATGGAGTGAGCTGTTGCCCTGGTTTTTGCAGTGATCTATGTTTTTACTTCAGTAGTAAAATTTCTCATGCATTTTCTATAAATATAGTCCTTGTTTTTGTAACCGGCCTAGATTGTTTTAAACTTCTGGATTGTTTTTCATTCTTTTCTCCTAAGGCGGAGAAAGATGATAAACTATGTCATTATCCTATAAAATTATAGAAATAGTAACCTCGTTGACCAATCCACAATTGTCTTAAGAAAGATATAAAAATGAGAAAATAAAGAAAGGCAGACTTTTTTTCTAGTCCTGCCTAGGTAATCCTAAACTACTACTGAGAAGTCTGCGTATTTCTTTCGTGTCCAACAATGCAACAAAAGTGTGCAAATTGCATTTCAGTTCATGGTGAGCCTCTGCTCGGGGTATAAAAGGGTATATGACTTTGGTATAAAAAAAGTTTGGGCTCTGAGCTTCCTTCTACACCAAGGAGGAGTTTTTGGCTGTAACAAAAGCTGTTCGGAGGACCAGAATCTAACACAATGCTTGTTTTTTTTTTTTTTTACTTCACAGTGAAACTTCATCCTTTTGTTGCTGCATTAACCTGAAAAACAAGAAGCTACATCTTGCTTTTCCTTCAAGCTCCTTCTCCCAGTCATCCCTTTTTAACTCATCCCTGTAACAGTCCGTTTTAACCAACGCCAGTGACAGCAAAACCTATGAGGGTTTTTCAAATTCAATAAGCAGGCCTGGGAAGGAGGCATCCCTCATCTCAGCCTCAGCTGAGTAACTGGAGATCCTTAACATCACCCTCCACACTGGAGGTCCTCGGAGCCATCAATCTGCTGGAGATGTGCTGACAGCTCCGAGCGGTTCCGCGGCGTCGGAGCCGCTCCAGGAGCTCTGAGATCACCACGGAGCCGTGACTGACGAGCTCAGGGGTGAGGAGTGTGCCCCTGCAGTGCTGAGCACACGTGTTGGGCAGCTCTGGGCACGTGTGGGAGCTCTGGGGGAATGGTAGAGCTTTGGGGCTTCTCCTTTTCTGGGAATGTTGGGTGGGACACACATGTTGGACAGTTCTGGGCACCTGTGAGAGCTCTGGGCGCATGTGGGAGCTCCGGGGGAATGGCAGAGCTTTGGGGCTTCTCCTGGGAATGTTGGGTGGGACACACGAGTTGGGCAGTTCTGGGCACTTCTGAGAGCTCTGGGGGAATGGCAGAGCTTTGGGGCTTCTCCTGGGAATGTTGGGTGGGACACACGTGTTGGGCAGCTCTTGGCACGTGTGAGAGCTCCTGGGGAAACGTTGGTGCTTCTTCTCTCCCCAAGACTGGAAAAATCTGGGTGGGACACTCATGTTGGGCAGCTCTGGGCACCTATGAGAGCTTCAGGGGAAGTTTTGGTGCTTCTTTTCTCCCCAAGGGCTGGGGAATGCAGAGGGGGACACACAAGCTGGGCAGTTCTGGGAACTTCTGAGAGCTCTGGGGGAATGGCAGAGCTTTGGTGCTTCTCCTCTTCTGGGAATGTTGGGTGGGACACACGTGTTGGGCAGCTCT
>VZTZ01013659.1:0-10514 GCA_013400955.1 Drymodes brunneopygia
CCTCATCCAGGATTGTGAACTATGTTGAGTGCCAAGGAACCGGAAATTGCTCACATTATTATTAATTCCATTTAAGAACCCTCCTAATGTGATCTAGAAATTAGATTTTTTTTAAAAAACAACATGAAGAGTGCTCAACATAAAGGCTTCATTTCATCATCCTCTATTTTCTCTGTTTTAAGCAAGGAGAAAAGGATAGCAAAATATCTTCTCAAGGTTGCAAACGTCCCAGGGCAAGTGTCTAACTCAGTGTTTGGCATCATCAGTTCCAATATGATCTTTACCAAGATGATTTTCTTTTACATTTGCCCAGAATACCAAGGGGCTTGCCTCACCTTTGTAGTATTTTGTCCCACATAAATTTATAAGGAATTTCAAAGGCACCCACTACAGTAAAGTAGGCTTTAGCTTCCACAGACATTCTCTGCTTTCCTGTTCTCACATCATATACTCAGAGACAGGCTAAATCCTTCTCCCCAAATAAGCTATAGAGAAATTTATGATAATAAGATGGTGTTGCTTTATGCTCAATGGGTTTCCTCTAGCTTGTTTCTAACATTTGCTTCATTATTTTGGTTTTTTGGCCCTTCAGAAAACTCTCATACATTGATCAGATGCACATTATTATCTTCTTGCATGTTCTCTAAAAGAAAATAATTTAAGAACTTCTTACTTCTAGACAGAGCAAAAAATAAAACTCATTAATCATGTCCTGTAGAATGTCATTATTATAGATGCTGTGGAGAGTTTCCATAGTGGCAGTAAAATATTCATATTTTCAGAAAACCAATTACAAGGTACAGTAAATCATTTAAACGTGCTATTGGTGATACTCAGCAGTGAGAATTTCTTCCTGTACACATAATTACCTGAGGCAACCACTTCTTTTCATGGTCAGTGAGGGGAAAATGATAGTTGATGGTGAAAAGAGGAACGTGTGTTTGCAGAGACAATTTATGGCTGTAAAAATCACCATTTTTCACCTTTGACTTCAGGACTGGAATGCAATCTTCACCTCAGTGATTAGCAGAAAACAAGCTCCAAAATTCCTCTTAAAACCTTACCAATATGCTACTGAAAGTACAATTTGATTACCCTTTCCACTCCTGTAGTACCCCTGTCCATTCTGTCTGCACTTTCTGTGAAAACAAGACCAAAGAGAATTTTCCTGGCGCTGTAAAAAACACAGTTGCCTTTTTTTTCTGACAGAGGTCCTTTTCTTAGTAGTATTCCTTCACTTCCACAATAATGTAAGCTAAAGAGAAACAAATTCTCTGCCACCATTCCTCATGTTTTCAACTCTTTGTATTCTAAATCCCTCTCTCACAGCTTGTCCTGTCACAGTGCTGCCAGGTCACTGGTGTTTGGCTTGGGGGACCTTGTGACCATTTTATATGTATGTAAGAAAACCCATGGTTATTGCCACCTTACTCCTTTCATTAGCTCCATGCCCCTTATATATCTGCATGCTTTTCACAATTTACTAGAAACATGGATTGCCACCTCACTGGATTAGAGAATAGCCTTTTCTTGTGGTTTTGTATGTTTTATAGCCAGGAACTCCAGGCAATACCAAGGAAGAATGATATAACAGTAGGAAAAAGTCCCACAGGTGTGCATTTTCAAGCTGCTGCATACAGCTGAACAACACTGGGTATGTGGCAGTGTCATTGTTGAACAAAAGCTGCACACATTTTCTCTGCCTAGTTTCTCCTAATAGTTACTATGGAGATGTAAATTAAATAATTGGTAATGTGTTGGACTATAAATACACCTCTAGATGTTGTCTGAAGTTCCCAGTTTTTAAAGTAAAACTATTTACAATGTTTATAAATGCAACTCTGTGCCTGAAACACAATAGTAGAGATGTCCTGCCATCATTGCTGAACTGCTCTCTAGACAGCACTCCCAGACCTGAGTAAGATCTGTTGGATTTGGCAGAAAAGAAAAAATCTTTCTCCTTCCTGAACCTCGCTTTGTTTTATTCCTTTCCTTGTCTTTCTTCTTTTCTACTTTTGTTCCCTTTATTATTTACTTTTCTATTAGGTGCTTTCTTTTGTTCTGTTTGACATCTTTGTCTCAAGCATCATGCCTTCACTCTTGTCAGAGAAACTCTGTGGACTCAAACTGCATTGAAAAGATGGAGAAATATTTTTAAGCACACTTGTCTGAGTGTAATTGGTTTTGCTTGGCAGTTGCTCTAAATCTCCTTCTTGTGTAGACCTCCTTTCTTTGCCATTAGTGACTTGATCTTCACAACCTTCTTCTCTTACCATGCCAGGTCTCCCAGAAAAATAACGGATGCTTCAAAGTACCACTGACCTTCTCTGACGATGGAATGATTATGCTGTGCTTTCCAGAAAAACAGGTCACCCAAGAGGTAGCAGGCAGCAACCTCTGCTTGCAACCAGGGTGATTCTCCTGTGTTTACACTGACATGGATTGTAAGTAACCCCGCTGAAATCAGTGAGTCAACTCTGTGCATTAGTGTGTATCTGAAATGAGAATCAAACCTCTGTGTTATTATCTCCACACATTGATAAAAGTTTCCTACAGACGCACTGCAGTATAAAGGCTACCACGGCAGCTTTAATACCCATGAACACTGTTCTTACTTATAAAAGTTAACTGAAATTAAGTGTCTAAATAAAGGCAGACTTTTTGAAGAGCAGATAGTTTCCCATTGCTTCACTTATGATCACTATTGCAAAGCACTGCTGTGACAGTTATCAGCTGTAAAAAGGTACATGGCTTTGGTTTTAAAGAAGCAGCCCTGGTAACAGGGGTGGCATGTGGCAGTTTCTTATACTCTGAAATGTATTTGCAATGCCTTTACCCTCCACACACACACATAAATGCAGCACATTTGGTTTGTAAATGTTATTCATATACGTGTAATTTACCTTACCTAAACTGCATACATGCTTTGTGCTGCTCTACAAGGCTTGGAATGAAGCCACATAATTAATTACTTAGCACTGATTCCATGGGCAGAAACCATGAGTTCATACTTTCTATTTTTAAAAAAATTTTAAACTATTTGATCAGAACTTTTCCTGCTGATGTGTGTGCATAATTGTATACACACATATATAACTGCATTCACAAAGACAGAAAAACACAGGCATCCTTTACTGAGATTTTGTTGTTGAGTTCAGTGAGAGACACATTTCATCTGTGTGAAAGTGTGAATTGATGACAGACAAGAAATAAATTACAGCTTTTTTTTGACCACCTTTCCTCTGCACATGCCAATGCATCACCCTTGGGAATTCCTCAGCATAGGAAACCAACGAGCCCTCTGAAAGACAGATCGAAGTGTTTTAAATCAGTGCCCAAGATTAACGTTCTCTCCTTCTTCAATATGGCAGGATTTCAACACCCAAATACCACTGTATTTCTGCCTAACAGGTATAATAACTTATTTTTGTTGTACCTCAAGCCCTATAATGAACTTCATTTTGCTTGCTACTAGGTTACTTTTTAAATGTTTGTCTTGAAGCAGACAGCATAGTGTATGTGACTGTGTACTACTAAGGCATCAGTAGAGAGTTCGTAGTTGAATAGCTCAAGATTTGAAGGATTAAAGTAACATTATTTCACACTTTAAGGTCTGGATTTCATGTCCAAATTCAATAATTTAACAAATTAATTTGTCAGAGGACAACTGAATTACTGTCCTATTCTTTAATTTATTACGTGGTGACTTTTGTATCAGAAACAATTAAAATGAGTCCACTAGAGCAATTAAAAATAAAGAAATGGACAACTGTAATCCCTTAAATTTTCAAATATCAGATATGCCTTCACTGTCACAGCATTTCACAGAGTATTTATAAATTTTTAAACACAAACAAAAACTATTTCCAGTTCTTTTCATAAGAAATCTTTTTACAGAAATGCTGTTGGAGTCTCTTATCTTCATAAACAAATAAACATCCTTAAAACTTCTTAAAATTAAGGTAAAATGCATCTTCTCTGGGTTTGAAAGTGAAAGTAGGTGTGTCAGTAAATATTTTTAAGATTCTACCTAATCTGAATTAGGACTATATAGACATGGATATGTTGTGCTTTCAGGATGAAAGGAAATTCCTATGGAAATAAGAGATGTGTAGCTACATTTGGGTATGTTGGGTATAACCTTTCACTTCACAGGAAGACACAGGAGCAGTAGTTGCCCTTTGCATCGTGTGACCCCTGACACCACCTGCATTGACTTGAGAGCTGAGGAAATGCCTTGAATTGCAATGTTACTGGTTCTGTAGTCAATTGTGCCACAGATGTTAATATACAATGTCTCAAGAGCTGCCATGTGTTTTAGGAACTGAAAAATCACCATTAAAATAACTCCACCTTTTTTGTGACAAGAGTACAGTTCTTGACAGATTGAACACTAGTATATTTACCTGTCACAATTCAAGTGTTTATTCAATTTAAAAACAAACTACAATCTTCAGAAATATTTACTTAAGGTATTGCCAACACCAGAAAGAAAAATAAGAGAAAAGAAAAAAAAAACCATTTCATTAGAAAAGAAAAAGCTTTCTTTTTTTCACTTTTATTTCAGTGAATTTCATTATCTTCTTTAATTAACCATGATTGCACCCCTTCAACTGGTTCACTTAACTTGTTGTTCTAATCACTCATTTAATTTATCTAGAAGCAATCATGTAAACTATAAGCAGTAAATCAGGTAACAAGCAATAATGACAGATAATACAGTTACTTTATTTTATTCTCCATGCAATGCAATATTGCTTTACCAGAGAAGGAAAAGAGAAACATTACCTGATTTGTCAATGATCTCTTTATACATGCAGTAAGTTGGGAGACTCAGTTTTGAGTCTGGAAGAACTGACCCCAGAATCTTGAGACTGGAAGCAGAGATTAGCAGTGATCAACATCTGTACGCAAGAACTGGGGCCTAACTCGTTATCTGAGAGTCATTTGTTCCAGGGAGGTGCAACAAAACAACTGTAACTCTGAATTATTTTGCTCTAGAATTTTCCCAGTCCACAGCTGTGCACCTGCAAAAAGTCAGAAGAATGGGTATAGGATTGTCCTCTGTGCATGTATACGTGCATGGGTACACATGTACATAACCTGAACAAAGGCAAGAAAAAGAGCGATAAAATACTGTCTTAACTTCTTTAAAGACATATTTTTGTCAGTCAAATGCCTAAAGGAATTTCATCCTGCTGTTTCAGCAGTGATTGGATTTAAGAATTGGTCCTGAGGAGTGTATTGTCCCACTATCTTGGCAGTCCTATTCTATAAATATGTACCTCTCCTTTTATGAACCCTTGGGTCTGTGATGTACCAATCCTGGACCATTCCATGCACATGAAAATCTGTTGAAAACAAATAGAAAAGAAAGACTGGCAAACCCAAATGAGATGTTTCTTTTAAAGTCTAAAACACAAAGGTGTAACCTGTATTTTTTACAAATATGCAGAATTTGTATCTCTGTAATACCTATATTTTGTATTGAATTGCAGAATTCTCAGGATGATCAGTGCATACCTCTATTTTCCTCTATTTTTCAACTCCATTATGATGTACAATAGTTGTGTGAAGCATAAAAATATCACTTTTGAATAAATGATTTTAGAAAACAAGCAGTGAATTTTCTTTGTCCACTTAGGCAAATAAAATTATTGTGACAGTGCAAAATAAAACCCATAGTAGCATCTCTATCTATAAAAGACACATTTGAAATGCAGGACCAACTGCTTCAAGTCTATTTCTTTTTGGTGCAAAGCAAGTTCCCATGGTATTGCAGAAGGTCCAGCACTGCATTTTTAGAAGAGACATTGTTCCGAGATGGTTGCAGAATACTTTGTGAAACCCCATTGTTACCCATCTATTTTCCTGGTTTTATTTTAAACTTTTTTTCTTTTTCCAGTAGTGGCATGCTGGCTAAAGCTAGCTAGAAATAGATTTTTTTCCTCTGGAAGAAAAAAATTGCACATTTTTCGGTCAAAGAATAAAACCAATATATTTTTTCTACAATTTTTTTCAGTGAAGTAGAAGATTCTGCTGTTCTGCCAAGACAGACTTTAGGTGATCATAGAGTGTTTCCTTCCTCCAAATTGCTGAGAACTCAATAGATAATTGACACTTTTAATTCCATTTAGGTAAAACCATCATTTTTATTGAAAAAAGCCATTTCATTAGTTTATTTTTATAATTTAATAATCAAGCCTTCAGACCAGCTAAAGAATCAGGCTTTACAATATTTTTTCTGCTCATGACTTTTTTATTCACTTTTTATCCAAAAGAATTTGCAATCCCAGTTACATGTGATCAGAGCAATCACTGTGAGGGTATACTGAGGACTAAGAAACAGGCTTTGGAGCATGTGAAGTAGCTAAGAAAGTGGTAATGGAGGAGTGTTTAATGAAAACAGCATACAAAATCTGTAAAAAAAATGACTTTTTAAATGTTTCTGCCCCCAGAAGACTTTTCTCTCTCTCTAATACCATTTACCGTGATCTGTCAGGAGCTTGCTCTAACAGATGACTGGTGATAACTCAGTGTGGTGATTTCAAACTGTGTCAGCTTCAGGTCTTTGTTTCCTTGAAGGCTGTGACTGCCATTGTAAAGGCATTAAAAAGCAGCCTTCTCCTAGCATCAGCCACTCCAACACACAGGGCTTCAAGCAGCCTAAACTGCCTCTGAAGAGATGATGAAACACTGCTGTGAACTGCTGCAGGTAAGGCAAGCTGGCTGCTTCCTGGCATGTAGGAGGGCTGATGTGATAACTTCCAGCAGAAGGTTATTCTGCTCCACAGGACCACCGTGCCCTGGACACTGCAGCTCCTCGCTCAGCAAACGTGATTCAGAGCCTGCACACCACATCCACATCAACAGAACATTTTCTGTGATCAAGCTGTTTGTCACACTGCTTGTTTTGTCATGCTGTATGTTGTGTCACAGCGTATTTCCATATAAAACAGTACAAAACAAGAAAATGAAAATGACAAAATGTACTGAAAAGATTCACAATGCGTGTTTCTGTGTAAATTTGGACTGCGATTACAGAGTTTTATGAGAACATAAAACCAGTTCAGGGTCACCATTATAATGATGTTGCCAGTTCTTTAATTGCTCTGCTTTACATTGATTCAGAGAAAACTCTCCGTGGAGAGTCATGGTGTGCCTGAGAGCCTTCAGTGCCACCTATGGCCCCTGGGAAAATTGCTGCTTCCTTTGGCCTGTGTGGTGTCACTTCTCAGTGCTGCCTGCACAGCTCCCTCCTCTCCTTTCTGGCTGCAGAAGAGGACATGCAGGAGGACCTGGGCACTTGCTAGGATGTTCCAGAATCCTGCTTTGTAGAGGAGTGCTGTGTCATTTTGAAGCTCACCTTAGAAACATCTGTCTCCAAGCAGGTTAAGGCAACTGGAACTCAACATAATTTCCAAGGCAAATTACCTGAGGAAAGGAAATATCATCTACTGCATTATTTGATCTGAATAGCACAAATGTAAAAGCTCCTGAATGCTAGAAAGGTTTCACAACATTTTAAAGAATTGCTCATTGGAAAAGCAAGTTTGAAAAACTTTTTCTTGCAAAATAAAGGCTCTCCATAGCCAGCGTGCTGACAGCTTAAGTGTGCTTCTTCTCATGGTATTTTATTGCTAGTGGCACTAATGGTTGCTCATCCACCAGTCAATATGCACAGCACGTTTCTCTTTGGCAGTGGCAGCCACATAAAAGTTTGGCTCATGTATGAATTTTTATGTTACAGAGAAAGAAAATAATTCCAAACTACTGTATACCTACCTTATTCTTCACTTCAGAAAAGCCAATGTGTAAAAAACACATAAGCGATACCCAGTACTGCATATTAATTAATAACAAAAGTTAATGTAGAGAGTTATTTTCTTAATATTTTATATGAAATCACTATGAAGAAAATGGCTTACTAATCAAATAACATTTTCCATCACCCAGAGGAGAAATAAAAACTGTCTTAATCTCTACTCCATCTATTGAAAATTTAAGATACTTGTCCTTAATTCTCCAAATACTTTTGGAGCCCAGCAGTGAATATCTGCATCACAAAATACCTAATTATTCATCCTTTTTCTCAAGCCATTGCAGGTCCTTCATTTAGCTCTAGAAATCCTATATCTTGCCACAAATACCCTGCTCTACTCTGAGTCCAAGGCTGCTGTACTCTTGCCCTGCTGACACTGTGGTAAAATGTCAGCCATAGATTTCCATCATTCCTACCATGAACACAACAGTCCAGCTTGGTATTGCCAAATTCAGGAGTGTGACCAAAATCATATTTTGATTTTCAGGAAACACACACTAACTTCAAGAAAGTGTAAGGGAAAATGGAGCCATTACATGTAGGTAGGTATTCATCTTTTCCTTCTTTGATCATTAGAATAAGTAATAATTTAGTATTTGTTATACTCTTGCACCACAGAACATGAAATAATTTATCTGATTAGCTGCTAAAGAAATTATGGACAAAATAAATATTTAGAGAAGAGTAGAACACACTTTTCCCAATTGAAAATCTACCTCACATGCTTCAGTGATGGAAAATGTGTCTCATTATCTCTGCTTTTGACTAGTACAGCAAAAATCAGAAGATTTGAAGATAATCCAGCACCCATTAAGGAAAAAGATAATAATCACTCAACCTAAATGATCGGCAGAATAAAATTTTGCAAACCTAGTTTTAACCTTGAGGGAATCACTTTTCCCTTTTTGACTTCTCTATGCTGTCCTAGTTCATGTCACCCCATCCATCTGGCCTACAGGTGAATATCTCACTGCTATCTGTCATCTGGGACAATTTTATAAAAGTTGTGGCATATGGAAGAAGAGCAAGAAAAAACTATATAAGTTAATTCTGGTTGACTTTTCCTTACTGAAGAATCAAGAATAACTTCATTACTGTCTCTTCCTGCTTTCTAACTAGAGTAAAAAGAAAAAAATGTGAAACATAATTCTCTTGTTCCTCAAAGACGCATTCTTGAGCAAAGTAAATTCCTTGTTAGATTCACAGCTTGGAATAGAGAACAAAAATGGTGTTTGCAATACTTGATTATTTTTTTAGATTGACCTTGTCACTACCAGCAATTCTTGTTTGGTGAATTCCAAAATTTTACTTTTTCTCTTTTGTGTTTTCCTGCTAGGAGTTTTTCCCAGATTTTAGTGAGGAGTGACTTAAAATGCATAAATTTAAAACAAAAAAATCCAACCAAACTAAAACAAAGAAACAAAAACCCACAAACAAAACCAAAACCAAAACAAACAAACAAACAAAAAAAACCCAAAAACCACAAAGCTAATAAAAGCTGCCACTTCATTCCCCAGGCTTCTCACTTGATATTCTCCAGCCCCCTTTAAGCTGGCCATCAATGCCACTGGCAGTGAAAGTGAGAACCACAGGGTTGCTGATGCTAGCACCTCTGTGTCAATTGCTCTTATCCAGTGCCCTTGGGATGAGAATATTTCTCCAAGCTGCAAGCCATTAATGCCACTGTTAAGTGTCCTCCTCAAAAAGCCATTGACAGAAAAAAGAGAGCGCTCTTCCTATAGTCAATAAAATAAAATGCAGCATGTGGGAAAATTAGGTAATTGCAAGAACAGAGAGGCACTTTTAAATTATGATTTAACCCCTTGGGTATCCAGCATAAGTACTGAACCTGTGAAGAAAAGCAGGAACTGGGATTCATCTGAATGTATGTAATATCAAAGCACTTGTCAAAAACTTTGTGTAGAAATGGGCACACCTGAGGTTCTGTTTGAGTAAATTCTTCCAGATGTACAGTCAACCCCTGTCTGAAAATAATATAGGAATTAATTTTCTAGGATTTCCTGATTTCATGGTCTTTACTGAGATAGTCATAGCTTCTCATCTGTCTGGTACTTCAACCTAATATCGCAAAATCACAACCTGTTTTAAAAAAAAAAAAATAAACATCCTAAAATATTGGTGCTGTTAGCTATCTTCCTGTGCAAATGTCCTTAATTTTCATTTTCTAAATCACCACAAACAGGGCTGAACAGTCACTTGGGGGAATAACCTAATCTCAGGTCATTTCCTTTCACTGGAAAACTTCAGGATGAAGTAGTGGAAAAATATAGCAAGGAATTTCTTCAGGCTGTGGGTGAGAGGTAGGTGGGCCATTATCTATATCCGCTGAGATTAAATTATACTTGTTCCATATTAATGGCAGCAAGAAATTGTGCAGCAGTTCACTGACCATGGGAAAAGTCTGATTTTGGAAAAAAAAAGCAAAATTGTTTCCAAGTTCCTCCAGCAATATAAGTTTACATCTGTGACAAATTGCCTATCTATTTGAGCCTTCTCTTAAATCAATCAGTGGCTTTTTCAGTTATTTTAAACATTGATATAAATCAAAAACAACTGCTTTTATCTATATCCAATGCTGCATACACAATGTTGATAAACACAATACACAATCTGGATTGCATAAGACTGATTCTTTCCTTCCATTCTCACTCTTCCCAGAGACAAGAATCAA
>VZTZ01013661.1:0-11543 GCA_013400955.1 Drymodes brunneopygia
TGCTTTCAAACCACAACAGCCTGGAAAGCATTTTAACGTACTGAGTAGATGGGCAGGCAGGAGAGATGAAAGAATCATAGCCTGTGTTTGTCTTTGAATATAAAAGTGGACCTGTACTCACCTCCTGTAAATCAGAGCAGTTCCTTACAGAGGGAGCAGTCCCAGACATGGAAAGGAAAGTAAGGCAGGAACCTGATTTATCAACACCACAAAGCAGCAAGACAGTGTTAGGCTTAGGAGTGGCTGCTTCTTGGACCACAGGCATTGTTTTTCATGTGGGTGACTGTAGTAGGGTGTGTGAATTATGTATAGTGTCACAACAAGGCATGTTATGGGTTTTGGTAATTTTTTTTTGACAAGGGCTGGTATAATATGGATCACACAGGTGGGTGCTCAAAGCAGCAGGACTTTGAAATTTCTGAGATAACTTTAAGACTTTGGCTAATGTACTAAGGTTTAGCCATGAATTTTTAGTGTGGCGCTGGGAACATCTAGGTGACACTAATTGTGGGACTCTTGAAATCCCNAGCTAATATACTAAGATTTAGCCATCCTTTGTTTCATTGGAGCATGAATTTTTAGTATGGTGATGGGAACATCTAGGTGACATTAATTGTGGGACTCTTGAAATCCCAGTATCCTATTGATTTGTCTGTATTTTCATATCCCTCTCCAGTGTCCAACTGGAGCTGAAGGCTCACCTTTCCCACTGAAGAATTCCCTGCCCAGCTCCTTAGCCTTCTGGACTTCAAGATCACTTTTCTCTGTCAGATTTGCAGGCATGGCTTTAAACAGTGTCAGGAAGCTGTGGGCATTTCCTGCAGGCCCATTTCAGAGCTCTGCCCTACCCCATCTCCTGCAGTCACCCTCTTGTCTTTGAATCTCTCTGGGCAGACCAGTTATGTATCTCAGGTTTAGATTCAGGTTTGTGTTTCTCCAGAAGCAAGGTGAGTCTTTCAGGTTTCCTCTAGGAACGGAGGTTCCCTGGGCGGTACCCAGCCAACACTGCTGTCCTGCCCTAGGTACAGGCAGAGGGGAAGCAGCTGCATGCCCCATGAGCTTCTGTGTCACACCATTTGTGTCTCAGCCTGTTTTGTCACTAAGAAGGAATTGATTTGATTTTAAATCAAGTGAAAGCAATGCACCAAAAACACACTGTGTAAAAAAAATGTGGCTCTTACCTTAGGCAGCTCCGTGCTGGGAGCTCTGCCTGCCATGGGTTTTCTCAGCTCTTTGGCTAAAGCAGAGCAGTTCCTGTGGTCACAGAGGAAAGCACCTTGTGAGGCTCCACAGTACTCACAGATTTTGTGGTTTAACAAAAACAATGGAGTGAAAGGCAGTTTTATTTCTAGCCTGGTGAAGATCTTGGATAATTTCAGTTTTTTCTTTTAAGTGAATTAAATGGACTTTGCTAACATAGCATATCATTAGATACAGGTCTGTTAGGTAATGCATTTGCTGTGGAGAAAGGGAATGAAATGCATTAAGAAGCATGTGGGTTTTGGAGAGTGTCCTCTGGGGAGCCAAGCAAACCTGTGCCTCTGTGTTTGCAAACGTACAGATCCATTTGTGCACAGTGCCATGACTGCATTGTTTCAGTGGAAGTTTTACTCTTTATGTATTTATTTGTCTGTCCCTCTAGGGTACTTGGTGATATAATGGCATATTAGGAAACACAGTCACTTCATTAAACAGCAAGCAGGAACTTTCCTCCAGTGTAGCCTCACCTGGTCAGGATTTATTCCTGCATTTGCAGTAGAAGCACTGGCCAAGCAGTTTGTTGTCTAAATCAGATGCTGAGTTTCAGAACTGGTTAAGATTCCTTAGCATTATTTTCCTGGCCCAAAAGCTTTCCAACATTGATCCATGGATTCTTCTTGCAGAAGACCTGTGCAGGGTGGGGCATAGAGCAGCAGGACTTCACTGGCACGGGAACATCTCACACTGCATGGCAAGCAGGTGTTGTGCCCCGGGCTGAGTAACCATGTGAGGACACCCTCCTTGGGCCCTGCCATGTCCACACACTGCTGTCGTTCCAAGCCCAGATGTCTGCAAGCTTCCCTGAAGCTGTTGTCCATGTTTGTGTAGCGTTCATTCTGTAGAGGAAGCTTGTGTGAAGATAACTGTCCCAAATGCTTTATGTGTGTCTTCTAACTGGGCACAGCTTGTTCTGGCTCCTGTTTCAACATGACCTTTTCTCACTGTGAAATAGACACATTCGGTGATTCTTAGACTTGACAAGCTTTAAGGTGTGGGGAAAAAATTCTTCATGTGCAGAGGGATATTTTTTCCCCAGTATCTCACTCTGCAAGTAAAGCTAGACCTTTCCTCTCCTGCAACATTCCCCTTCACTTCTGTGTTCACCTTCAGACCTTAAAGAATGCAAAGGAACCTAGCAGCAATCATTATCCCTTACTAGCCTGTGCTATGTTCCCTGTTCAGGTAAGAAAAGAGCTCTTCTTTGTAATGAACTCCACAGGGTCTTGGGGGAAATACAAATAGATTGGAGATAGGATTGTGTCATTCCAGTAAAAATGAGAGTGCTAAGAAAGTGCAGTTGTTTTGCAGGAGGAATAGGACAAAGGACCCTGAAGACCATGGAGGAAGACTGTCTGAGCTGCATGAAATACCTGATGTTTCTTTTCAATTTCTTTATATTTGTAAGTATTTGGAATTCACTTTCTTTTCTGGACCCCCTTGTTTCCAGCAGCCTGCTGTTGCCCAGCAGGATAGGCTATAGTGTGGTAAAGTTGCCACAATACAGAATATCCCCTCTGCTTTGCAGTAGCAATCAGGGAGCATTTTGCAGCATCCAAAGATGCTCAGACATTCAGTGAGGCAGCACAGGGGTCTCTGTTGTCTGAGTTATTGCTGTCCTTGACAGGGGAAACCACAGGGAAAGCTGTAACTAATGGTGCACACGGTTTATCCTTGAACGGCACAAGAAATTGTTTTCTAGTCCTGGGTGCCCTGCTGAGGTTTTCACTCAGAAGCAGTCATTTTCCTACCACATATGGAGTCACTCTTAGTTGTTCTTGTTTTTGAAAGAAGAGTGGGAGTGCCCAGCCACCCTGGCCTCTGTGGTAGGTATGGTTCATGTGAACCCCTTCACTGGGCTGTCCTCTGCAGATGTGGCAGCAGAACAAGACTGTCTTTCAGCAGCAGGGAGAGAGTAAGCTGCAGGTAGAGTGATGTGTCTAGAAAGAAAGGTGCTTTTGCTGCACATGATTATTTTATTGAGCAAGAGATACTAAGAGCATCATGTCAGATGTCACCTCCACAGCAGATAATATATGCCTTGGAGAAACACAAATTCTCCAAATTAACACCTTTGATCAATAGATAGCAATGAATCCAGTTTTTTCTGCAGCAGTTGTTTTATGCTGACCTATCTCCCTCTCTCTCCTGTCCTGGTGCTGTGGCAGCTGGGCGGAGCATGCCTGCTGGGACTGGGAATCTGGGTCATCGTGGATCCCACAGGTTTCCGAGAGATCGTGGCTGCCAACCCCCTGCTCTTCACGGGAGCCTACATCATGCTGGCCATGGGAGCCATGCTCTTCCTTCTGGGCTTCCTGGGCTGCTGCGGTGCCATCCGGGAGAACAAATGCCTCCTGCTGTTTGTAAGTGTCCTTGCAATTTCTCTTGGCCTTTTGGTGCTTCCCCTAGGGGTGACTGGATAGATGATGGTGGCATAAGCACAGGAATGGGTGTCTGTTGTTGTAGCCATTATTCCTTCAGGTAACAATAAGTAGGCTTAGGATACTTTTGCACACTGCTAGAAATATAGATAATTTGCTTTTTTGCCTATATGGATTTGAGCCCATTCTGGGAGTGTATTTTGACCTTTTTAAGCTTTCATTCTAATTGAGCCCATTTGGTTGTTTTGGCTTTTTCTACATTTATAAAGTGACCAAAAATGGTCCTTTCTTGGCTACTCAAAACCCACTCTTCCACTTGTAGATTCATTCCTCAGGGGTTCACAACAAAGGAGGGAACACTGGAGCACAGGCCCTGTGCAAGGGGTCCCCCACATGCTGGCACAAATGCCCAGCCCAGAACTGCATCATAGCAGTCATTGCTGTTATTGCAGCTCTCAATAGCTGGTCACTCCCTGATACAGCCTACCCTGCTTCTAAAATGAACCAGACTTGTTTCCTTTGGACAAATTTTCTTTTTTTTTTGTGAAATGTGACCTTTCCTTTCTCCCAATGGGTCTGGTGGCACTTTGGGATTGTTGAGGTTTTAGTTTGGTTTTTCTCTTTTTTAATTCTTGATATTATTGTATTCTGTTAGGGTTGTGTCTTGCACAGCTGCTTCATGGTTCAAAGAAGGCTTGTCTCTAAACAGGACAGGAAAGTCCTCTTTATTGAATGCAAATCCGTCTTTTCCTAGAGATGAGTGTGGCTTCACTGAGATAAACTCTCTCTGGCCCTTGGCTCCCATATGCCTTGAGTTCATAGCCTGCAAATGAGAGCCCTTTTGGGGAAGCCACTGTGGGTTTGATTTCTAGTGATTCATCTCAGAAGTAAATCAGAAAAACAAATGTATCACCTGTGAAGTCTGTGGAGATCTGCCCAGAGGAACATCATAAAACAGAAAGGAACAGGCCCAATGAGCCTGAGGTTACTTCAAAGCCTGTCCCTGTCAGATTAAGAAACTGAAAGTTAAGTTTGATGAGAAATGTTGTTGTAAGTGAATTTGAGAGTAATATTTTCTGCTGCATACCAACTGGTGACCTGGCTGGAAAAAGGGATCTGTGGGCCATGTTCTTTTTCTGTTTTAACAGCAGCTACAGGTTTAAATGTTTCTCCATGCGTCTTAGTTATACTCCAGTACACTCAATTTTGTGGTTATTACTTTTCATACTCCTAGAGAGAGTTCTGAGCCCTACTGCTTTATTTGTTTACCTTTATTATTATTTTATTTTGAACAAAATGTGAGAAAAATATGGGCTGGAAGTAGTGCCCTAGACTAGGAGAAACTGTGAAAGTAATTACTGGATAAGGAATTTTTGTTCCATTTTGATCAGTCAGGTCTTCGAGCACTTTTGATATCAACACCAACTCTGCTAAACAGCCATCCATCTCATGCTCAGCAGTGTGAAGCACTTGCATGAGGACTGTGCTGATACCAAGGGAGAAGAAATACGTTGCTAACTTCTTTTTTGGGGCTACACCAGCTGATAGCTGCTTTATTTGTTCTATGAAACATCTATGAAACCTGAAGTCTGATAGGAGTAAGTTTTAGCCATTGAATAGGCAAAAGATTCATGACTGTATGCCACAGAGACTGGGAACACTTGCAAAATAGAGAGTGTAAGTCTTTGTGGGGGTGGTACCTGGGGAGAAGTTGCTAGATCAAATCAAGTCCACTTACAAAGTTGTTAAAGAATTGATGAGCCGGAGAGCTGCTTGAGTGAGATTTCACAGTGATGCATTATGTATGCCTCAAGCTTTTAGTCCAAATGTAAACAGAAGATAGAAGGGACAAGACAGATGCATATCCTCTAGGTTCTGGTTTCAGTGTTTGCAAGGACTTTTATTTTTCATTAAGCTGCTTGTATTTTGGTAAAAAATAACTCCATTACTATGGAACCTAACATGTTGCATTAAGCACAAGGCTGTGAAGCATTTCTAGATTTGTTGGCATTTGGACCTGGCTCACAGAAAAAAGGAACAAACAGTGGCTTGCAAATCAGACACTGAATAACTTGTCCTGAAGGTCCTCTGAGTGCAAAACAACACTGTAAAAATCAGAATCCAAAGTACTGTTGAACGTACAACATTACACCAAAGCTGAATTCAATTTTGTTAGACGAATAGGCCTTGTTAGCTTCATTTGGCTTCGTTTCAAATGCAGACATCCTGTTTTGCACTCTTCTAAAATGGATGTAGCAGCCCCTCAAACCTCTCAGCATGAAAATGCAGGTCCTTCGAGTTAAAGGCAGTTGCTGCCCTTTTTGGAACAGCAGCTCTGAAACTGGAGCAATGGATGAGTTACAAAAAATAAACACAAAGCATTAATTTGTGGAAACTTCTGATAGACCACTTCTGTGAAAACTCCTGTAACCATCACCTGGAGCTGAGGCAAGATTTTTGACCAGTATGAGAGACCCCATTTCTTAGGACGTTCACCTTGGATGTGGGGAGTATCTATGTTCAAATGTTGGCTATCAAGCTTGAATTTGAATGTGAGGTTTACTGTGTCCCATGCATTAACCAGCTGGCTCCTTTGTGCTCTCACATATCAGTAATCAATTTAATTTTTGGAAGTAAAACATGTTAAGCAGATTTTGACTCTCCTTCAAATGCAGAATGGGAGCAAGTTCTGAAACACTGATGAGCCATCTTTTTCTCATCAACCCTAATGGCTGCTTGTGGGTTTTTTTTCTACTGTAGCTTACAAATCTGTAATGCAGAGTGCACGATGTAAGTGTAAATCAGTTTGGGAATGATAATGAAGCTTATCACAGATAATCTGGGAACGACTGCTTCCACTTCTGCACAGACCTGTGCAGGAGCTTGGGTGAACATGTGCCCCCAGTAATCAGTAAATGAAATGCAATTAGCAGGGTGATGGGATTAATCACTTGATCACCACCTTAGACCTTAGTGACTATGCTGAGATCCCTTGATGGATGATGATGTGAATTTGCAAAGCGTCGTTCATTCTCATCACTTGTTCTTTGCCCTCCTGTGGTGAAATTAAAAGAGTCTCTGAGCAGGAAAAAAAAGAAGCCACACAAAAAACTCCAGTAGTAAGAATAAATTAGAGAGTCAACTAGTTCACCAAAATCAAGCAACAGCATGCTGTTAAAAACCAAAATCCCCACTGATCTGACTTTTCTTGTTTTGTCATTTGAGCCCAGTCTCCTTTTCTTTTGTTTCCACTGCAGAAGCAGGAAGACAAATGTGATAGTGGTGCATGTGCTTTTCCAGTGGGGAAAAATCACTTACAGCTCTGGTAATTGACAACAAAACAACATTTTGCCCATTCCAAGCAGGTAGTTTGAATTCTCTCTCCATTATTGAAGTGCACAATGCACAGCCTTTCAGACACTGTTTATAAATCATTGCTTGAGGATCACAACTGGCCCTGTCTGCCTGCTTTCTGTTTCAGAAAGACCTTCTATCAACTTCTCTCTCTCTCACACACACACACACACAAAAACCCCAAAACATCCAGACTTCTCTTGTGTTTATTTTTACTTGTTTCTTCATCTACCTTAATCTACCTTGGTAACATGTACCAAGTTTATTACCCTCCACATAATGTGGTCTCGCAGGGTCCTCTGTTCACTTTTGCCTTTCTCACATGATTCCAAAATCTGAGTTAATGTCTTAGCATTTACCCAGTTCTGTAAAATCATCTCAAAGTCTCTGGGTTAATTCTTGGGCTGTTTGAATTTTACAGGCTGATTCAAATGGTAATTTCTCTTTATGGCTACAAGAACATAAAAAATGTCCACCTAGTTCAGACTTATGGTTACTCAAGTCCATGATTTTGTCTACAAGAATGGAAATAAATGCCACTTTGGGAGAGAGTGTGAATCTAGCAACTTTCTACTTCATTCCTATAGCTGTTCCTCAGCACCAGCATTCATTGCTTTAAGGATGTTAGAGGGAACATACCTGTCTGTCCTTTTTACTGTTTCATATGGACTGAAGCAGCATCAAATTAGCATGAGGCATCAGTGCAAGTGACAACTGGTCACAAGAACAGGCGGAATTTGAAGTGGGAGCCTGGAGAAGTTCCACCACTCATCCTGGGCTGGAAACTCCTGAGTACCTGAGTGCTCTGGGTAGACAAGGTCCCAGGGACAGCACCCTCACAGCAGGATGTCAGTCTCTGGGGATGAGACCTCTTGAGTGCATCTGATTGACTTCTGTGGGGTGGGGGGTGAAGGCACAATGGATCGCTCAGGCTTGGTAGCATCACTGAAACAAGGTGCCTTTGGTAAGAGCGAAAACCAAACTTTTAGTCTGAAGCAGCAGAAGATTGCAAAGGCGACAGGATGAGATACAGTTCCAGCTTAGATTGAACAGCCATGTGCCTCTCTATTTTGCTTTCCTTCCCTTTTCCTAAAAGTATGATGATGTAAGGGTTTTACTTCAACCTGTATGCCTGATTCCCTTTTACTATCACTTAATCTGCAGGCTATGCTTTCTGTCAGGTCTGCAGCATGCCCTTATCTTAAGGATGTGAATATACACACTTTGGACACCATTCAAGACAGGGATGATGCCTGCATAATCAAATCAAATTATTATAGTGTGTTATCAACTTTCTCTAGAGGTCTTGTGTGGTTAGTACTTAACTCAGTGCAACCCCACTGTACGGAGGGGTTATTATTAACCAAGGTTAATTTTGTCCTGAAAATGAAAACAGTCCATTTTTGGTTGCAGGTGTAAATATTTGAGGGTATATCCCACTACTTCCTTCCACACAAAATAAGCTGTGATTGTATTACAGTAAAACTGTGTTGTTTGTATTGAGATCAGGGATGTGTGTGCATTTGCATGTGATATCTGTACTTGTGTCTGGACAGTTTAACCCTGTGTGAGCATATCCACACTTACATAACATTTTCCAGCAAAGTAGGCTTTACCATTTTCACCTGGTGCAGATTTATCAAGGGCTCTTTAACCTTACTTGCTTTTACTCATTAGAACCAGGCAAAAGTGTCACAAGCTCCCATGTCCTGTGATGAGGTCAGAGAGGGAATGTGTGTGCTCCAAGTGACTGTCTCAAAGGGTTTTTTAATTGTCATGGGGGAAAAAAGTTTCCTTAGTTATTTTTTCCATCTCTTTGGTGATTAGCAAAACCCTATATTCCTACTACCTGTTGCACACACTTAATGCTATGTCTGTGTTTTTTATCTTTTCCAGTTCTTCATGTTTATTTTGTTAATCTTCCTGGCGGAGCTTTCAGCTGCAATCCTGGCTTTTATATTCAGAGAAAATGTAAGTATCTGATGGGAAAACTCAGGATCCCAGTGGGATTATACACAGCTGGAGGAGGGTGTTAGGCCATGGCTGATTTGTCTGTAGAGTGACTGTTTCAAATATCAGCAGACCTCCTTCATTACTATCCTCAGTCTGCAGAACTGCCAGCACGTCAGGGAATGCTAACTAACCTGGCTAGTGCAGGATGGGAGTTTATGGGGACACATTGATTCCTGACATTTTTAGGATATTTTAAAGCCTTCCTGACTCTTGCAGCCAAACCAGCTGCACATTCCATCAGAGAGAAGTTTTATAATAAAGTCACACTATGATTAAAAGCAACTATTTTCCTTTTTCAATATAACATGTGTTTAATATTAATAGTTGAAAACTCCTGTTTCCTGAACAGAGCCAATGCTTGCTCTGCAGTGCAAAAAATCTCTTATGAGTCTTGTAATCCTGTTCATTCTTGAGCTTCCATGTTTTGCTGCTCATCAGACTCCTACCAGTGCTGATTGTAAGATATTCCTCTGACCTGCCCTAAGCAAATCTCCCCCCACTTAATGCCCTGCTTAGTTTCATCCTTCTCTCCAAAGCTTCATCTGATGTAGCCTTTCTCTGTTCTTCTGTAATGAATATTATTATATGGCCATCACCCCTCCCCTGTGCTAGGAGTGTACTTTTACTACAGTGGTAGCAGCCACAGTCTCATTTCTTTCTCTGAACAGCTAAGGTCTGTGCATTTATTTTCATCTTCACACATGTGCAAAGGAGATCCTGACTGAAGTAGGCCCACCCATCTCTGAGTGATGGCTGTGAAAAAACATAGTCTTGTAGAGGAGGTCACTAGTGACTGTTAGTATTTGTTTTGCTTATTTTGCCCCTGCCAGTAGCAAGAGAACATACAGCACATTCGCTTTTCATTTTATTCATTTTAAAAAGCTTTTGATAGAAAAGAATCAAAACTTAGGAAACTCACAGCAAGACAGTGTGGTGTTTGTATAGTAGAACGGGCTTGGGAGGAGGTAATGAGAGGATTTTTTTCCATTTATGAGCTGGTGGTTTTTTGTCTTTGCCTCAGATCTGAAGGCACAGGGGAAGGAATGGCACTCTGCACACAGAATGAGAGCCACAGGACACATAAGGTCATGTTATCCTGCAATATAAGGTCCCAGTGGCTATTCCAGACTTCTGCAGCATCTGGCAGTGTTTTGTGAGGTAAAACTTGAAGAGGAACAAACTTCTATCTTTCTGGAGCTTGTCTCCTTGTTTGTATCACTAGCTTCCCACTCTGTCAAAATGACTGACAGGAAGGGCTTAAATGGGAAGGAATGAAGAATGTCAGATCCCAGCATAGCTGGAGATGGCTCTATGCAGAAGTCAAACTCGATCTGCAAGTTCTTGTGCTTTGTTCTCATCTCAGGTTTCCTCTGAAAAAATAGGCCTTGTTTTGGTGTTGCTGTATATTGTAGTGGTAGCTCCTCTGGCTTGGAAACTACTTGTGGCCAATTTTGCTATCACCTTTGGATTGGGGTGAGCTAGATGGATGGACAGAGGTGGCCTTCCATTGATCCCATGGCGGGAAGAATTCTTCGCAGTAGCAATTTAAGGTCAAGATCAGATGTGCTTTTCTCTTCCTTGCAAAACAAGTTACTTTCAGGGCATGTGGTAGCAAATGCACATTTAGCCAATCTCAGTTTCTTCGAGGCTTACCAAGCGGGATTCTGTGATGGTTGTTGCACCAGTCCGTATGGCTGTGGCCTCTCTGGGTGTGTAAAATGAGGCAAAAGATACACTTTATCTGTTTGCTTTGCAGATAATGTTCAGTGCAGCTTTCTCTTGTGTAGTTTTACACCTGAACTAGCTCCCAAACACTCAATGGGGCTCAATTATTAATAGCTGAGGGAGTGAGAGAAATCAAGAGACAAAAATAAGGGAGAAAAGGTATTTTCTGCTGAGATTTTACATGAGAGGAAGAGTCAGTGAAGCAGAGTGAGGAGGTGGTAAGTGAAGGTGGTGTTCACAAAGGTGAGCTACTGTGACCTGCAAGTCCATTTGCACTTCCAAAGACCTATTTAAAAGCAGCCTCTGAGGAAGAAGGCTGCTGTTAATCAGCTATAGGATTACCAGAGTTTCTCTTCCTTAGAAAAGAGGGGTTTGGGGGTGGAGAACCCTTTATCATCTATATCCCCCATAAAATAATGACTTTCACAAACACTAGAGAGAGACTGTGAAAGATAAATAGGAATTGCTCTTTATACGCCCTTCAGAGATCTGGATGAGAAAAATCCTGGAAGCATATTTGATTCTTAGTAAACTGTCTTAGCAAGCAAGAAAGCAGGATGGTAAGAACAGAAGAGTCCAGTGGCAGGGCTTTGGATGGAGTCTGGATATTTGGACTTTTAGCCCCAATTCCAACACTTAATGAGCACGTCACTGTGGGTGCTGGTGCCTCTGTTTCCTCAGACATAAGGCAAAAGCTGAAGAGCATGAACCTTCCTCAGCTGGGCAGACAGAGGTCTCTCAGATGGAAGGCACTGCAGGAGTGGGAAGTGCAGCACAGGTGGCTGCACCTCCATGCCCTGCACTGTGCCAGGC
>VZTZ01013666.1:6160-91081 GCA_013400955.1 Drymodes brunneopygia
AGGGCTGGCTCTGGCTGCTGTCCGCCCCCGCTGCCCCGCCTGGCTCCTGCCGGGCCGCGAGGGTGTCCCGGGCCCTGTCTGGGCCGGGAGCTGCCGCTGGTCCCGCACAGCGGTGCCCGGGCTGTGCCTGCAGGTAGAGCCGCCCAGGCTGCTGTGGCGTGACGTGGGTTCTCGCAAACACAATCATCTTTTAACCGTGTGGTGGAGGCGGGTGAATGCAGGAGGAGGGTGCCCTTCTAGGTCGGTAAAAGTTACTTGAAACCGTTTATTTTTTCCCCCCTTACTTTAGGCATCCATTGTCATAACGTTTAGTTTTGTTTTCTTTCTTTCCCCAGAAGTAAAGATTTCAGGATCTCCTACTTAGGCACTATGGTGTGGGTTGTTATTTTATTTCGCTAAGGTGAAATGTCATGATGGCATTTTCAGGCTGGTAAATTTCACTATTGTGATTTCTTACAGAAAAACCCAGGGAGAAATTCAATTACAGCTTTTCTGGTCTTCTTGCTGTTTCAGTAGCACTTCTACCGTGTTTTCCTCCTGCTGTGTGTTGTCAAATGTTGAATAATTCTAGTCAGTTCCATGTGCTGTTCTAGTATGTTCAAGTATCATAAGAGAACACTCAGACAATTGTCTGCTGAGTCAAATAAAGCTCTAAATATACCTCTTGTTACTGAGGAATGGATCTGACCTAGTGAAAGGAGGACAGATTGCTCAGTAATTTGTGAGTGTGTTTTTTTTAATTCACAACTTTATAATCCATGTACCAAAATAACATATTGTAGAGCAGTTGCTCTTCACTCATGTTAAGAATAGATACCACGCTTTCCGTCATGTAGACTAAAACATGCATGTTGTCATAACTGCTGCATTTGTTTATTCTTCTTTCTGCTAATAAAAGACTATGTGCTAATGCTGCATTCACAGAAGTTAACATCATGAAGTACTATGTACATCATGCAGTAGTAATTGTTTTGTTTAGCAACTAAAACAAATAGTATATTCTGCCTGTTTTAACCATGTTTTTCTTTTCCAGAATTGCAGGAAAAGTGAATTTATGGAATAAAAATCTTTACATCTGTCCAAGGAAGCAGAATTGTGTCTCTTTTGAAGGTGCCAAGTTGTACATAACATGACAATGACACTGGTAGATAAAGCAGTCCTCATCACACAGAATATAGAAATAGTAGTAAAATTAGAAATAATTAGAATTTTATAGAAATAATAAAGAATAACTACAGAGAATCAGTAGTTGTAAGGTTGATGGTTACTCTCTGGTTTGGAAGTAGTGATAGCTCAAATAATTGTCTATACCAGGGAGCACATTTAGGAAATGTAGTCAGAGTAATAAACATACTGTGTTTTGGCAGATTTGCAGTTTTAGGATTAACCTATGTGGCATTTTGTTCTTGTCCTTGTGAATGCTCAGGAGTTTGAGCTCAGTGCTTACCCGGAGTGATAGAAAGCAAGTGGGCATATCATCCAAATGCAAAAGAGTTTTTTGATTAGTCATCCATATCAACAATTTTTTCCTCAATTGGTATTTACAGGAAAGCACAAATTTGTTTAAACATTGAAATTTATTTTCTTAATGTATTACATGAAGGGAGCCTAAGGATATTTTCCTATCCAATAATTGAGCAATCTTGCAGTTCTTTTTTATCTAATTTGTTTTAATATTTTTTGGTTTTTTTTAACTCTTGATCGATGGAAGTTTTGGCTGTCATCTGTTTATTCTTACAAAAATCACAACTTGAAAAGACAACTCCCTTTTTTAAGAAAAGAACAAATTTTTTTGTGCTAAACAAATGCTGTGCATTATTTCTTTAGTATCCTGCATGTTTAGAATTAAAATGTGCTTTGGGAAACACTTAACACTTGCAGAACATCTGCAGTTTTGAAGACATGGTTATGAGGGATAGAGGAAAGTGCAGAATGATGCTTGCTCTAAGTTTATGAGTTGAGGCATTCATCTGTAACCAGAGAAACTCTCGTCCAGTTATAGATGTCAGATGTTTACATATATTGGGTGTTGAAATCATGTGCTGTATTTAAGAAAATTACTTCAGTTTTTTTATTGTAAAGACATGTATGTGTGTGAGAATTCCACTGGTAGTGCGTATTGTTTATATAATAGTACAGTACCTACCATACATACATTTGGAGTACAGATTGCAGCCATTCCAATGCAGTGGGGAGACTGAAGGATAAAGCGGGGGTAGTTATTTCTGTGGGACAGGAGAATCAAAGTCACAGGCCAGTGTTCTGTGGCTTTTGGTAGGAAGCTTTCAGGCAAGGCTTGGCCTGTGTGAGATTTGCTGGGTTGTTGATTGGAGGGAGCAAGTTCCCCTCCCTAGGAGGATGAGGTGGGAGATGAGACTCCCCTGTGCTCCTGAAGGATCAGATTCTGCCTCTGCTGTCCCAGAGTGATGTTGCTGCTCTGCACCCAGGACCTGTCACTTAGAGCCATTGAGCATTTCTGGCTCAGATCACATGAGCTGTGTGGGCTTTCTTCAGGGTTGGCACTTGCTTACCTACTGTGAAAGCTGAAGCCTGCTATCCAGGAGGGTTTGTGAGATGCTGTGGTATCTGTGAAAATAGGTTGGTTATGCTGGGCTTTAGAATCTGGGAATAGGTTTGGAAAAAACCTAAATTTATGTAGATACCTTTTTCCCCATAACTGCACCTGTGTCTGTCTGTGTACTTTGTTTTTGATGTTGATTCTTCAAAACTGGACATAACATCTCTCAGCTTGGAAACTAAAAGTATTTTGTGCCTGTTGTCAAAACTAAATAAATATGAGATGAAACTTACGCTTGAATTTGTTTTTGTGAGTTTATGATGGAACACTCATCTGTGCCTTTATCCCCTTACTTTCATCTAAATAAACTGTGGGTACTAATCAAGGAACATGCTGTATAAAAGGACAGAGGATTTACTAGGGGCATGACCCAAACTGTATTTTGAGATGATGGAATACACTCTGCGGATACTTTATATTTTTGAGAAGGGGAAAAATAAATTATGTAAAAACCACAAGTTTGTACTGTAAAATGCTGATCCATTGTTGCCCAGAGAAATTGTGGATGCCCCTTTCTTGAAGCGTTGAAGGCCAGGTTGGATGGGGCCCTGAGCTAGCTGGTCTACTGAAACGTTCCCTGCCTGGGAAGAGGTGGGGGGCTTGGAACTGGATGATCTTTAAGGCCACTTCCAACCCTAACCATTCTGTTGTTCTGTGATTTTCGTGTCGCTCTTAATTTGGTGTAGGTGGAGCTTGCTTGAAGCTTGACAGATACGGTATCGCCAGTGAAAGCTCAAAAGCAGGGTCAGCCTATATTCTAGTAATTTCTTCAGTTGATCAGACCCTTAATCCTTCCAAAAAAATCCTCATCTCTAGTTTTGGGGAGGGTGGAGGAGAGAAAAGAGGGTGTCTTGTTTGCAAGACAAAACAATACAATAGAGTACAATTTAGAAACAATTAAATTTCAGCCTGTGGTATGTTGGCCTTCCAGCATTTCCAGTTCACGTTCCTGTGAGCATGTTTGTATAAACCAAAAGATCAGTGCATTCATGGAGTCATAAAGGTTTTCACATCATTGTAATACAATCAAGGAAAACACAAAAAGTAAATTCTCATCATAGGTTTCAAGGGTTGAGCACCCGATTGGTTGAAAACATTGGTGATAGTTAAGCACATTAGAATTTCATTTATGAAGTGTGTTGAAACTTAAAGCAATCTGACTTTTGGCTTCAGCTCTTTGAACAAAACAGGTATAATTTCTTAATTTAAAGGAGGAGATTTTTGTAAGGCTGTATGAGAAGGTAAGGTCTAGTTGCCATTTGCAATGGAGAGATTGTAACAGAATGAAAAATTGGGTGTAAGCCTTAGGAGGGTAGGCAAAGTAAAAATTCTTTTGAGGCCATTCTAAGAAGTACAGTTGGATACAAGGTTAATTTCTGTGACTGAAATCCATTTTTTTCTTTTTTTTTTTCTCCAAAGCTAATCTACAGGTCCCCAAAATAGGTAGCAGTTCCGTTATTAAAAACAAACAAACAAAACAAAACAAAACAAAAAAACCCCAGCAAACCCTGAAGAGTTACATTTCTTCATAGCTCTTTTAATGCAGATACTTCATGTAGTGCTGTTCCCACTGGGTGGTGCCATATTCCCTGTGTATAGCCAGTGGCTGCCTAGCGTCCTGCAGCTGCTTGCAAGTTTCATTAGTATTTACTGTGATCTGTTCTGCTTTTGAAAATAATCCAGAGTTTTACTTATTTTCCTGATCCCAGTCTTGTTCTGAAGTAGGTGGTGACTAGAAATGAACATAAAGCTCAGTTGGGTGTTGATAGTTGAGTAATTGTGCATTTTGTTCCTGCAAGGCTGTTGCTTTCTGGATAGTGCTAGATACCTTAAGACCCTTCAGATGTGACAAAACTTAATGAGTAAAAGTGGGTAACTTTGAATTCTTCAACCCCATACCTCTTTAAGGAATGGAAAGAAACTTTGGTTGCAAAGTGCAGTAGCTCCTGACATTTTGTTCTTCAAGCCCCTCAAGACATACACGTGGTGTGCGTTTTGGTGCAATTAAATGGCAGCAAGATTCTCATTACTTTTTATCTACTTATCAGCATTAACCAGCTTATACTGTGCAGACAACCAGACATCAATAAAACAATGTAGAGTGGCCTGTGTGAAACTGCAAAAATAGAGGAATAAAAATAAATACATATACTTGCATTGCTCTGGATTTGGCAGGTATGTATGTTTTCCTACCCACAGAGATAATCAGAGGCCAGTTCTGATTGCTGTGAGAGTCTAATTAAAGCCTTTGTGGTTATAATGGCAAATTTACAATAAATGCATTTTTTATGCAAATCCTGTATTTACCGTTTTTCCTGTCCCTCACTTCCAAGTGATGGTAGTATGCAATAGGGCTCAAGAACTTATTTTCAATGGCAAGAATCACTGAGCAATGATAAGTAACTGGGATGATTCTTTGGTTAAGGTATTGCTGTGGTTGCTATTCTGATGTGGCTATTTCCTGCCTATTTTTCTTCTGGTGTGATAGAAAGTAGCAATCAGTAGTAGACAGTATAGTAGAGAATGCCAAAGCAAATGGGAAGATGGTATTAGATTATAGATTTTGTTGCTATCAGCCATTATTCTCTCATCTGTATTTCCATTAGTCTTATTTCTACCATCTGCCAGAAAAGAAACTGTCTTTTACATGAGGTAAATTTCCTTTTAGTTGCTTTTCTTTGACTTTGTCTCCATCATTAAACCAGGCATTTGGTTAGAATCTCTTAGTACGGCAGAAGTTCCCACTGAGAAACACCTTTGCCTGAGTAGACCTAGAGAGAGAAATAAAACATATTTTTGAAAGTTGCCTTTGAAAATTCTGATTTTCTTATATCTGATTAAATAAAAGAAAAAGAAAAAAAAAGCCTTGGTGCTTAACATCATTAAGTGTTGAAAATGGCTTCCTTGTAAACCATTTAGTTCTAATTCTGGCATAATTTCAAAATATAATTCCATAAAAGAATTTTCTTAGGATATCTAGGTAGACTAAAAAGTCTCAAATTCAGCCTGGATTTTGATAGAATTCAAACTTGTTTCCATGGTTCTCTATATCAGCTCTACCAAAAGGGAAGTTGAAACAAAGTCTACTTTAAAGTCTGGTAGAATATAAACATGTGGTGTATGATGCAAATGATTTTCTGCTTTTTGTGTATCTCTTTTGGACTTAAAAATGCAAGGAAACATTTCTGAAAATCAAACCAGTTATGGAGTTACTGAACTAAGTGTGGCAAATTAAAAATTTTGTCATAAATTAATACGAAATATTTATCAATACAATGAATTCATCTACCACTTAGAGAATCTAAGGGGAAGATGGTTTACAGACTGCAGAGAAAATAGCATTAAAAATCAAAGTATGCTTTTCTTAGGCATGCGAGTAAGGTTTCGTACATGGCATACAGAATTGGAGCTCTTTGTCAGAGCTGTAAAAACAAAGGGCTGCTACTAAGGGCTTTGCTGAGACTTGAGGAAGGTGGGACTCTAGAGTCTGGGGGAAACTCAAACTCTCAAAAACTTGACCTCGATCAGCTCCAGTGAGAGGAATTCAACCTCCCCTACCTCTGTTTTTTAACAATCAATAGCAATTCAGCCTTGGCAAGATTGAGACAGATCCTATTTCAAAACATGAGAGACTGAGTTTTGTTCACAGGCAGCAGGGAGACTTTTGTGACAGAATCTGGTGTGAAGGGTAAGTAAATTTGAATATTGTGAGTGTACTGAAGGAAGTTCAGTTAGAATGATGTGTGATAACAACAACGTGCAGGAGCACATTCAGATAACTGAGAACTGTATCCAAAATAGTACTTGAGACTTTTCTTCATTGTAATATTGGTATGCAAAGTAAGGAAGCTAACAAAAACTTAATTATTTAAATGCTTTATTTTAGAGATTTTTTTTTAATGTTTTCTTTACTTCTTGTTCTACTACTACTTTTTTCAAAAAAAAGTCTTTTATTCCTTGATCCATCCCTGTTTCTCTGCCCCCAGAGTGCTTATAACTCTTCCAGGGGAATTTCTAAGCATGAACTTAAGATACTCATTTACCCTGTTAAAGGACCTCATTTGATACAGCAATGGAATTACTTAAAATATTTAGACGTAGTTAAAATTTTGAATTGACACTTAAAGTGTGCTTGTTTATGCAAAATTTATAACAAAGATTATAGGAGTTAGTCTTTGCTCTAACTTATTTGTGAGTAGGTGATGTGAAAATTGCCTGGCTGCTTATGGTTTGCAGTTGAAGTTAATGTGTGTGTCCAAAGTTATCTAAGTAGCCCTGTGGTTTTTAGAGGTAGCAGTGAACTGAGGAACACCCTCACCTTACTGGGGTTTGGAGGTTTGAAAGTTGCATCTCTGTGTTTTAGAGTCAGGCTAAGGCAGGGATGAGATACCCAGCGCCTTTATGGTTGCAGTTGTGCCCTGGAGTTCCTGCATACCTTCCCTCACACAACACAGAACAGAAAAAATTAAAACTTTGAGCAAGGTGAGCAACAAGCTGGGAGAGCAGTGGCTGAGCAGAGCCTTTGCTGCAAAGAACTCTGCAGAGACAGTGGCAGAGGCAATCTTATTTTTTAATTTATTCATGTGTTTTTTGTTCACCACTCTTAATGGTGATGAGAAATTTCATTGACTCAGATTTTGTTTATTATCTTTTATGATCAAGCTGGTAATTTCTCCACTATGACTCTTTTGTGCAATCTGTGTGGAGCTCTCCTCTGTGTCAAGATGAGTCTGTGCTGTTGGCAGACTGTTGGGTTATACTTCTTTCATCCCTGCAGTACAGCTGTAATAAAATAGTAACTGCAGGTTTTTCTTTCTGTTTTGTTGTTGTGCCTCATTTGATTGAATTTCAGAACATCATATTCGAGTCTCTGCTTACCTTCTTCCAGCCCTAGATCTTTGCACTTCTTTTATTACTTCCTTTATCTTCATCTGGTTTTCACTGAACCACAGAATCAATCGGGTTGGAAGGGACCACAGTGGGTCATCTGGTCCAACCTCCCTGCTCAAGGAGGATCAAAACCAAAGTTTTCTTCTGCTTCAATATGGTCTCCTTTTGACAGCACCATTTATTTGTTATATGGAGATCTTTGATTTCACTCTTTTGTTTAGTTATTTGTACAGCCTCTTCTTATGCTACTTTGATCATCTTTCATATGCATTAAACAAGGAGCCATAAACTTCAGTCATACAGATTTTGAAAGAGCCCTCTGTGAGGCTTGAGCTGTGAGTGGGGCTACTTGGTTGCTTTGCTCTCTAGCAATTGCCTACATCAGTGGATTCTGCTGCAAAACCATCTGCAGTACAGAGCAGCAAGTGCAAAAGCAATGAAAACCTTTATAATTTAATGCCTAGAAACTTATTTTAATCTTTCAGATAAGCATTTTTGCTGTGAAGAATCACAAAGATGGGTTTTAAATAGAAAAATATGGACCTAATTAAAGGAAAGAAATGCCATCCTAGAAGTCAAACTAGGACCTGTGTATTCTAATAAACTCTTCCTATATTCTAATTGGGAAAACCAACATGATCAATTAACAGGAAGGTGAGTATTATTTAAATATTTAACTTATCCCTTTTTATGGTTGAATTTTACATGTTTTCAGATGATTGTGCATTTGCTTTCCAATGATCAATAATTAAACCTATGTTTTGCCACTTGGAATAAAAACAAGATGAAGAAAAATACTGATATAGAAATGGGTTTAGCTGTAAAACCATGTATTTGCTGTTGTGTGAGCCCTTTCTCAAAGGATATTTGTGCTTGTTTTCCTTTTTTTTTCGAAGATGAGCAGGTGAATGGAAAACATTTGATGTTCTTGGCTTTACTATTGTCTCTAGGAACAGAAAGGTTGAAATACTATAAAAATTGCAATGTTGTTTTGTGGCATCCAAAATATTATGGATTTCCTGTGACTAATTGTGCTTGCAGAAGCATGATGTGGACTGACAATTTTTTCTTTTTCTGAAATTTATTTGTTAAATACATCTTGTGAAGCAAACTGTGGTGAGAAGCACTTGTGTAATCATGTGGATATTACCTGGGTAGTGAAATCTGATCTTTTTTGGTACTTGCAGATTTTCACAATTCCCTGGAGAAGTATAGTGAATTCAGCTTTCTGAACACAGTCCACTTTGATCATACTGTTCCCTAAATCAATATTTCTTGAGGATGGTAGCACTGTCTACTTCCTGTATGAAGCTGTATTGCATGTGAACATACATGTATACGTTGAAAATATGTAGATGTACATTCTGTTGCACAGATGTCTTATTTCAGTAGGAAAGTTGTTTAATTCATAGATCAGTATATAACATAAGGAGTAGTGAAGAGCCAGGCAATTCTCATGAAATATGATATATTTCAAACTAGATATATTGCAAACTAGAGCCGTACCTTTTGAGATTCAGGCTTGACTGTAGGCCACAGTGGGAAGGTTGAGGCTGAGTGGTGCAGAAAGATCAACAATGATGAGTATTGATTACAGAAGAAAGCATTTCAGAATGAGATTTGACCAAACCTGTTTGAAGGAACAAATAAACATGGCAACTTACTCTTGGCCGCATTTCCGTATGTGGTTGCAGGCTATTTAAGGGAATTAGTGATGGTGAAGGTGGTAAGGTTACAGGGCAAGGAGGCTGCAGCTATTTAAGAAGGCAGAGAGAAAGAGGAAGGTCATAGAGAAGGAAGGAAGGCAAAAAAGGAACAAGAATTAAAGCTGAAGAAGGAGGAGGATGAACTGTAAAACTGGCAGGTGGCAGAATTGCATGCACCTCAAGCAGCAGCAGTTGGAAATGAGGCAGTAGTAAGCACAAGGAAACACAGGGTTGGGAGTAGCAAAAACACCAGAGATCCTGAGAACATGGTTCAAAACTTCCAGGGTGCCGTGAGGGCTGGCAACCCCCTGGGGACTGCAGGGACACCCCATGGGACTGGCAGTCAGGAGCAGGCAGCCAGAGGCACAAGGGCAGCCCCAGCCTTGAGCATCAGGCATCTTCCTGGGGACAGCTGAGGCTGGGGCAGAACATGGGCCCGTGGGCATGTGGGGGTAAGGATCAGACACAGCCTTGTGATGGCAGGACATGGCCATGATGACGGGCATCACTACAGACAGTTGTTGGAGAGTAGAATGGGGAAAGCAAGATGTGGTGTTTGTGGTTGTATTTTGCTGAATGAGTGAAGTCAGTTAAATGTCATAAATGTCATAAACATCCATAGATTTTGTTATGCTGTTGTGTTTGTTGATGTATGCTGTTGTCCTCTAGTGTTGTCTCAAAGTGGTAAGAATATGTAAACAATTAGAAATGTGAGATAAATATATAGTGCTAAGATTTGTAGCTTCTGAAATTATGTACTGGTCTTGCTTACTTTATTTATAATCAAAAGAATCAAAACCTATGTCATGCATAATTGCTCAGCAATGTGAAAGAGAAAATAGCTTTTGGCCTCATATTTTATTTTTCACTTTGGTAAATAATAATATTTCACAATTATGATAAAATGGCCTGCATGTCATCTGGAAATAAGGAGATTAAACTTTCCTCTTAAATGTTATTCTTACTCTCTAATCATTGCATTAATACATCTCCCAAAATGCTCTTGCTCTAGCAAATTTCCCGAACTGTGGTGCTTGGGAACTGGTCATGCATTTACATGCAATGTGAATTTGAAGATACTCCTTTGGGCATAATTTTTCTCAGATATGTTTTAACATCATTAATAATGTATAAGTGTAACAGGCTTAAGCAAGCCATAGACTAGGTCTCTTCTGATGTGCGCAATAATTATTCCTACATGGCAATTAGTATTACAATAAGTATGTAAAAATGGTGATGGGGGGAGAATATACATGTACTGTATTTTTGGAGGCTAGATAACCTTTTGATTGATGACATGACCCGTTTCAATTCAAGTTGCTTACTCTGGCATGGTATTAAAAACCAGTTTTCTGACTAAAGCTCACACTATTGCTGTAAGAGAAGAAGTAAGGGTAATGAATATTACCAGGAATTGGAAGAAAAAGTATCTTACTTTAAACTAGGGTGTTCAAGGTGGTTGTGGTTGTTCACCATTGCAATTGTGACCGTTTCTCTGTGGGTCACCTTGGGCAACTTCTGCTGTGTATGAACAGACTCTCGAAGTGAGACGTGTGCATTTGAAGACAGCAAAGTGAGTGTTTATTGATCAGCAACCACAAAAGACAGGTAGGGTTTAATGAACTCCCTGGCTAGATGTCCATATGTGCCTGGTCTGCAACAGGAATCTGAAGAGACTTTGCTGGCCAGGCAGCTGTGAATGAGGTGGAAGTGGACCACCCTTCTTTGCCCCTTTAAACAAGTCTGCATTCTTTCCAGGTTGCTGTCTGCCACCTTTGGGCTTTGATGCCTTTCCACATTGATGTTTTTCCTCTTGAATCCTTAAGCTGGTAGCAAATCCCATGTCCCCAGTCCTAATTTTTTTTGTGGTTTTACTTTTCTGATCATGCATGGCTGTCCTCTGAACATTCTCTTTCCCATATCTTGGCAACTTCCTTAGAGGTCAGCCTGGAACAAGGTGAGGCTGCCATGGCAGCAAGATTGACCCCTTAGGGAGAGGTCACAGAGCAAGAACATTAAACACTGAGGTCACATATGATGAGACATCAAATGAGGAAGTTAAATGACATTAATTATTCCTTCAATTTTAAGTGATTTAGGAGTCTTTAATATTGTGGGGTTTTAATAATAAATAATTAAATTGAAATATTTTTTAAATAATTTTCAAAATTTTATTTTAATGCTGAACATTTGCTTTGTGACAGTGCTTCTGTTGCCACTATTTCAGTTTTTAATAATGCAGTTTGAAGAAGCAGGAAACACCACTCCTGGCCTTAAATGCTCAGTTCAAATCTCCCAGCAAGTTTTTTTGAAGATTATCTAGATACACAGCCTGCAATTGTCCTTTCTTCTGTTCTAGGTAGTGGGCCCCATCATGATCGAAGTTGTGTTTACAACCAGAGCAACATAGTAGATGGAGTTTACTGCCTGCCAATAGCACACTGGATTGAAGTCTCTGGGCATACTGATGAGATGAAACACACAACCGATTTCTATTTTAATATTGCAGGACATCAAGCCATCCATTATTCCAGGTAAAAGAAATGGGCAGAGCTTGGCTGGTGTCAAATTTTATGAACAGAAAATCTGAACTGGCATGTCAGAAAACTGCATTTGAAGTAGTGAATGTTTGTATGTATGTAACAGTAAGCTTTAACAAAGATTCAGCACCTCTTTGCAATTAAATGTCAGTTTAGCAGATCCTAAATTCAAGGATACCTGTACCCTGTGTGGGTGTGTCCCGTTGCATTACATCTGAAAAAGTTTTGTGCCAATTTATGGATAGTAATTTTCAAATGCTTGTCTGTATACATGTGTAAAATTGCATGTATGTTATGTGTTTGGTTTGGGATGATTTTACGGAAGAATCTGTCCTGAGAAACAAAAAGAATGTAATCCATCACCAGAATTTAAGGGGGACATGTTGTCACTCATGTGTGGCAGCAACTGCAATTAGTGACAGCCACTTTTTGATGACTTCCGCTTCTGGGCATGTATTTAGCAAAATACTAAAACTTAGACAAGGCTTTAAATGTTTGTATTCAGTAGTGTTCACTTGAGTCCACTGCCTCACAGGTGAAGCATCCTGGCTTGAATTAGGGGACAGTAAAGGTCAGGGAGAGCACATGCCCTTTAGGGCCGCAGATGGAGCACAAGCTGTATTTAGAGCAACAACCTGAGCTCTGGTGGTTAACAAAGTGGCACTGAGGAATTTGGGACCCTGCATAGCTTTTTTCCCCATCTCCAGTCAGTGGATACAGCAGCAAGTTTGTGGATTGATAATAGTTGTGGGAATGCTGGCAGTCCTGATATGCCACATGCATTACAGAGCAGTTAGTTATCCCAAAGGGATATGTATTTTTTAAAGAAATCAAACCACCTTATGCTTTCATTAGGCCTTAGCTTTGCTTTGTGTGAAAATCTCCAGACCGCTGTATCAGCTACACCAACCTCACCATCTTGTGTCCTCTTTGTTCTCTTTATCTCCACCCTCTCACAGGAAAGGAAGGAGAACTGTCTTTTCCTCATTACACTTGCAGTGTGTGAGGGAAAAAATTCTTCCCTTTGGTATCTTTTGGAATAGCACGGATTCATGAACGCTGTCTGTCATATGTGGGTATTTGTGGGACCTTTTCCCTGAGACCCCCTCAAGTTATACAGTATGCCCAATAGACTACAGTGGTATGTCAATCTTAAACATCTGTTTCCAACATCCTATCAGAGCAAAGATCTTGTTTATTCCAAAGCACAGACTTGTCAATCCCAAATAATCTTTGCTTGGCAGAGAAATTTTTTGAGAAAGAAGAACAGCTGTCAGAAAGTGAATATCTAAGTACCAAAGGCTAGCTTATCTTCCTTTCCAGAGGCAGCAGTGATCCATTTAATGCCGCCTTATCTGCATGACTATGTGTTTCAAAGATTAGGTAAAAAGCTGCACATTCTGCTAGAGAATACTGGAAGAAAATTTTCTGAGCTCTGTAGTCTTTTGCAGATGAGGATCTTCTCCTTCATTCCGTTCTCACACACATGTACCTTCATTGAAAGGCAACCTTATACGTACATCTTAGTAATTCGTATCTCATTTCTTTGAGCTATATTAAGTAAGCATACTCTGTAACAGTCCTGCCACATAATTACTTCTAGTACTTTGAAGATGTGCAGCCCTAAATGTTTTTTTAATTATTAACGGTTGGGGGCAGATTCACCATTCTGCTGGTTATAATAGAGCAGCCCAAAAATACTAGCTATTTTAGATTTTGTTGTTGTTGTTGTTGGTAGAACAGCTGAAGTGAGCTGATGAAAATGCCTTTATTTTGCAATGGTTTTATTGATTCAGAGGAGTACTATAAAGATTAACCAATAAAAATAATTTTTAAAATGCCTGTATAACCCCCATCCTCCCCAAAGCAGAAAAAACAAAAAACCAAAAACAAACAAACAAAAAAACCCAAACAGAAGCAAAAAGCTTGTTTTTTTGCAAAAAGCCTCTGCCTGTACAGTTAAATCTTAGAGTATGATCAGATCATGGTTTTCCAGCTAAGATTACTTTCTTCCATGCTGTAGTGAGGGCAGCAGTGATGCAGGGAGCATTATGACCACAAATGCTGAGTCCTGTCACCACTTGTAGGATCTTTACAGAATGGTGGAGGATGGAAAGAAGTGATTAATCAATGAAAACTTTTGATGTGAGCCTGTCCTCTATGTTGCTCCACTTAATAAGGCTGCCATGTGTGAATTAATGAGAAAGGAGGGTTTCCCTCTGTCAAAGGGGCTTCCCACATAAACCCTGGAACTGATTTTATTTATCCTCTGTTGAATCGCAGTTAGAAACAGTTGCTCTGAGCTTTGCTGCCATCTTGCTTCTTCATAAAACATGAACTTCTGCTTTAAATGGGCTGCAGCAGGGTGAGGAGAGCCTGCTTCTGGCTGGGGCCAAAACCAATTTTGCATTATGCTGAGGCTGACAATAATGCTCTGAGGAATCAGATGATTCTTATTTGATGTAGATGTATGACTCATAAGTCTGTGAACTTACATTTAAACTTATATTTAGAGAACTCATTTTGTGTTGGTCATTCAGGTAGGAGAGTACATAATGTGGTTTTTAAGCACAGCAGCATTTGAACTAATTTCTAGTAAATGTGAAATGGAGCTTTCCCACAGCTAGAGTCATGACTGATACCTCCATGGCATTAATATTCATTCGGTTTGGACATGTAATGACACCTATAACCAAAATCTGATTCAGAAAAAGAAATAACAATCAGTTACTCTTTTGTGTTAGATATTACTGCAATGAGATGGCTTCAAATTGCAGGAGAGTTCACTTAGGATGCAGTAATTTTCCAAAGTAAATTAGAGTTATTGTAATCTTTTCTGGGAGAAGATGGCTTCAGAAAATTTGTGAATCTGGGTCATATTATCTCTGTTTCAGTCCCATCTGTGAAAGGTGGAAGTTCCTAATTTGTAGATGTAGTATACCTTATTATTGATATAAAAACATCTGCATTTCTCAGAAGAAAGACATTACATAAGAGCAAGAGAGGGAGTGACACCTGAAATTACAAAATCCTTAAATAAGATGTTGAAGACGATGCTTGATGGCAGAACGAGGTGCTATGGAAATTAATATCTCTGGCAGGGAAAGCCATCTAGTTAGCTTCCTATTGTCAGACTAATTTTAGGTATGTGCTTTGTGTGAATCACGTTTCTTAAATCTGACAGAAATAATTTTTGCATGCTTTGCATGTAAAATTCAGATAAATGGGAATGTGTAAGTGAATTCCGCAGACAACAATGATAGCTGATCTGCAACTGAGGTATTTATTATATGAGTGCTTAACATTTTGGAGGAAAATACACAGTTAGCAATCCACAATCAGGGGAGTCACTGTATGAGAGTAGCCATGGGTCCTGACAACAATTAATATTTCATGCTCATGTTTTCATATTTATGGAGTGATTGGGAAGTTGACAAATGTGTTGCTATAATCAGTGTTTCTGTCCCTAATTTTTTTCCCTAAGACAAAATTGGGGTAATGATAAAAGAAAATTGACTCCCATCTTGAAAATATTAGTTTTGCAAATGAAACACAATTTATGATGTAGTATTGTAGTATTTACAAATGCTTTGTGGCTTATTGGTAAGACAGTTTCCTTCCACACTGCCAGTAATATAGTTATAACCTGTGTTAGGTGTTAAGTGGGAATGATCAGGAGAGTCACATTAAATGTGTGTTCCTACTTTGTACTAAATGTTAATGTAGATAGGTGAGTGAATGAAGAAGGATCCAGGGCAAAATGATTTTTTGTTTTGTTGTCTGCTTCTTGTTTACCTTTTGGAGGCAGTAGAGCAATATTTTGCTGATGGAGCAAAGAATTTCTTCCTGTGGGAAAATGAGCATTCATTTGATTGATATGCATCTTCATTTAGGGTAGAAAACAAGAACTTGGTTGAGTATATTTGGTTCAGTATGAAATTAAAAGTATCTTTGAAAAAATACAAGAGAGAGCACTTTTTCTTTTAGTCTAATATCTCTTCTTACTGGTTGTAATTAATTCACAAAATAAAATACCTTTTAAATATAATTCTGAACTATTTTTTTATTACTGAATTTTAAAAAAGGCTTTAAAGATTAAGCTGCTACAAAAAGCTCCTGGAGTGCAGTGACCTGTGCTACCATAATAGAAAGCTGCACTGATATTTTATGTCTACATATGAATTAAGAGAAGAGGTGATGATGTCTACAGAGATTGCCATAATTAACATTAAAAGCTGAGAGCTGACTGTCCCCTGTGTCTAAAGAATGCTTGTGATATTAGAGAAAAGAATAAGAAATAATGTGCTCTGGAACAAAATTCATTGATTATATTCTAGTAAAATAGTCCTGATCAAAAGGACTTAACATCAATAAGGGCTCATCCTTTGATTTCAGTACTTGGAGCTCTAACTGTAAAGTTATCTGGTCATTTTATACATTAAGTAATGAAAATATTCTAAGGCACATTTTGTGATATGTTTATTGCCCAGCTAGGATATCTGACTACTTCTTTGAATATTTTTTTATTGTACTGAGCTATAGTCTGAAACTAATCTAAATTAGAACCATTGTTTACTTACCAATGGGAATCACCTTTTATAGATTGGTTAAAGGTTAATTCTATTTTTGTCCTTTGTGTATCTCCATTTTTTTCCTACATCATCCCCTACTGGAGTTGTGAAATGCTTTTACTAGCCACTGTTGTGAAGAAAATGGGTTTCAAATAAGTGTTAGAAGTGACATTTAGGCAATTTCTTATTTAAGTTGAATATTTGAAAATTAAGAGGGAGTGTGAGGAAATAGGAGCAAGAGTGACAAGATAAATTATAAGGCTGGAATTCAATCAGTTTTCACTCCTTATTTGTTTCCATGTGTTTAATTTGGGAGATCTCTGTACTGGGTAACAAATGCATTTTTCTTCTACATTTGCTATGTATCCAAACAAAAGCTTCTCCTTTTATGAACTGTGCCCTATACAACAATGGCTGAAAACAGGAAAAATCATTCTATTTTTCCAAGTTTTGTGATCTTGCATGGGCAGAATTGCACTTGGCTGGGATAGCTCAAGCCAGGGTATTGATGAGTTAACTACAAATCTGTCTTGTGAACTGTGAACAGAAATAGAGTTAGGATATGCCAGCAGTGCACATGCCATGAAGACAAATACTGTAGATGGACTAGATGGCAGGAATTCACTTTTGCGTTATTTTGATTTTTTGAGTATTAGCAAATAGGTGTTGCCAGCACAGCTCTGGTTCTCTTGCTGTGGCCTGAGCAGCCAAAAGGAACTTGACATGGAAACACCTGGATGTCACTCATTTCTAATTGCATTTCCTCTGAGTGCCATAGTGGCAAGCGAAATCTACCTTTGGAAAGGGTGATTTTGCCAGAAGAAAAAAAGTCACACAGCTTCTAGATTAAAGATTTTGCATGACTGTCATCAGTGTTCAAATTCCCAGTATTACTTCTACAGTGACTGGTCTGTTAAACCTGATGCATGGCTATTAGCCATCAGGCTGCCAGGTTTGCTGCTTCCTGCAGTGACTGAGGGACACAAATTATCAGCTAGACTTTGGGATGAAGTTGAAGTAATGTCTGATGAATGGTACGTTACCTATGTGAATAAGCTAAAGGGGATCTTAGCATGGTGTCTGGTTAGACAGACACTTAGCATGGTGTCTCTGTCTTGTAAGTTTTTCTGGAGGTTTTTTTCTGTATTTTTCTTTACCATTTTGCCATTCATGTATGGTTTTTGTAATGGGTGTTTGAGAATTTTTTATTTAGAAAGATGATTGTTCTGGAATGAGTTTTCCATTAATAAAGGGGCAGCAAGCAGAGACTGGCTGTTGATGAGAAGATGAAGATTCAAATGGCCAGTAATGGGTAATATTTACTTAAAACCACTGTTGTTCTTTAAAATGGATCTTTTCATAGATGTGTCTCTGCACAAAATTATTTCCTTACTTCTTAAGGAAAACCTACAATTTTATGTCATTCTGGAAGAAAAACCAGAAGATTGGGAACCCTCCATGGAAAAACCTGGAGGAGTAAATGTAGTTCTGTTTTTCTCTGTGGGATATAACAGAAAAATGTTGATAAGTCCAGTAAGGATGAATTTTATGTGGGGTATCACTGTTAGGGAGCAGAAACTATTGTTGCTTCTAATTTCTCTGTGTATTTTACTGTGTCTCCCTGCCGCTTGTCCATATTTCTTCTGGAGGTTTTCAGCCCTTTTTCCTGCCTCTTTACTCTAACATTCAGGCTGTCAGCGAGGGAGTAAAGTTCTGTCTCCATTGGAAAGCAATTTGCTGGTGTTGCCGGCTGTGAATGAAATTGACTGAGATTGTGAAATCCTGGGCAATTTAGCTCACAGCTGGGATGACAAGGAAGGGGCAGCATCACTCACGGAAGATGATGTTCCAGTTGCCTTGCAGATATTTATTTCCTTCTAGCTTTTACATGCATTTATTAGGTGCTGGGTAATTGCTGCTATTTCTTAATACAGTTTATCTAAAGATACCGAAAGATATCTAAAGATAGCAGAACTCTTTTTGAAACAGAGATTGTTTACTTATCCTTATTGCTATTTAGCTTACCAGGAGGGAGTGATTTCAGATTTCTGGTTGTTGTTGGAAAAACTTCGCTAACACAACTCCATACGTTACACCTGGTGAACCTGTTGAAGCAGGGATGTGTGTTTGCAGAGTGAAAAACCCACTCTGCCTCCCCTTCCTGTGATTTTTTTGCAGGCACAGCTCCTAGGGCAGGTTGGCCCAGCTAGCCTGAGGCTGACTCTTATAAAAAAAAAGTCTCAGAACAAGAGGGTTTTTAGTCCCCAAAAGTGAAAAATCATGCCATCAGATTTTTTATTACCACCAGCTGGTTTGGTGTTTGCTTACTTGCTCAGTGTATACTATATTTCTGAAAGAGGTAATCTGAAATAAACGACTGCATAGTTATTTGAAATGGAATGGGATAAGTGTTTAAGATACTTCATTTAAAATAGTAGCAAGCTGAAGCTATTAAGTTATGAATTCTACCTCCATCTTCAATAATTTTTATAAATGCTGAGAAATATAAATGCAAGTTTTCATGCTTAAATGCTCTAGATATTTACAAGATAATTTAAAAAATGCACCTCCACATGAAAATATGGAGAGTCCTACTTAAAGGATAAAAAAGTTATTTATTAAAAAGGAAATTGGAATATAGCTCTATTTCCTTTGAAGTGTGTCTCAGAAACATAAGTATTTTATTTCCCTAGAGTAAATAGAGATTATCAAATCGTTGCTGTATTTTCACATATATAATTTTCTCTCTGTAAGAAAAAAAAAACCAACAAAGAAATGAACTGCATTTGTCTTCCCAGGGAACATATTAAGAGGCTGAACTGAAAATCTCTTGTTCCCTCCTTTAATGCTTGTACTTCGGGAAATTTAATTTCAGGGAGTCAGGTACATAATCCCTGCTGTTGTTGAGAAGTTTAATGTGTGTCCTCCCATGAACTGTGATAAAAATTGAGTCAAATGTCACAGACATTGCCAAGCTTTAAGAAATGTGGATTTCTTCTTTATTGGTTCAGTAGACAACATGGTTTACAAGTTTAAATGAAATGTCTTTTTTCTTTGATGTGAAAAGCCTAGTAACACAATATATGATTTTAAGCATCAAGAAGAGGATAAAGGCGAAATATGCATTTCAGTTCTAACACAGACACAAGAAAATGTAGAATAGATATAAAATTAATAATGAAATATGTGCTTGCTTACTTTCTCCCTTTCTTCCCTTCCTTCCCTCCTCTTCCCTCCCATCCACCAGCTGTGGGGCAGCAGCGAGACTCTCCATGACTCTGTCATTCATTCCAGGGGCTGGATGCTGGGCACTAATACATGGGCGTGGATATTGGTGGGCTTCTTGAGCTTTTTCTTTTTAAATTATTATATTTTAGTTTAATTAACTTCTCCAGGACTGTCTCTTAAAAGCTCTTCAGAACAGTTACGTCCAGTGCCTTCATTTTCCCAAGGTGATGATCTGATAAGGAGGATATGCAGCTTCCCTAATAAAATAATTGCTCTAATGTTCCTTCTTTCTTGGGTCTGGCTGCCAGCTTGAGGGGTTGGCCGTGTGCAGACCAGTCCTAAAGAATGTTAAATACTGCTTTCAATGCAGAACACTGAATTTCTCAGCTTCCTTGTAATAATGAGTTGCCTCAATCTGGTGAGATAAAAGGAGGATAAAGCTTCTCAAATATATCTGTGGTCTTGTTAATAAGGCTATACAGTATGTTTAACAAATTTACAAAGTCAAGCTTCAACTGACAATGTAAACACATTTAAACAAACTTTAGTAACAGTAGATCAATCTAATATATTTGTTCAAATGCTTACAATTTCAATTTCCAAGCAGGTGCAATGATACTGCTAGGAAAAGAAAGAAATCTGAAAGAAAAAAAAAAAGGCATTTTTGAAAAATAGAGAACCCCTGGTAATTCTTGTCAGTCTTTGAGCTTCAATAAGAACTTCAGCATAGATTGTTCATAATTTTAACTCTCTTGATTTTCCCCCGTTTTGTCATCCAAGACTTCTTCAAGAGATTCCACTATACTTGGTAGTTTTGTGTTGAAAAGACATGTATAGGTACTTCTGGGGCCTCTCAGTAGCTCTGTTACCATCCCAGCCTCAACCTTTGATGCTGGCTACTCATCCACCAGGGTTATTAATCTTATGTTTAGAACCTAGTAACCAGGTACATTAGCTAAAATGAAATTTTCTGACAATTTTGTTGTGGTAGCACTATACAGCTGTTGTTCCTTTGATTTGACTTTGCTGTGAGAACACCTTTTTTTAGATATTTATGTAGCTGACTGTGGTGAGGCATTGATTCAATTTTTTTCCATATTTCTAAAACGTTGTCCCCCAGCCTGTGCTTCTCTAGTATGTATCTGTTCCTCTTTAAAATTCAAATATATGAACTGATGTGGGTTTAGAAATTCCAGATAAATTGGAATGAACACAGATATCACAGAGCTCATCAAGGCTGTTTTCAGATGCTACCACAAGGGATGAATGTGCATCTTCCTCTCTCTGACTGTTGGAGTTCTGAGAGATTCCATTATTTGTACATGCACATATGGTGCCATGTGGATCACAAGGCCACCTAGCAATAATCGGTGCTTTACAATTATGTAATTTTCACAAATATGTACTTGTTTCTGAAGCCTTGGAATGTGTTTCCATTGGATCTGAAATGCTACATTTTGAAAAGTGGATTTTTCTTTCACTGTTTTTGCAGTCTAGACTCCTAAGCAGGTGCTAATAGGTGAACTCTGAAAGAAGACAAAATATGGTTTTGCCAATGATTCCCGAATCTTCTCTGGCACTAACTTAAAGTTCATTTGTAGCAGTTTAAGTCAATTTTGTTGAGATGATTTAACTTACAGTTGCCAGCAATGGCATCATTCCCATTGCTAAGCATTAATGTTAGAAATTCTCATTGCTGGTGCCAAGAGATTCATGGCTTATTGCAATCTGGCTGAGTTTAGCAGCCTGTTGTTCTTGTGTTTCCGGGTATTTGTTCTAATTCAAAACAAATGGGAATGTTGGCAATCTAACGGAGACATATGTAGGAAGTAACCATTGGCAACCATGGCTGCATGAGACAAGATTCTATAATTGGAGCATTTAGGCACTAATGCTCACAAGCCAATGGAGGAGTCCTTTCCAGGCTGTTCAGCACAAGCCTTGGAACCTGATTCTCTTCTCAGGCTGTATTTCTGTAATTGGCACACTGTCTGCTTTCAGAGAATGTTTATAAAATGAAAGTACAAGAAGAGTCATTCCTTACAAAGACAAATCTTACTTTCTGCTGCATACAGTGTGCTCTTTAGGCATCAGTTGAAACCTTGTGTGTGTGTTTGAAAATAAATTCTGTCTAAGTCCTGTAAGGCTAGATCTGGACACCCTGTCCTACAAGGCATTGATGTGCTTGTGAATCACTACTTTCTTATCTTCACAGTAGAAATACATAGAAAAATATGACATAAATACAGTGAGAATAACATTTAATCTTCCACATTTCACTTTTGGCTATGTACATAAAGTCTTGTGTGACCACATTATTTTAGATCATATCTAGACTAGAGACAGATTATAAAAAATGTACAAGAAATAAATTAATTGTCTTTAAGTTTTTAATGGAATGAAGTGAAGAAGAAGAGAGAGGAGGTTATGTTGTGGGTCTTTCCACAGTATAGATTTGCACATACTGCAAGGATGATGACAGCAATTCCACTGAACTTACTAGGGTGTGTGAGCTTAGTTTAGAGACAAAATTGGATAAATTTGATCCATTATTGTGTCTGGAGAACAAATATGCAATGAATGAGCGTATTTTCTACAGGATGTGTAGCTTTTTTGCCACTGGAGTGGAGGCAAAAAAAACTGGCTTGAAAGAAACTCTCATACTTTGACCACTTCTGGTGCCTGGGATAGACAGCATAGTTTAATGAAGACTAAGAAAGAGGATCTATTACTATTTGTAAAAGACATTCAGGAATTAGTACAAAGGGGGAAGAAGAATTATTGAGATTGAACCTTCTTTAAGATCAAATGGATATTAATTGCTTCTGAATGAATTTAGAGTGCAAATTAGAACAAGGTTTCTGTCATCAAAGGAATGATGTCTGAATTCTGGCATGACCTTTCAAATAGGGCAGGAAGGACAAGGAACCTAAATTATTTCAAGATGGAGTTTGATAAATGAATATAGGTAGTGATTCCAGAAATGGAAATTAAAGTTTATGATTATAGTATCATAGATCATAGGCTCAAAGAGACCTCAGAAAGTATCCAGTCCATTTCCTTGTCCCAACTTAATCTCAATTACATTTAAATCATTTCAGGTTTATCCAGCCTGATCTAAAATATGATCTCATCTTAGTGATGAGACTCCATAGGCCTGTTACTTCCCCATTCAATTACCTCACTATTCCAACCATTAAAAAGCTTTACTAATCTCAATTTAAGTCTTCCTAGTGCAATTTAGGTTAATTTCTTCTTGTTCTTTCCACAGAAGACTTGTAGAACCAATTAGTATCCTGCCCCTCTATAGCCCTTTTTAATACATGGTTGGAAACTCTTTTTTTCCCAGAATCACAGAGTGGTTGACTTTGGAATATCTCACTATGTTCATTCTGATATTAGTCCTTGGATCTTTCAGTCTTTTCTCTGAAAACTTGTCTTCTAGAACTCTGATCATTCTGGCACTCTCTGCTGTGCTCTCCAGGTGTTTCTCTTCCTTTGTACTGATTCTCCTGCTGATGGTCTACCAGCACTGAATACAACAGAAGGATTATTTTGTGACTTTCAAGCATAGTGCTACTGCTTATCCAAGTATTATTGTCATTTTTGCAGTGTGGGATGTGGTTTACATCCCAGTTGTCTACATTTTCATCAAATAAGTTCCCTGCTGTGGCAGAGTATAGGATGTTAGGAATGTCCTTGATCTCTGCATCTGTCCTTATGAGATGTTTTTTGTGAGTTTCTTCTAATAAAGCTCTTATGCTCCTTGTAAGGGAATGTTTTGGATTGCTGTGGAAGGGGAAAATGGGGCATAACGAGAAAAATTTGTGAATCTGTCTAGACTAAATTCTTATGTGACTGACTTTAATTCTTCTCACGTGGATCTTTTTATCCTGTATCCCTGGTGAATTCTAAGCTGGGACAATCCTGAAGCACACACAGCCTACAGAATCTGCCAGAAGGCTGTGAATGAGGAGAGCTGTGCTGTGCTTAGGCATTGCCATGGTTGCTTGGTGCCTCATAACCTGCAGAGTGCACCTTTCTGTAAGGGCAGTTTGGTGGATAAAGTGGGAACAATCGAGCCCTTTTGTACTATCAAGTTGAAGCTATGGAAATCTTTTCCTGAGACAGCAGAACCACTGGAACTACTTTGTAGCTGAATGTCTGGATAGTACTCTGTTTCAGATACACATTTGGTATTATTCTTACCTGCTTTACTTTAAACACATTGTCAGCTTGAGGTCAAACCTTAGTGGCTTATTTGCTTGGCATATCAGCAGATGAGTTAATTTTATGCCGCATATTTGTGAACATGGAATAAATAAGATACTATTAAGCATAAGACTCAGAATTCAAGGGCTTGAGAAACTTTGCATATTACTAGGCTGACAAAGTGTTGTTCCAAAGTGATAAAAGCAGGTGTTTCTTTTTACATTCCAAGTCTGCTCCCATGTGAGAGGCTAGATAAGTGGTTCAAATTACATCTAAGAAGAAAATTTGCCAGTCCTTAATTGCTTTCCATCAGAGTGCCAAATAAGAAGGAGAAGTTAACTACAGTTGGAACTACATTGTACTCTGTTTAATTCTCCTCATTTAAAGCCCTGAGGTAGAGCTCTTAACTTCACAATAAACTGCACTCTCTCAGTGGTAAAGCAGAATAAATTTATAAGCAATGACTTGTGCTTCTTCTGCATTTGACATTTAGGTAAGAGCAATTTTTTGTTCAAGAATATAAGTAGTTTCTACAAGGACTCCAGCTGTGTCGTTTCAGTAGGATATCGTTTTATCATTAATCAGTGCTTTTCTCTGATGGCTTCTGCCATCATTTATTGCATCTTTCTTGATAAGAGTGATCTTATTAAGCCTGTTTATTCTATCTTGGAGTGAGACCATAGCATCATCAAACCTTGCTCTCCTGCTTTAGCCACTACTGCTTGGCGCTGCTGGGAAACCAAGTGCATCCAACTGTTCTCAGTCAATCCTGCTTAAGTCAGGCCTCTCATCATGAAGGCTCCATCAGTTTGTCTTCTGCAAGGAGCCTATATCAGTAAATCAATGGGAGAAGGGATTAAGACCACAGCCATTTACCCTTGTGCCCTATGGAATATGCAATGAAATGTCAGTGTCATAACTGCTCAGTTCTACATTATTATTTCCTTGGTAAGGAGGCATTTTGCTGAGAACTTTATGTCCTTTGTTTAAACAGACTATAGTGAAACCAGAGTTCCTGTACAAGACCAAACCAGGGACTCCTCAGTTTGGATATCTGCCTATGCTGTCCATATTGTGAAGGAAGACACAAGACTAAAAAAATTATTTTTAAAATGTTGCCATTTTTCTCATCTCTTGGTAGTTAATTTATAGGTGAAACTATATGGAATTTGATACTCTTTATGTCTTTTATTTCAATAAAGCCAGTTGTTTGCCCTTCTCATGTCTATTATCTTTAAACAGTTGTTAAATTCTCTCTTAAGAATGTTAAATTCTTAGTCTGCCCTCCTTTGAAAGTATTTTCACAAGAAATAGCTGGAATCTACTGTATTTTGAATGTTCTCATTTTTCTGTATCTTTCTTGATACAATAAAGTATTAGTAGAAAGTTCAAAGCTTGAGAGCATAGAATAGGATCAGTGAATTTTAGGCCATTACTGTAAATTTTCTGTTACTTTCAGTTCACTTCTTGGTACAGGCTCATATTTCCACTTTGACCTCTTTATAAAGCAATATTTTCACCACGTGTCATTACAAGCAGGTACTGTTTCCCTTTCTATTTTATTATAGCTAGCTTAAAACACAGTGGTGCATGTGAGATTATTTATTCCAAGACATGTTGCTGGGATGCATTCATCAACTGTGAATCTCATCTGCTCCTTTGCTGCATATTCATTTAGTTTAATTTGACACCACTGGCAATTGAAACTAATAATTCTAGTTTGGGCAAACTGGTCTCTCCTTGAGTAGGTTTATCTGTTTGGAAAGATCCTAACTTGAAAAAAGAATCCCGTGTTGATATAGGTCAGCAATGACATGCTGTAGAAGGACTGCCAGGGAACTATAAAGAGGGAAAAAGCCTTTGAAGAACAAGAAGTAAGTAATCTTTGGTTCTTCTCAGAAATGAACTCTTTTCAGTACTGGGCATAACATATTCAAAAAGAGAGAGAGTCTAAAGGCAAACAAGAGTGATCAGAAGCTTTGAATATATGACAAGCGTTTGTGTGTGCGTGTGTGAAGAATGCAAAGCTGTGTTGGAATGTATTGGTAACTTAGAGATAAGTAAAAGGACTTTGCAGAGTGGAAGGAAAAAATCTGTTCTTTGTGTCCATTGTGGAGACAAGGAGGTGTCTCTATGACCTGTGACTGCACTATTCATATTGGAAAATAGAAATTTTTTTCTGAGGTGAGGATAGTAATCAGTGTGTTTTCTACATATCAAAGAGTATGTAGAACATGCTCAGATCTTCCACTGGAGAACAGAATTCAGTCATTTGAAAGTTATTCTCTGTGAATGCATTTCAGGGCATTAGACAGCAATATAAGTAATGTTTCTAGATTGCTCTGACAAAAGCACAGGAACCTCAACTGATTTCTAGCAAGTGCTCTTAGTATTTTCACTGTCACAGGTTCAGACAAAAGAACAAGGAAGGCCTGGAAGGGAGATGTCTAATTTGGTACTTCAGGGAAGGCACACACAGACCTAAGAATAAGCTGCGCTGTGTTGTTAGAAGGATGCCACTGGCAAAAGAAGGAGCACATGCAGAATGATAGTTCTGGGTCATCGTAATCCAGTGGTATTGCCATTTAAAGTGATGTGCCTTGTCACAAGGCAGAGAATATAGAAAAGATTAGAGAGCATCTCAGCTATAGCTGGTAGGATTTCCTATATTCTCATTTTGTATATGCCCAAAGCAATACTTCTGGAAATCTCTTTTTTGTGTCAAATGAGACAGGGAACAGACATCTGGTATCTGAACTAGTTTAAATTTGGCTGAAAGTTGAAAGTTTCTATGAAGCTTTTCGTTCAGACAGATCATGATTTTCCATTAAAATTTCACCTTATATAAAAATTCTGAATGAGTTCCTACTCCAGTGCCATCAGGGGAAGAAATAGGAATGCAGTGTAATTGGAAACAGTCTCTATAGTTCAAGTGCTGCAGAAATCATATGTAACTGACTTGTACTTCAGGCCTATATTCCCTTTGGGCTGCTTGCTTGTAGTGGCACCAGAGTAACAGCACTACATTGGTACAAAAAACCACTCTGTATGCCTAGAAGCAACACAAAATGCTGGGGGTAAATTGACTGAATTATATATGTTGCTCTTCTGGGAATGCAGAATAAGTTTTACTGCAAGTTCCATGCAGCAGTGGTTGCATGCTATACCTTTAGGAAATAAGAGTTTTGAGGGAGGACAGAGTCAATTTAATCATTATTTTGTTTGTTTTTTCAGCTAAATTGCTCTATTTTGTTATATGTGTATATTAGCACTCGTCTCACTGTCATCAGATGCTGAATGGGATCCAAGGAAGTCTGGTGTAGACAAGTGAAGGGGAGTGCAAGCTTTAACACAGGCTACACCTTGACCTGGCCCTGAGGAATGAATCAATCCACCACTTTTCATTTAAAATAATAGACTGGACCCTGGTCAAAAGTATTACTGGTATAAACAAATAGCATTGTTGATGGATCACTCTGTTGCTAATAAACAGTGACAAATACCCTGCTATTTTTCCTTAGTTTGGCAAAGTCCTCTCTTTTGATTAAAGCTGGCAACTATCAGGATAAAAGGACATCTGAAATACTATACCTGATAGATACACTGATGAAATGTCCCTAAAGTGCCAAATCCTATCCTTTTCCGTAAGAACTGTGACTCCTTAGAGGGTTGATTAATTTTAGGGTAGATTCTAAGATGCCTCCTCCTAGCACATTGACAATTGCTCAGATCTGGAAGGAGTCCCTGAGTCATCCCAGCTTAAAATTCAGCGTTTTAAGGAAATTTCAATTTAGGATCTGTTTGTCTCAAAGCATTGTTAGGAAAAGTAAGACAGGAGCTGCTGAAGAAGCAGAGTAGATATTGGTGTCATGCAGGAAGAGCTGACTGCCTGATGCAGTAACCTGATTTCTTCCCCTAGGTCAGGTCACCTTCCCTGGGAATCAAATTCCTACAATTACAGTTGCTGGGCTGGTTTTGTACTGTACTAAGATTGGAAGGTATGGTGAATCATGCTTTGTGAACCAGCCTGAAAATTAGTCTTCACCATTAAAAAAAAAGTTTCACAATGCTAATTTTTCGTTGCCTCAGACTCATTTTCTCCTCAGGGATGGGAAGACCATTTGCATATGCATTGATTAAATGGAATGCACTTGTTATTTTAGATACATTCACACTGAATTGTTATATTTTAATCTAGACTGTGCAGGGTCCTGGGGGGGAAGTCAAAAAACACAATATATGTCTAGATCATTAAAAATAATTTAAGTGTGCTGGAAAAGAAGGTAACAAGTGTTTGCAGGGTGTTCCATATTTATTCTGTGGTAATGACAAATAACTGTTGGTTTTCTCAGTTTATAAGTCAAAAGACAGGTTTAAAATACGTCAGCCTTCAGTCTGGGCTCTCTAAAAGTAAACTGAGTAACAATTGCATAACATTTAGTCCTTGTTACCCCAGACTCAAGCTTCTCAAATTAATTCATCTGTTGGACCCCTGAAAGTCTCCTTAAGGTAGGTAATTATTGTATCCATACTACTGGTGGAGAACTGAAGTGTAGGGCAGGCTGAAAGTAGTTGACAGAAAATATCTATAAAGAAAGGGTTTATAGACAATCTGCAAGTCTTAATCTCAGAAGACTGCTGAATACTGTTGATGTTTAAATCAGTCTAGGTGATTTATTCATTGATAAACTGTCTCTGACTGAATTGGCCTTGTCTTCTGGAGTCGAACATGGTTTACTATCCTTAATGCAGAGAGTTAAGATGTACAATGACAAAGTGCCATTTTTATATTAGAGCATAATTTCAAGTAGAATTTTGCTAAGACACCATACTTTTTTGATATTTGGGGAACATCAAAGGGGTTAATGTCTGAAAAGATTAAAGGTCTATTGATCACTAATAATTTTCTAATGTTTTTTGGACTGTGCTTAGGGATCACATCATCTGCTGCTGGAACACAACCATGTGTGAGTTGGAAAGCAGCGGCTGTCAGAGAGCTCAGAGCACTATAACCTGACAGTTTAGAGGGGAAGCTAAAAGTGCTCTCTTTCCCATGCTAAATAGTCTCGTGGCTAAAATCTAGCTACCTACTGAAGTACAATGGCAACTTAAAGAAGAAAGGCCACATTGAAAAGGAAAATTAAAAGTTAAATTATTAAGGAAAAAGATGTAAAAGTGAAATTACCACATTCTTGCTTGGTTCAATATGTATGTCTTCCTGGTCCTCAGCATAATGAAGCCCTCAATAGGGCTATCAAAAAAATCAGTTTATAAAATATAACTGCTAATCTCTCCATTAGTTTCTGTACTCACATGTGCACTAACACCTTTTATTCCTTCCTTCTGTTGTCAGAAAAAGGTAAGGTTTAAACTAGATAAAGCCAAATAGAAACACAACTGCTATGCAGTAGGATTATCCTAGAACTTTTACATAAATTGTCTGATAGGACAGCTCTGCAATACTGATTTCTGCATGATAAAAGGGTGGTTAAGCCTTGTCTAGCAAGACCAATTTGTAGGTGGGTAGATGAGGGTCTTGAAGTCCAAGGTGAAGGCTACATCTTGATCCTCTCAAAGGCTAAACTTTAGGACATGATCATAAAATTAATTCACAAAAATTGCCTGTCCTAAATGTATTTTTTAGATCATTCTCTGAATGTCTCTGCTAGTTTAGTTAATTACTGGAAAAGGCAGTGATAGAAACTTGGTAAACTCTTCAGATTGTTCAGTAAATGCAATTAGTGCTGTGCAGTACAGGAGGTCTTGTCATGTACAAGACCTGTTAGGCTGCAATAACAAAATAAACAAATGGTCTATATCCCAGGGCTCTTGCAGATGGCACAGCTGTGATGTTCACCCATTAAAAAATCATTGAGGGTAAAAATTATAAAACTTTGGTTTATCAGTAAGCAAGAGTACTACTCAGAATCTTATTTATCTCAGGAATGCTTTGGTCATTTTTAATTCAATCAAATCCTAGAAAACACACTCTTTTTTTCTCTCATCAAGGTAATTTATTGCATTAGATGTTTCACAAACTATCAAGTGAGTTACATATGAATGAGTATCCAGGAAAGCCTTTGAGGGAAGGGTACTAATGTTGTTGTTCTTGAAATAATATCCTCATATTGTCACAAGGTATTAGTGATACTGCCATTTTTCTGTCCTGGGAATGGAGTTTCGTGGGCATTGCTCATCTCCAGCCATTTGTCAGCATCTGTTGGGGCACTCTAGCTTACATTCACCACCTTGAAATGCTCTGACCATCGTGGCAGGTTCCTGTGGCAGAATCCTGGTCACTCGCTCAGGTTAGGATGGGGGTTACTGTGGGGCTGGCACATGGGAAGGCGTTCAGTGACGGAGTTGTTGCAGTGGAGCTTTGCCCATCCCTCTGCTCAGTGAGAATGCTCAAGCTGGTTATGTTGGATTTTGGGCAATTCTCGAGCATGTGTGTGAAACAAAAACTAAGTCAACTCTTTTCAAGTGATCTCATGGTCGAAATAGTTATTTGCTGTGTAATATACTTGTTTAAATTGGTCTCAGTTACCGTATCTTGAGATCAAGTGTTTTGTCCCCCTGAAACAGGGGCTGTTAAGGCCAAAGGCTGTGTTTGTGTGGCCGGTATGCAACTCACCATGGATGCAGCTGACATACAGGAAACAATAATAGTTAGTGCTTCCTGGATCTGAACTTTTCTTTTGATAATATTTCAGTACTAATATAGCTGGATTTAATCATTACAGTCAATTACAGGTCTTAATTAAATGATAGAAGGCACTTATTACTGTGATAGTGAAATGGAAATAGGTACCTGATGATTTAAGAGGGGTTTATAGGCTCCTGGAAAAACATAAAACTTTCCTTATTGGTTACTGAGGTTAAAATTAGGAGAGATCATAAGACTTGTGTGGCAGACATTTTATTTTTTAGGATCCTGCTTTTGTTGTAGATTTGCATTCAATAATGTTTGCTAAGTCTGCGGTTAATAGTGTTACAGATTTGTTGCAGTTAATAATGTTTGCAAAGCTGTATGTTAAATGAGGGATATTTTGTGTAGTTTGTGGATTGCATGTTCAAAATCAAAGTTTATGGAAGCAAAAAAAAATCAAAATAGATCACTAATAATTTGAGCATCTAAATAATCCATCATAGATAGCACTAATTTAATTGCATGTGCATATTAAAAACCCTCATTTAAAAACAAGCTTTTGCATATTCAGTTTATAATGTCAAAATCTGTTGAAATATACAACAGTGTTATGATAATGAGCAATGGGAAAACCGTAGAAGTCTTGAAATTTGATTTAGATACACAACCATATTTCTGTACTTACCCATCCTACATAAACCTCTTGTTTTCTTGTAAAATTTCTGGTCCTTCAGGCCTTGAGGGAAGCTAGACATGTATTGCAATTCTGTATTCGATTCCCACTAGATTCCAAGAGATCAGAGAAAAATTGGAAGACAATTACTCATTAATTTTTAAGTTTCATCACAGAAGGGTAGTTCAAATTGCTTTTTTTCCCTACTTCCCTCATTACAGTGGTAGCTAAAGAGTTGGAAGAGTACTTCATGTTTGACTTATTACTAAAGTAATTCAGATCATGTGAATTCTTTAGGGTTTTTTTGGTCTGTGAGCAAATTGCATGAATCTTCAGGGTTTTCTTATGCTAATTTCTGATGTTGTTAAGCTTCTACTGCAAGCTCAGTGATGAATGATGCCTTGGAGACCCATGCTATAACTATGCTTGGAATTTTTTTCTCAGTTCAGCTGGCTCTTTGTGGTAGGCTTGAAACTTGATTCCCAGCATCAGACATCACCAACTCAACTGTAAAAAAATAAGAAGTTGGAATGAAACAAGGAGTTTCTTACTGCCTGACATGAAAATCTGTTCTTAGCATTGTTTGTGTGATGATGTCAAGCAGGTTTGGATCTGGAACCCCGCTGAACTTGGCAGTTTCCTTGTTAAGATTTTGTAATCAATCCCACTGCTTTCTCAATGCTAGGATTCTGCCAAACATCTGGCTGGGAAGTTGCCCTCGGCAGCTGGAGCACGTGACCATCAAGCTGAAGCATGAGCTGGGTGTTACAGCTGTGATGAACTTCCAGACTGAATCTGACATTGTTCAGAATTCCTGGGGCTGCAACCGCTACCCAGAACCCATGAGCCCTGAAATCCTCATGAAACTGTATAAGGAAGAAGGTCTTGCCTATATCTGGCTGCCAACTGCAGACATGAGCACTGAAGGTAATGTTCATGTCACTCTTGCAGTAAATTAATAGCAACAAATGCTTTGAGTTACTAATCTGTCACTTTCATGACACTTTGGGGTTTTTTTTTTTCTATGTACATTTTGCATGAAAATATAGCTAGCACACAAGGTGTAATTTGTTTGTGTGCTGTCTTTAACAAATTATTAATATTTTCTTGTAGGAAGAGAGGCCATCTGACATACTTTGTGTCTGGCAGTATTATGCGTATTTGAGTTTAAAGCCTTCTGACATCAATAACTGCTTGACTATTTTTGCTTTCAGCTTGAGTTCAGCCTATATAATGGAAATATGCTGTGTAGGTGGAAGACTGCAAGTTTGCACAGCAGGGCAGCTTGCCACCCTTGCTGATTAAAAATGGAGAGACAGTGCTGTGTGTCTGCTGTTCCTTTCCCAACAAACACTTCTTCTTTAACTGTAGTATCCCAATCTGATGAAACTCCATGGAGACATTTATATAATAGTTTGAAATTATTTGAAAATACTCATAGCACCTGAACTGTAACATCAATTACTAGTACTTTTAAGTCCTTGGCTGGAATGCTCAGTTCAAAGTCTTGTTTCCAACCAGAAGGTTAGAAAGTGAGTGTAGGTACCTTCAGAAGCCTCTGGTATTAAAAAAACCATTTCATTTTTGGCTTGCTAACTTAAACACTATAAAAGTTGTGCTGTTCTCTATAATGTACTGCCTTGTCTCAGTTCCTTTGAAAATGAATATGCCACACACATCGACGTTAGAGAAGACTTGGGGCATTTTACAGTCCCGTGTGATCTGATTCTGTGTTGCAAGAAAAAAAAAACAAGTTAGCCTAGAAGGTCATTTGAGAAAAGAAAGAAGAAAGTGGAATATGTTGGGTTTGCCATTATATTTCACAGTTCATCAGGCTGTACAGGCAGAATCTCAGCCATGAACTGACTTTCTCCAGTGCAAACGAACGTGCCTTGTTTTTAACCTTAGGAAGAATACAGATGTTGCCGCAAGCTGTCTGCCTGCTGCATGGGCTGCTGCAGAATGGACACACGGTCTATGTTCACTGCAACGCTGGCGTTGGCAGGTCCACGGCCGCTGTCAGTGGCTGGCTGATGTACGTGCTGGGATGGAGCCTAAGGAAAGTGCAGTACTTCTTGGCTTCCCGGAGACCGGCTGTCTACATAGACGAGGAAGCTCTGAATCGTGCTGAAGAAGATTTCTACCAGAAATTTGGGCATCTCCGTTCCTCGTACCAAATACAAGAGTAGAAAGGCAGATGAAGAAAAGGAAGGTGAAGAGGAATCCTCACATTTTAACTCAAGGACTTAGAAATTTCTGTGACTCAGGCACCTGCTTCACCTCTTCAGATTATAAGCTTCTTTTAAAAGATGAGAATTTTGTTTAAAAAGTGCCTTTGAGTGTTTTTTATTTGCTTTATTTATGCTGACATGATTCATATTTTCATGCCTTTATGAGACCTAGAAACTCTGTAAAGTGAAACAAGATTTTCTTTTAACTACTTGCTGATAGGAACTGAGGTTTTAGGGTAGACGCTAAACAAGATGTGAGGTGAAATAGAGTTGGCAATATTTTAGTGACAAGAAAAAAATACAAAGATTGACTGGATTAAGGTTCAGGTTAGGATGGAGCAGATCATCATCAAAGCTGCTCACTTATTTTAAGCGGATATTAGATTGTTGCACTGTTTTGTAGCAATTCTGTAGACAAGTGGTCTATTAATGAGAAACACCAGAAGTAAACTGGTTCTTCAACTCGGTGTTTAAAAACAAAAAGCTAGTGTCTAATGCAGTGAACTATGATTTACTCTTTGTCTATCCAGTTAATGTTAAATATGAGCTCCAGCTATATTCTTTTATGACACTGGGGTTATGCTGAGCTGTGGCATGAAGAGAGGAAACAGCTCCAGCTGTGCCAGCCTTGCTTTGTTGTGGGGAAGGACCAGTGTTTATTACATTGTCCTAGGCTGTGAGTTCTCTGAGGTGAAGCTGCATTTTGCTCCTCTGGTCCATGCAGTGCTGTGCAGGGGCTCCCTTAGGGGCCAAATCAATCTGAGCAATAACCACTGGGATAAGGCACGACCTGTAGGAATTTCATGATAAGCAATGTGCATGACTGGCACCACAGCCTCTGGGCTGTTGATCTAGTTTAACATCTTCAATACAGCAAAAGCCTCTCCTTGTGCAAGCAGTGGGTGTGTGATAGGTGTAGCTGATTGAAGCTAATGCTGGGCTGGCTCTGGGCTGAATGAAGGGAATACCTTCCTCTATAGGAACAAAGAGCAACTCTGCAGAGGATGGCTTCTTAGGAGCTTAGGCTCAGTGTTAGCTTTGTGGATGATCCCTAATGTTTTCCATTGCTTCTTGGTACCTTAGCTAAACTAAGCAGTGGCATCAACAGCTTCCAGTCCTGCTTAGATAAAACCAATTTGCTGTGGGTTGAGTTCAACAGAGAAGAGAGGATTAAGGATGCATAAACATTAAGAAACCCAATTTCTGTAGGTTTATTCTTCAGTGAAATCTCATTTTTTCCAGCCAACTTGTTCCTCTAAAGAAGCAGTCAGTGACAGAGTAGTTTAACTGATACATATTGATTTTCTGAATACTTAATGGAGAAACTATTAGATATGAACTGTTTACGGAGAATGTCCAAAGTAATATGTTTTATTAATCCTATACTTCAATCATCTTGAAAAGGAAAAATGTTTATTTAAGTTATTCTATGTGTGGTTTGGATCATGACTTTGTTTCTGATTTTTTTTAAATAACACTGCCTGTTTAGAAAATGGATGAGAAAACTGTTAAATAAAGACAAAATGACAATTCCAGCAGCCCATTTTGTCATATGTCTTTGCCTCCCAATTTCACAAATAGCTTAAGAGGTCATGACTGATATTTCTATATAGAAGTGGACCCAGCCACTTTAATGGTAACGGCTCATGTCTTGTCTGCTGTGCTGTGTCAGTTTCATAGGAAATCTCAAAAAACAGCACAGCAAAGGTGTGTGGATCATATGGCACCTCTGGTACCTTCAAAGACAAAAGATAGGTGTTTCTTCTCCTAGCCCAGTGCAGACATCAGAGAGGGGGTGTGAATGCTCCTGTCTGGCCATTGGGCTCAACTGCAAATGTGCAGAGCTACAGCTGCCTGCCCAGGAGTTACCTCACTTTGACTGAGTTTAAAGTAAAATTGGTGAGCTTTTGCTACCATGTTCTCAAACTAAGCACTGAGAGAAGGAGAATGGCGCAAGAAGTAGAGGGTACAACTCGCTTAAGTTTTACATTTCTGCTGAGATTCATCTGAAACTGCAAGATTAAAATATGTTTCCAAGCATCCCTGACAGACAACCCTTTCCATCAGATGCAACTTGTAATAAACGTGGGGACAAATATTTGTAGATTTGATTTTTATTCCCCAGGTAACTATATGTATATATATAGTTTTGGGGCTCTTGGGATTGAGCATTGCATAACATGGCACAAACAAGTAAGTATATAACTAAGTAAGTACAGCCACTCTGTATTGGCTACTTCCTAATTCGGATTATATTGGCAATGGAAGCAGAGTGATGTTTCATTTGTAGGGCAGGAATTCATATGACACAGGAGTCACAGATTCAAGGATGCCCTTAGCAGGCTGTTAATTCATTGTTTACTGTCATTTCAGCAAGGGGTTGTTGTTTCATTGCTTATTGCCACTTCAGTTTGCTTCTCTTCTGAACTGCTTGGAAGCACTTATCATAGAGATTGCATTAGCTCATGAACTTCATGAAAGCAATTTGCCAACATCATGTTAAGAAAGAATGCAAAGAGACCCCAGGAGGATCCCAGGGACTTGCAGTCCCTTTGTCCTTTTTCTCCCTCGCTGCCACCTTCCTGCCTTCCTCAGTGAAGGCCACCCTGTCAAGCACCATTCATTCAAAGCCTTTTCTGTGGAATGCAACAGGGAACTTAAATGCTAAAGGGATCATTGCAAGAGACTACAGCAACAGAAAAATCAATCCTATAAAAATATTCAATTTCTTCAAATGTATAATTACATAATGAATCTGCATCTAGAGATTATGTATTAGAATTCAAATTTGTAATATGTTCTTATGCTGATTGGATCATTAGCTCTTTCCACAGACTAGCCTCTTGATGTAATGTGGATGAAAGGATCAAGACAGGCTCTTGTTTATATCCTTGCATATTTCCTTGCTCCTTTAGTCCTAAAGCACTACAAAATTTAGAGAAAAACAGCTCCTATAAAAAGAATTAGAATTAGATAGACAGTAATGGTTATTTTGGAGGGGGCCCAAGAAGCCCATAATAATGGGAACCAGGTAGAAATGTTTTGATAACTGATCACAGAAGAGCATCAGTTGGGGAAAATGGTTGTGATGCTGTGAGCATCAGTATTCTCTGCCCTGTTAGAGCCATGTTTTTACCTCCATTAAATTAAAGAAGAAAGCAGAATTTGCTGCTTGAAATGGGAACATTTATAACTCCAGATAGTTAGAGTATCTCAATGTCATTGTAAGGCCAAACAACAGTATATATTCTTTCCCAGGGCTATGCACATGAAGGAGCTAAGCAACCCTCTTATGAGTGATTTTGTAACAAGCTCAGCCCCTTGAGGAATGGGTCAGGCTTTGAGGGGTATAGTTTCATGAATATTCTTCCTTTTGACATCAGAAAAGTTCTAGTGACAATCTTCTGCAGGACATTTTTAGATTGGTGATGAAAAGGGACTGGTGTGGCTGGTGTGACTATTGAATACCTTCCTTTCCCCCTTATTCCTTACTTGCTATTTTACACTTTGAACTTTGTTTGGTCCCTTTGCTGATGTTGTAAGTTTATGATCTCCCCTCCCTGTATAGCATCAAGCACAGCAAAGCTCTGGCTGCAGGTTTGATACCAGGCTGTTCTCCATGGTTGAAAAGTCTCAAACCTGGCAGCTGAGTTGTACGTTCTGCACAAAATCATGTGCTCAACAGTCTCCCCACTCTGGAATGAAATTAAAATTTGAGACTGCCAGTCAAGCCCTCTGGGCAATGGTAAAGAAAAAAGGCTGTAGATTGTGCAGGAACAGGTAATAAAATCCCTATTTGAAACAAGAACGCAAAAAGTCACACTTATTCCATAACCTATCATAATGGCCTTTTTGAGCTCTAATCTACAAAATCCACTAGATTTACTGGTCTGTAATTGAGAGGAAAAAAAAAGATTTGAAGTAGCCAAAGACATTTACTATAACTGTATTACCCTGTTGCTCCTTTTATTCTTGATAATTAAATTGCAGTGAGATGTTTCAAACCAATGATGAAGTTACAAAAAAAGGTTATTCTTTTAAAAAATACACTGTGCAGCAGAAAGCAATGAAAAAATACTTAGAAGCATAATAACTACTGGAAAAGTATATATTTGGCAAGGAAGAATTACCTTCTGGAAGGATAATGAACATCAGGCTGCTGTTAGCTAAAATGGAATTGGATTAATGCAGCAAAGGATAGCCGAATATCTCCAACTCTGTTTACATTCTCAGTGGTAAATCACCTCTGCAGATATTTCTTAAAAAAATATTCTGCTGGGAAAAAATTGTGGTTTATTTTCCACGTGAGCATAACATAAAGGGAAATGGACTGCTCTGATGAAACAGACTGGAATAGTAGAAGTGGAAAGGAGTTAATAATTTTTATGTTTTTCCACTACAGAGTGACATCACCAACAGCAGGACCAAACCACATGACTTCATAATTGATTTCCTTCCTAAATTATTAGGGTAAAGCAGTATTTTCAAGGGCAATGACATTATCATATATTAGCATAATTGCATGATTTTGAAACAAGTAACCAAAATAAATATTGTTGACTCTTCAGCTGTGCTAACAGTGAACCTATGGGGCGCTCATTCTCAATTTTACATATTTTCCTCTTGCTCTTCCTTTCACCTCAATGTCTTTCATTAGAGTCCTAAATGGTTTACTTTTTAATTTTGTGGCTAAAAACTTCCATATTTGTAAGAATGAGTAATGAGTATTTTATCAAACAGTTTTTACATATTGAGACTTGTCTTACAAAGTAAGAACTGTTATACCCTGTAAACTAAAGAGGGCAACTAACTTAACCTGACATGATTCAATCTTTTTGTGCTTAAATGTGTTGTCTCATTTGGGAGATTGAATTTATAAAGATTGCAGGATAATGTCTGTGATTTGATAATTACTTCAATGCTGATGTTGTTATATTTACATCAAGGAAAATAGAAGGCCTGCTTATTCATGAGCTGGTAAATTATTAAATGATATCTCATTCTTGATTTAGATAATGTGAGGAAAAAGCATAAAACAGCTGCCAAGAAGAAATTTCTAATGCTGGACAGGTTTCTGTGGCCTTTACTTAATGTCATTATAACAAAATTTACTTTGTGGTAATGCAGTTTCAGCAGGGAAATAATTAATGGTCAGGCCATCATCCAAGAGTAGCAGCCATGGTTAAGTTGGGCAGCCAGCCCAAAGTCACTGCAACAAATCAAATGCTGAAAATTAATGCAATCTTCAAAAATTCAATAAAATGCATAAACAGAGAGGTTAAGAATGAAAGACTGTGTTTAGGCTTAAAATGTAGTTTGCAATATTTAGCTATATAAAAAAGGGAACGTGGAAGGGTAAGCTTTCAAGAACGCAGAGCAGTTGGATACCCTCTCCTAGGCAACTAAATCATGAAGCACACTCAAGCTGGTGAAGCTTCATGAGCACAAAAATGGTTGCTGGTGCCCTGTGGTTTGGCAGTCACATAAATCCTTTGTGTAGAGATGTGTGGTTTGGAAACAGGATTGATGAGGCTGTGCTTTAAAAGAGCTAATGGGAAGGGCACCACTTAAAACATTCTTAAATTATAGCTCCAGATGGAAGTCTAAACAAAAATACATCTTGATGGAGTCTCTCTTCACATGTGTATTGCTGAAACAGGCAAGCCTCTCAGAAGTCTCCCACCCTGCAATACCTGTGCTTATAGCCAGAGAGCCAGGATGGGAAATCCTCACTCTGTAGCAGTGGCCCTGACACCAGCCAGACTCCACAGGTGAAATGGGTTATTTAATCCCTCTACTTGAGTTGTTCTGTTTCTTAACATGACACAAAGGATGCTTAACCTCAGTCCCCTACCAGTAACTAAATGGGAGAGCTGCTGTTCCCAGTGCCTCCACTCACAGTGGCTGTGGGGGTGCTGCGAGCACTGCATCAGACAGTATTTTGGGTACTGTGGAACTCCATGGTAAAACGATCTAAATGACCACCTTAAATTTCACTGAGGGTTACTTGTCCATGACCCCCACAGGCCTTCCTGCCACATGTGTGAGCATTGTAGTTTGATGGCACTCACAGGCAGCTCAGGGTCTAGCAATAAGAGCCAGGACTCTGATCATGCCTTCTTCCCACCTGAGATATCTTACTCACCTGGAACAAGGGTGCATGAACAGATGCTGACATCTCTAGCCAGACAGTGTAGGTTTTTTTGGTGCCTTATGGCACTTTCCATCCAAGTGCCCTCTTTAAAGAATAATGTAAGCAATCTTGATAGGGTATTCTCAGCACCACTGAAAATCTCATCTGTGGGGTGGTCTTAGTTTGTTTGGTTTATGTTTTTTAATTAAGCTTAATTTAGATATCCAGCTTTGGGCAACTAAAGCAGAAAATGCTGCTCTTAATTTCTGAGGTCTTGGAAATTCCTCATTCAGCTGTTAACAGACACAGAAACGGGCTCAGAGGAAATGCAGCAGTGAGGTACAAATGCATCTCAGCACCCAGCAATCAACATAAGCACACAACACCCTTGGGAACAGCAAAGCCTGGCAAGCTATTTAACAAAATCTGCCAAGATCATTATTTTTGAGAGGAAAAAATCTGATTAGGTCTCTCTTGACTGCTGGGAACATGACTTGAGTACACTTTAGAAAATGCTGAGCTCTGCCATTTGTATATTTCTGCTTATGGAGCTAAAATCAATAACTTAATTTTAGCTATAAATACGGTTTTATTTTGCTTTCCTGAGTTGCTGTAATTTCAAGGTATCTTTCAGTGGCACTCTGATTTAAAAAGAAAAAAACAACCCCCTAAAGAATTGTATCAGGAATTGATGTAAATTATACCAATAGGGTAATTTCAGTGCTTTTAAGTCTAGGTTTTTTTGGGTATTACTAAACATAGAATGTACAGTTATCTTCTATTTACTCGACTGTATATATTATATACTTATAACTGTCTTCTATTCCTGACTAAAATATATTCTTTGATAGCACAGATAATATAAAACTATGTTTGAAACTGTTATGTTTTTGTCTTGCTATGGAGATCCAAGGTTCACTGTGTTAAAATTTTTGTTAAAACCCCCACACCTGTAAAACAAACATTGATGAGAAATGCACCAGTTACCAGAATCTGTTGTTATCCTGCTCTTACCTGCTTTTCATTTGGCAAGGCAGGAGAGAAAATGATTTAGAAAAACTTGTTAAAGTCAAAGAGAAGCATACCTATGCATATCAATGTACTTTTCCTCCTGTTTTTGGCAGTGGACTTGGGCAGGTGATAGCTGATTCTCCTCCTGCACTCTGAAAGGCTCTGCTCGGGTCGCACATCCTTTAGATACAAATTGATCTAACAAAATGCTCACAGCTTGTGGAAATTTAAGTACCAGAATAGTCACGGGGATTTTAAGTTTAAAGAATACTTTACACTTGATTTTCTTGATTTGCATTCTCCACTGTGATATTTGATGAAACAAGTTAAAAATTGGTTCATTGCTGCAACTAAAATGCCCCCAGCAAATGCCATGAGCTATGAGGATAAAGACACTCTTGTTACAAGACTCTGTGACTCAAACAAGCTGTGTGAGGTGGCAAAGTGAAATCATTTTTCAAGATACTGGGTGGTAATAAGTGTTATAACTTCTTTATGCAAACAGTATCTGACAATATCTGTTGTGCACACCAGCAGAGCTTTCTGAGCATCTGTGTTCATATGCCACATGCTTCCCCAGAAAACAAATAAAATTAAGAATAAGTATCCCAGTATCAGCGTTTTCAATACTGCAAATTAAAAGAATGGAGGCTTACATGTCAGATACACAGTGGCTGGAAATGCAACTAAGCTCTGCAGTGTCTTGGTGAGAGTCTGCATTTTTCAGCAATATTTCTGTTGTGTTATACATGAGTATTATCTTTTTCTAGTCTGTACACATTTACTCCTGTCTGCTTACTTTCTGTCCCTGCTACTCCTCCCATTTGAAACAACTTAAATACTACAGAAATTTTAACGAAAATTCTTTGACTTGTGGAATTTTTATCCTCCATGGGCTTCTGTACTCTATCTTGGTAACTGTTCATTCCAGACTTGTGTAAAACCAGAGCAATACTATACATATTTTGGTGCCACAGCTGCTTCTTTTCACCTGTATTTCTTCATAGTTCTTTAATTCAGTGGAGAGAAACACAAAACTATATGAGGATTTTGCATGGCTCTTAATCACCCACAAGAGATGTGCAGAAATCATAGCGATTAGACAGAAATCTCCCTCCTGCAGAACCTTACACCTTGCAGGATTTTTCCATCAGTCCTTGTAAAGTGAGGTTAATAAAGTTGTTCTCCTGCAGGCCACTGCTGCACAGAGCAGTGGCATGAGGTCACACTGAGGGCTTCCCCCAGCCCAACCCCCCTCTAGGATGGTGGATGAAAGCAGAAGCCAAGGGCAGGGTGAGACCAGGGCAAACATCAAAGGTACTTTTCTGCCCCCAGACTCTGAGCATTTGTAGCTCAAGAGATTTCCAGAGCTGACATAATTTCTCTGTTCAGTAAACTAGAATATACCTCTATTCAAGTCCTGTGCTGTCTTCGGTGTGCATAAGCATTGAGTATTCACAGTGGCCTCTGGCAAGAAATTCCAGGAGTCTGATACATGCTGGAGGAATAACCACATTATTTTTTTTGTTTTGCAATGCATTTCCTATCCCCAAGTTTTCATACTGGAAGAGTCAGAGTGGAATTAATCTGTTCTCCACCTTCCCCATCTGAGAACATGTGCTCTGCTAAGCGCACACATAAAGAACATTAGGCACTTTATGAACTCCACTGGGAATTAGCATAACTTTAGCCCAAACCAAAACATTATCTCACCTGCAAATGCTTTGCTGAGCTTGAGATCTCTGGCAGCACTGCTGTGCATCTGAGCTACACTAGTTCATGTCTGTTTTAAAGCAGAACTCCCTGCTCTGAACTTTCATTTAGGTGTAGGGGTTTAAAATGTCCCTTCTAAAGCTCTGCTTTCCTTGAGACAAATTTTCCTTCTACCCCTATATGTTATCTGCTGCCTTAAAAACCCTCTGGTTTATTAAGTTATTCAATGAAGTGTGCATGCCATTCCCATGTAACTTTCATTCTCTTACTCTTCCTTACCTTTGATTTCCATTTGTTCAGTGCCTGTGGTCAGAGACCACCAGCACAAAGAAGGAAAGGAGTGCCTATGCTTATCTAGCCATCTCACAGAACCTGAAGATGTAAAACTCCTGTGAGCACCAAGTGCTGCTCCTAGGTATTTAAACAACCAAGTGGAAGCAATCATCACATTAGGATTGCTTGTGTGGCTCTGCTGGTGCTAATGTAATTCCAGTGATTTATTTTATTTGTAAAAGTTCTGATGCATATATGCACAGATAAAAGATGGAGGATAGCTTAAAGGAATGAGGCTCCTCATGTTTATGACCAATGCCTCATAAAGTCGTTGTCCCCATCCCTTTCCCCAAAGCTTTATTTCTGAGTATGTGACCTGCAGTTGTAATAGTCCAGCCACAGAGCAGACAGCAAGAAGTTTCTTAATAACTTTTTAAATTACCAGTTAAAAACTTCATCAAACCACATGAGTTTTAGGGCTTTTAGGGACCAGATGAAGCTATATTGTTTGGTGTCCCAGCCCCTGTATGCAACCTGCATGCTGACAGAGGAGTCACCTGGAGATACTGGACAGAGAATCACAGGTCAGAGGCAAATCTGATGCCTGTTCCCAGCTTGGGAGAGCCGATAAACTACTCAGCCTGCCTGGAACATAGGGCATAGCATCATCCCTGGAGGAAACACCTCTTCTTTGTAATGAAGTGGCTGACTCCTGCTTGGTTTTTAGGGTGGTGGGACGGGTGATAGATGTAGTGCTCATTGCAATTATTCAGGGCTTAAAATACTGGTGTAGAAAATGGGACTGTAGGCTTAATCCACTTTTCCACCCAAAATGTTTCACAACTGTGTCCCCCAGCATGCGGCCCTAGATGCTGAGCTGTATAGCATGTGAAGAAAATTTATGTTAAAGAGGCTTAACAAGCTAAAAACGTCCTGGAGAGCAGAAGGGACAATACCAGGCTCCTTGTCAACCATGAGCATCCTGGTCTCCAGATTCCACCATCAGCATCTCTGTTGTGGTTTCCCTCTCTGGCCAAATGAAACTTGAATTCTGTTCTGCACCCTGGTACAATTCCGGCATGATGCTGGGGGGAATTGGGTGACTTGATCCCACCATGCTGCAGCCTGGCCTAGAACATATTGGTAAAGGAACTCGCAGATTTTACAGTCACTTCCAAAGCAAGCACTTTTAGAAGAAAGACTTTATGTCAAAAATATCTCTGTAATCTCAGACGAAATGGGAGAAGTGGTAGCATATGTTCACATCAACATCAAGATACCCACAGCCAGTAAGGGGTATTTGTGCTCTGAAGCCTTAACTCACTAAGGAATCTGCAATGCTGTAAATCCCAGCCCTGGTAGCTGATGTATACAAGGTCTGGAAGTGCTCTGTGCAGGTATCACCATCATCACCCCAGAACCTAAGGGAGTTTTTGGATCTCAGCTCCTTCTGAGGTTGTCATCTGTTGTAAGTGGCAAAAGAGTGTATGTGCAATCACTGTTTTACTCAACAACTTCCAACATTTTCTAGAGAAAAAAAGAAGAGGAAAGTATGAGTGCTGCCTCACCAAAGAAGAAATGTTTACTTTCTTCCCATTCTTAGCCCATATAAGATACCCATATACTGCCAGCAAAAACTGTATTCAGAAAGGAGAAATACTATAGGTTTATAATGCAAAGAATTTGGTTTTCCTGTTCTCTTTTTCTTCCTTTCCCCAAATGACCAAATAATTTAAATAATAATTTACAGGGAGAAACTATCTCTTAAGTTGGAGAGCCGTCATAGAAAACACCCACTTGCTGGTGGTTTTCTAACAAGGGTATCTGTGTGGGGCAAAAAGAAAGGGAAAGGAAAGGACATGTGCCTTTGCAGCCATTCCAACAGCCTTCACCTGCCACTCTCAAACAGCTTGTGCCATGGTGGGGGAATTCTGAACCGGGCTGAATTCCCTCAGGAAATATATTTCTGAAAAGTGGGACATACAAAATCTTGGCCTGACAGTGGGTGTCAAGGTGTGGGATGACTTTTTGGTTGCTGTGTGAGTTCAGCACAAGCTGGAAGAGCTCTGCAGTGCACAGACAGGTCATGCCCTCCTGCAGGGAAGTGCCCATGTGCCAGAGGATCACAGGGCTGCTGCGAGGGCAGCCTCTACCTCAGAGTTATGGACAATTTTTGGTACTTTGGGCCTAGGCTGGCGAGTCCCCATCGCAGTGGTGGTGTGGACTCTGGCAGTCCAGACTCCTGGCCTGGGACACCTCAGGGAGAATGGAAGGGAGGAGAGAAGAGCAAAGCCATGGCAGGGAGCCCCTGGCTCAGCTCAGCATGGCTTGTGGGAATTGGCCTTCGGCAGAGTTTGTAGAAATGTCAGCTCTTGGAGCTGGGCACAAAAACAGAGACAGACTCATGGTTAAACCACAATAGGCTCCTTATATGAGCAAGGTTTTGAGAGAGGTTTTGAACTCCTGCCAGCATGTTTCAGAGGGCAGCAGAGAGCCCAGGCCTCCACCATTCTGCCCCACAGCCTCTCTGGACAGGCAGAACACAAACAAAACACAAAGATAAACTGCTATTTAACTGTATAAAAACAGGGTATATGGAGAAACCAGGTTGGAAAGGAAATGAAGGACCTGGAAAGTGAGGCAAAATACACCAGGAGTCGAAACTATGAGGGAGCACCCAGGTGTGTGTGCATGTTTTAGGAACCCAAAATGTTCCCATCATCCCCAAGAAAGTGGGAGAAAAAAAGGGTCTAGATTTAGAGCCCCTGATGTTTATAGGATCCTAATAAAAAAGTCTGTCCCCACATTCTCATCAAAATCTCCTGTCCACATGCAGGCCCAAACAGAGATTGCTGTTAACTTGGGGTTTTATTTTGTTCTGAGTCTTGCTGACTGAAAGACATACATGAAATATGTATGGAAATATAGGAATTCACAAAAGATCCTTTAATATTACCTTCTCTGGTGACTAATTTGCCTTTGCTATGGGTCTGTTCCTCTATCCTGTGTCATAGTGCTTTTGCACTTGGTAAAAAGCAGGCATTTACCCTGCACGTGGCCATATTGTAACAGGCAAATTTTCTTAAACTATATTTCCTTCTGATACTCCAACAAGATACTCCAAGGGAAAAACTCATTCTCTTATCCTAGCATTTCGCATTATAATATCTGTAAGTTACTTTGAAATGGAGGAAGGACAAACCTCCTCAACAGTTTACCTCATATATCCCATAATTTCTGTGATTAACCCTCTAATGGAGACATCTTAACAAGAGACCTCAGGCAGCTCTGATAATGCTTTGCAGGGAAAACACTTTGCTGTAGAAGATACAAGCTCCTGAGAGAGCCGCCTTTGTCTCGATCTCCCTTGGCAGTGCAGTAGGCTGTGCAGTAGGTGTCCTCAGGGCACCTCGTGGTGTGAGCTCAGGCTTCCTCCATCCTCACTCATCCACCCTCCTGAGAGATTTCAGGTCACTGACCTCAGCAATGCAGGATTTGTTTCCATTGTTTCTTCTCTGTTACTGGGTAAAGACATGTACCTGTAGAAACACCTTTTTTTTTAATGATTTTGGGCAAGTTCAATTTTTTCAGCTCCCTGTCTACAGAGCAGACAGTGCGATGAGCTCCTCCTGCTGCTGGGTCTGGAGGCACGGCTGTAAAGCAGGTGAAATTTTGAGATGAGCGAGCCCCTCATACTGTGAAATATTCGGTTTCAGTCAATATTTTCCATGCTTGAATTGGTCATTCCTTGGCATACTGCCCTTTAGCTGTATCATTTCATAGTCAATTCATAGAAAAATGTCAAGCTGGCTGACTGGAAATCTTTGCTGTAATATATAAACAAAGGGCAGATCAGTAAACTGACAGGGGAGCAGATACAAAATTCATTGCTTCTGGCTGGGCTAGAACTGGTGAGGTGAAGAGTTACTTCCACTGGGGCTGGGAAATTCATACCCTGCCACAGGTGATTGCTTTGCTCAGGATCACATGAAAACATTCTGATATCCTGCTTTGTGGTTAAGGTTAACAATTTCATTGATCTCATGGGACTTGGCACTGCTTCAGATGTGTAACATCTGGCTTATAAGAAATAGGAGCATGTGAAACAGATACAGTGTGAAAAACAAAAAAGCAAAAAATAAAGCTAAAACCAGCACTTTGTCATGGGTTTAAATGTTGATCTGTGCATCAGCACTTTTTTTCGTTACTGACTAATGTGCAGAACTGGGAGTTCTAGAGCAGTGTTCATAGTTTTTTCTCTTCAGAAAGTGTCTTCCAAATTAACTTGACTTCTTCTCTGTTATCCCTCTCTCCTTCCCTTCTCAAGTGTTCCCTTGCTATGCATTAATTGAATTTTTAAGTCACTGCAGTTTCTGTTGGTCTTTAAGGAAAAAAAAGGGTTGGGTATGGGTTTGAACCTCCTGTTTTGTAGGGCTTCATTTTTTAGGGATTTGAGTGACAGTTTTAAAGGTTTTCTTGTGGGGCTGTTGAAGTTTTTTTTCTACCTTCACGAGAATATTTCTCTTTTCATGTTTTTGAAACAGAATTTTCATTTTCATTTCTATTGCTTGAGGAAAATGAAATGGAGCACCAGGGAAGGTGACTTTCCTCATTCAGATTAGATTGGTCTGGTTTCTCATAAAAAAAAAAAAAAGATAAAAAAGGATAAAAAAGATGAAGCACTTGACAGTGTAGCCATATCAATCTTAGCTGATCTTAACTTTTGTGGGAATGAGGGTTTCTGAGTTAATCTTTCATCAGGTTGTCAGGACATTATTTTCCCTTATAAACTATAGGTCCTGTTTGCATTTTTGTGGCATCTTCAATCCCGTTGGACTGTCAGCACTTCACCTTCTATCCATCTGCTCTGTCTTCACCCTCTGTTGAGGTACAGCTGCCACAGTCTCTGGAGCACAAATTGGATATGTGTTTAATTGTGTATAACAGCACTGTCCTGTAGTGACGGACAGAAGCAAAGCAGAATCCAGCAGAAACAGCAGGGGACCTTCACATAAAAGTATAGCTAAAAATGAATATTCAACTGAAATAATTTTCTGACAATAAATTTCACTTCATCTCATCCCTTACCTGATTCAGACCTGTTTGTATTACAGACATCATGTGGAAGATATCTGATCTGCCTGTCATACCCTATAACTACTATTTTGATAAAAACTCACAAATTTCTAGTTTCTTCTGAATTTTTTTAGGTAGTACATGCTTTCTGACTCTCAGAGGTGCTCAACATCCTTGCAAAAAATCAGTGGCTGTTGATGGAGCCCCATTCACACACTCATCCTGCTGAAACACAGGGTCCCGAGACAGCTCAGATCAGGAACGCTGAATGAATTCCTGCTCCAGAAAAGTTTGATCATAACATCAGTACCCTGCTAATGCACAACGAACACAATGCCAGAAAACTGGTCAGGATCATAACAGCCTCTTCTAGCTCATAAGGCAATTCAGTACCTGAGACAAGCACAGGCATTCAGGGTTTACAGCTCCTATAAACGGTGGTAGTGCTAATGGCAGAATAGCAACAGTACTCTGGGACTTTAATTCAGCAACTGGGTGGTCAGTGATACAATTTTGTGTGGCTTCCAGACTGTTGTCTGCAAGAAAACAGGACAGCCAGCACAGCAGTCCAGAGCACCTCTTCAATGTCCCTGCTTCTGTTGGGAAGAGGTTATGTGGGTGGTGAAGGGGAGAAAGCAGAGCAGCACGCTGGCAAGCATGGGCAGGGGTCCTTGGTGAACAGCCCCAGAGGAAATGCCTTGGTACATGGCAAGTTTTCAGCCCCAGTTAGCTGAAGTTGCAGGGAAGATTATTTATCTATTAAAAAAAGTTTGAAGACAGAAATTTGTTGAAGTCAGTGAAATACTGTTTAAGGCAGATGAAAGTAGTGAGGTCATCCTTATAGATAGCTTTAGGAGAGTCCTGATTCCACCAAGGTATTCTGATTCAATGATATGCTGCATCTCTTAGCTGAGGCCATGTGTGTGGCTCCAGAGTTACCTTTGGCATGGATCATTTTCCTACTCGTACCTGACCATCATTTATAGGTGAGTCAGTCTGCCAAGGAGATTTGATATTCATGGTAGCAATCGCCCTCCGTAACTTCCAGTCATCTCAAAGGACTCATTTGGGAATGTCTATCACATACAATTACGTAGGAACCCTGTTAATTAATTAATAATAACTTCTAACGGTTATGCAATTAATTGCTTTTGGGAGAATATAAAAAACTAGTAAATAACCTCAAAGTGTTGAGTCCTATTTGGCAAGATAATACAGCTCATCCTGCCCAATTACAATGATAAGATTTTAAACTAATTGAGCTCACACTGTGCCTCTCCATTACCTGACGTTCAGCAGCACACAGAGAAGATTAAAGGGATTCAGGGGATGGTGTGTTTATAAAACCAGGGATAGTCACTCCTGATTCTTATTTAAGCATGAATACATTTTAGTTCACAACTGAACAATACTTTATATGGAGTTTGCTATAGAAATTAGCATGTTGAGAAGTTTGGGGCTTTTGCTGGCATTTCAGGTTAAAAATAGTGACCTGGGATGCTCAGGACCTCATTACACAATGGCAGGTGCATATCCTGTAATCAGTTGCTCACCGTGACACCATAGGAGCAGAGAGCTTGCCAGACTGTATTAAATCATTGGTTCATCTAACTTGACATTTTGCCTTCTGCACTGATATTCTTGAGGAAGGTGGAAGGCTCCCATAATGCCTATTACCGATCTAATTATGCTGTGTGGTGTACAGGGAGGAAGTATCCTTCCAGAGCCCTGCAGGCAATTAGCATACACCCAGAAGCGTGGTATTCAATTACCTTTATTATTTCAGCATGCCAAGCAGCAAGAGGTGGTTAATGATTGCACAAAATTATGCAGCCTTTTAGGAAAATATACTCAAAGTTACCAGAACCTTACATTGCATATCAGCAATACCCATATGAGGCCCACTAACAGCAGTAAAGCTCATGGAAGGCCAGTGACAGATTATTCACTTGCATGGCAAAATTTGTATTTTTAAGCCTCTTATTCATAACCACAGAACTAGTCCTGGGGGACATTTTATAGCATGAAAATTTTCACCCAGAAGCGAATCTATTACTCTTCCCAACTGAAGTTCAAGGCTTTTGGTTCACTATACAGAACTGGCTTTTTTTTTCAGAGGAAGTTTTTTGGATGCTGAACTCTCAGATTCTATTGCAGCACTTTGGACTCAGAAGTTGATGGTGACCATATCCATGGTACCCTGACATCTTTTGCCACTCACAGCAAAACAAACAAAAGATTGAAAACTGAGTTATCTTTAAACAACTAATCCTCAAAACTTTGCTTTAGGGTTTTCACTTGAATGGGTATTTCCATTGTCATGGAAAAATGGGGCCAAGGACGCCAAGGTAAATTGTAAATTATACAGGAAGACAGTAAATTGTATAGCAAGACAGTATAAACCCATTTCCATGCCATATCATGCCATGAAAGAAGAGAGTTAGTAAATAATAACTGCTGTGGGAAATTATACATTTGACACCTATTTTTACCAGAAAGGTCTGGGCTGGTAACTTTATGTCCTTCAGAGAAAGCATAAGGGAGATGATGATGAAAGGTATCGACATTTTTATAGTACCAAACAAGTGCTGAACTTTGTCAAACTGGTGTTACAAGTGGGCTGCAGGTGAAATTTCCCAAGACCTACAGTCTCTGAAGGACATGTACTCTGATTAAGATGTATTGAATCATTACTTATTCAGTAAGAGGCAGTTAAGTTCTTCCTGCTAAAAATTCAAGTAAAAAGCATTTTCTTTAAGGCTAAAAGAAATTATCTTCCTTTTTAGTGAAAGACTGTCTGCTAAAACCAAAGGTGGGGTGATGGGTGCCTCTCATGGCTTCAGACCATCATCCAAGTTCCTAGGGTGTCAGGATGCCAGTTAAAATGCAGTCTCATACCTTTCACCAGTTCTGATTGGATCAAGTGTGTATTCTGTAAACACTTATCTATCCACTGACGTTCATGGCACTGCCTCAGTGAATACCAGGACTGATTCTGACTTGTTTCGTGCTTAACAAAGAAATAATTTAATTCCAAAGCCTTTATAGAAAAAGACTATTTGACTAAATTGCCTTTTAAAATGGACTAGTTAGCAAATGTGAATTTTAGTCTCTGAAGCGGCTGATGGTGTTTTGGGCATAGTCTCATTGTGGGATTCACAATGAGGACATCAGGATTTATATTCCCCAATGACAGACCTACTGCTCATGGCAGATAAAAACTAGCTGCCTCCTCATGGGTCACAGTGAGCACACGGAAACAAAATACTGCTTTGCCAAGCTTACGTGATTATTGCAAAATTCACTGCCCTAATAGCTCTGTTTCCTCTAGCAGATGATAGGAAAAAGTGAGACTAATCAGCTAAAATGTTTTCTTTTCCACATGAGGATTAAAATTTCATGGTGTGCTTTCAATTCAAACATTCTTGAATAGCTACAACTGTAGCTTATTGAATAAAATGGGTGTAAACTAGAAAAACGTATGGGTTTACTTCTCTCATTGATCAGAAGAATAAATTGCATTAAGATGTTGATGCTTTCCTAGAACACAAAACAAATGATTCTGTGAATGAGAAATAGGAAGGAACACAGAACTGCTGCAAGTTTTTTAGCAGTGGCCACCAAGAGCCGCAAACATCAGAGATAAATGAATAATCACCAACAGAGCAGAACAGCCATCAGACATAATGATAGAAAACCTCCCTTCACACTCGCAGACGTCAAGTTTTCTGTGCAATTAAAACTTGGCAGAAGCAAACAATTGGCTTTAAAACAAGACAAAGAACTATGAAAAGAATCTGGCTTTTAGCTGTGAGTGGACTGTGAGTGAATTTAGTTGCTCTGTTTGGAAAAGGGAGCAAACAAGAGCATATGCTTTAACACCCTTCCAAAAAATTCAATGTAAGGAAAATTTAAACTATTTAATAAATCAAACAAGAGCTACTCAAAACATTAATTTCCTGCATTTCTTTTGAAGCAGAGCTAGAACACCTCCAAGAGCATCTTTGGATTTGTGTCCCTCTTGAAAGGGCTGCAGAGAAATGGGGACCAGGGATTGTATCACTAGCTGAGGAACAAGAGCAGGATAAAGGGGGATCACTACCTGTCTTCTTTCGTGGTATCTATTTTGTTCTGGTGGAGTGCTATTGATTTCTTAAGCTTCACTCACACAAGTGAGACGAGAGCTGTTTCATGTCCTGTGTGGCTGAAAATCCCTTAAGCACTGTCTGACTTAGTGTTTTATTGTGAACTACTATTTCATGAGGGAGGTTGCCAAGGAAGATGGAGGCTGTTATTTGGGTGGCACCTGGTAGGAGATACTGACTGAAGAAGGGACAATGTAGAAAGAGAGGAAGTGTGCTGGAAACAGAGAACAATTGATCTTCTCAGTGTCATGGAGTAAAACCAAGACAATGGGACTTAGCATGATGATTTCCTTGTGAATGCTTTTCTCTCTGTGTGGGCTTGTGAGTTTGAGATATGAAACTTGGAATTTGTCTGGTTTCATTTTTGTTCTCATTCTAAATTTCTGGTAAATCTAATTTCCGCATCCTAATTCCTTCCAGCACCAAGTGGATAGCAGTATTTCATTGATCACCATCTTTAAATGACTCCAGCCATTCATGCTGAGAATATTAGGCAAATAAAAACCATATATCTCACCACTGAGCAAAAGGGTTCAGGGCTGCATTTTACAGTGCTCTTGATAGTTGTATTTTTATTATTAGGAAAGAAGATAGACTTTTAATTGAAGTCCTTTCTATAGAAATGAGAATATCTGGAATTTCAGAATAGAAGAAAATAAATTAAATAGTACCTTTCAGAAACATTTTCTGATTTTGGCCATTCCAAGTGAAAGGATGGTACTGTCAGCCTTCTAACCTTTAATGAAAACTTTCAGACATCTTAAAATTTCAGAGTTAAAATTTATTACCATAAATCTCCTGAAATACTAAGAAAAATGTAATTTTATTACAATTCTTTACCACTGCTTTTTATCTGTATTTTCATAGCAAGGTGAAAAGCAATTCATTACCTTAGCAAAAATTACTTTTCTGGGTTGGTTGGTTTAGCTACTAGTGGTCAGTGAAGGAAGTTCTAACACAATGGTTAGCTATTAGCACATTAAGGTATTGCTATGTGGGAAAGCATTACTTCTCAGGAGTGGGAAAAGATCAGATTATATTCTTTGCATCAGAAAATAAGGAAAGGGAAAAAAAGAAAATAGAACACAAAATAAAATCCTGTCCCCTTACCTCAAGAGGGGATCAACTTAATGCAAGATCAGACCCAAAGGTTCTCATGGATCTGGGCATTTTGTCACAGGGACATCAACCACTTTCCACTCTCCTCTGTTGCCAGAGACCTATATAAATCCTGGTGAAAGATTAATGGACAAATTAAAAAAATAAAATTTCTTTGGAAAAAGTTCTCTCTTTAGTTTCAGATTCAGTGAAGTTTTTCAAAAGATAGGCTGTTAATTCATCACACATTCTCCATAAGGCTGCAGCAAGGTCTTTCCCAGTGAACACTTGGATTAATCGGGTATCATGAATAACTCACCTGTCTTTGTTAAGTTTGAAACAGGAAAAAGAAAAATGCACAAAAGGAAAAGGCTAAGAAAGACAGAAAAAAACCCCTTAAATTCAATAGAAATAAAATGTAAGAGAGGGGATGATGGTGAACCTGAGATTTTAAAAACTACCTGGATGTTAATAATTTGGGCATCCTTGCAGTCAGATTGCTTTGTGGGTGCATTGGGGGCTGATGCCAGGTCCTCTGAGAAGGCAAACTAATTATCCAAGTTCCCTGGCTCCTAGTACTTGTCCTACAAATGATCACCCTGACTCCTGCCAGTGCAATGACAGAAAAGGACATGGTCCTTCATCACTCCCAGCTCATCAGAGTGACAGCTGTGTCTGTCACCCAGGTATCAGGAAAACACTTTAGGTGCTTCAAACACAATTGGAAATTCAAATATTTTCTCTTGCTACTTCTGTGCTAATTTAGGACCCCAAGTAAATACTCGGAGTTCAGTTTCACTGTTGAATTCTCCACAGATTGCCTAAACAAGGTAAAACATTTTTCTTCAGCTTTGCCAGAAAACGGCTTTTATCAACAAGTTTGTAGGAAATATTTGCAGGTTGAGCTTGATTTTTTTGTAGCTTTCTTCATTTTCATTCAGCAAGGCATTTAAAACTCTAGCAAATTTTTATAGCATTTGCATGCCCCAAGTATAGAGACTTAGGTAGTGTAAACACACAACCAACCTGCTGGCTTGGACCCCTCCTGTGAAATGTGATTGTTCTTCTATTCTCACAGTATATTTAACAGTATGCAAACTCTACACAAAATAAACTTCTTAGGCTCTGAGCTTGGTTCTCCTACTGAGAAAAAAAAAATAGCATAATTTCCCTGCTACATATATAACACTTCTCTTGTTAAATATAAATATGTGTATAGATTCAAAACCATATTTCCTATATATTTACATTTTATTTTTTACTTGTTGATAGTGTATGATGTAATTCCTTACTCAATGAAATAATTGTCTTAGTAAAAGTACCTTGCAACTAAAATCTTTAAGTTCTTTTCTATTCATTTGTTCAAACCAGCACGAGAACCACACATGCCAGGGCACAGGAATCCTGGAAATTAATGGTTCCTCTCCTCTCCTAAAACAGGGAGATCTGAGAAGACTAAAATCAAGGAGGAGCCTTCTACTGTTATTTGCTATTTTGTCAATGATATCTGGCATTTAAAAAACAAACAAACAGCAACAAAAAAAATGACAACACGAAAAACCAACCCAACAATGTCTTAAAAAGTGTCTTGGAACTGATCCTTCCTAGTTGCTGGGGCAGATACTTTACCCCAGCAAGATCCCAAGGGAGAACAAACTTTGCACAAATAGTTGTTAAAGATTTAGACCTCTTCAAGTTTTTCTTGTGCAAGGCACCTTCTAGAATTTAAAGCAATTTGCCTGTGTTAAGGCTACCTCTGGGAGTCCCAGGAAAGAAAGCAAAAATGCTGGGGCCAGAAAAAAGGCTTGTGTTCTTTAAACTGAAGGTTGCAGACTTCTCGTTTTCCTGTGTATTCTCACTTTCATGTGTGCTTATTCTTTTTATTTTCTAAATCTCAGCCTCGGGTTCTCAGAGCTGTAGGAGCACCTTGGCTCATCTATGTTACTCTCTCTGTCAGGCTTTTACATCCTCCAGAAATCAATCAATAGAAAAGCAGTTCAGTATTTGAAGTTAAAATTGTTATTCCTATCAATGGCTCAGAGACATTTGCTAATGAGATGTTGGTGCAACAGATTTAAACATTTTAGCTACTGGCTTTTAACTTCAGAGGAACTGAGCAGCAGGTGATTTGGTATTGTTTGGGTTTTTTTATTTTTCTCTTGTTTTTGTGCATGTCAAAGTTTTTGAAACAAAGATCTCTTTAGCATTAATACGCCCAGCAACTATGATGACAGTCAATTTGTCTCTCACTATTTGCTGGTTCACCACCATCAAGAACTCACGTCTCGTCCAAGCATCATCAAGTGTCAGCAGCAACAGTTTCCCCTGCTAAAGCCATCTTGTCCTCAACATATCTCTAATTTTTGCATGATTTAAATGTGCACTTAGCCCTGTTGACAAGATGGACTGTGCTGACACCCTGGGAACCAGTCTGTGCAAAGGGTGACAGGTTGTTCCTGTCCTGGTTACAGGAGTGGGTGTCAGTTTACCACTATGTGGGAGTAACCAAACTGTGTAATCCACTCCCCTCTACATCATTTCTGATGAACTGTAAATGATGGCTCATTTGCAGGACCTGACACCTCAGGCTACAAGCTGGGTGTTAAATGAATTAAGCCTGCAAGGCAGGCTAATATTTCTTTTCCCTCAGAAATAACTCAGCTGTGATATTTCTCCTCTGGGGAAGCACCAGCACAGTTACACCCAGCCTGAGGGGTCATCTCTGCTAGTGGGCTGTGGTGGACTCAATGGCACCAGCAGAACAGGCAGCTGCAATGACTTAGACCATCAAGGACTTCCCAAAATATCCCATGACTCACAGTATTACGTCACCTATTGTGAAACTCCCAGCCCTGGGGGAGGTACTGAGCATTCCCACCTGAACACAGGCAAATATAAATCTTTGGGTTTGGAGAAGAGAGATACTACTACTTGATCCATCTAGAGAAGGACCAGAGCTTCCCTCAGACTGTGACCATGATTCTGACCAACAGGTGCTAGGTTGTACTCTGGCCTCTTGGGTTAAAATCAGTTTTCTCTGTATCATTGTATTTGTTGCAATATCTTCAATAAATTGTGACTTCAAACTGTAATCTTTCTTGGGGTGGTTGAGTGGGATTCTTTTCTCTGACCAGTTTATTTTTAATCCAGCCCCGTTCCCAGGCTCTGAGCCATCCTAGGCTGATACTTTGAGATGTTTTCCGACAGTCGTGCTGTCACGGTTCCTGTGAAGATCAGTTTCCCTGAGGCATACACAACGTTCTCCTGAATCCCTGTCTCTGACTCTGTTTTCCGAAGGAAAATCTTATTCTTTTTCTTCTATTGTTTCCTTCACTCCACATGAGTGCTGGGCTAAAGGCAGAAATGTTTTCCTCATGGACTTCTTGGGCTGCTCATCTTATTGTTTGAATGCAGCATTCATTTGATGTCATGACAACCAGACAAAATGGACTGCTGTTGTCATGCTTGATTTATAACTGGGATACTGAAGCAAAAGGTAGTTGAAGTGACCAGAATAACTGTTCACCATTACAGCCTGAGTGATGAGGGGCCTAGGAAGAGACCTGAAGGTGAGTTTTCAAGGGTTAGTTTTCCCATGCTTTCTGCCTCTCCTGCTGCTGTGCCACCCAGCAGCATCATCTTCTCTGGTCATCTTTCATCTCTTGCTTTGCTCTCTGTCTGCTGCTAAAATCTCTGTCCTAAATTTAGTCTGGTCACAAAAGTACACATTGATAACCTGATGTAAATGAAAGCATTCCTTAGCCCAACTAATCCTACTGACTTCAGTAAGAGTAATAGCGTTTGGCTTCATATACTAATAAATGGGGGAAAATGACAGAGTTGGAAATATATTTTGTATTTCATCTTGGCTGTGAAACAAATATACATTTTCTGATAGTCAATTCATGTTATATGGACTACTAAAACAAGTGTATCAGATGACAAGACCTACACACAGGTTCATATTTGTGGGCAATAAATCAGGCAGGGAGTGAAGAACTGTGTGTTACTGTTGGATTAAATCCGTAAGTCCTGGGAAAAGAAACATTTCTTGGTCCCAGAATTCATCTTTTTGTCTCATTATTTATTTGCAGTTTGTGTATGCTGGGCAGACAATAAGGGAATAATGAACAGCACTGAGTTGCAAAGAGGAGCCTTCCAAAGGGGGGCTGTGCTACTGTGTGGGTGTGACACCTCAAGAGCTGTAAAACTTTGGCATCTTGCTTGACCAGCTATATCACAAATGAAGGTCTGGATGCAAACTCTGCAAGAGAGGTTTGGAAGAGCTGCAAGGGGAAGGTCCTTGCCTTATTTGCCCTTTCACTGGTGCAGCTGAGATAGTGCACTATGTGAACTCTGCATTTTGTACTGTGTTTAAAGGGAGAGTCAATGCTTACTTTTTAGTCCAACCTGAACTCAAAAGCCACTTCAATCTTTTGATAGTTATATTAAAAATATTAAAGCAAAATTTTCCCTACCCCTTATTTAATAACCAAAGTTTTTTAATAGTTTATCAAGTCTATTTGATTCCCATGTTAGAGCCTATACTTCTGACAAGAAGTGTGAAAAGGTACTGCTAAGGGAGGGACAGAACTGTATGCCACAATGTCCTTAATCATCAAAAGTGATTTTGTTTCTCCTCAGTCTTGCATGATTGAGTTAAAATTTAATAGGAAGTATCTGTTCCATGGACACATTTTTCATAAACAGCTTTCGTCAATGACCACAGTGATCAAGCCAAACTTGTGTATTGAATATCCATCTGTTCTGATGTTCTCCAGTGCAGAAAAGGAAAGCTGCTCCTTCTAAATTGTTCGGTAACAGTTACTTGGATATCTCAACCCCAGGTGAAAGCATTCTTTGGTTGTGTTGCTTTTCCCATCAGGCAGCTTTGCAAAAAACATGGTTTTGCTGCATTTTGACAATTCTTATCAGGCATCCTAACACTTTCTTTCTGCACTTGAAACTCCAAAAAGACCTACTGTTTTCATTTTTTACTGCCTGTATAAAGAGCATTGTATGTAATCAGTGGGATTACATAAAGCATATCTATACAACCTGGGAATTTACACTCCATTCAAACACAGTGATTCTCCTTTTCAAAAAACAAATGTAGGTAGGTAGACAGCTCAACATTCAATTCAGAAAAGAGAATCTACTGCTTTCAAGAAAGAGAAAGTGATTGACAAGAGGAAATGAGAAGAGGGACATCAGCAGAAGAAGAAAAGTGGTTTTATCAAGGCCTGAAGGCAACATAAAGCAGGGTGGCTGTAGAGCGTTATAGTGTTTAGTAGTTTATAATGAAACTGCATCCCTGACTATTTCCAGGTGACTTACCTCCCTTAACTTTCTTGGGATGTATTTGACTCCCACATGGTGTTGTCTCTTTGAGTTCAGCATCTTTCTTCTGTATGCCAAGCAAGATATCTTGTGCTTCCCCTTGCAGGCCAAGATTATTATCCGTCCAAAATCAACACCAGCCTCTGGCATGCAGTAGTGCATCATTAACAGGGTTATTAAACTCTCCACAGAGCTGGCAGCAAGACAGTCATATCTCTTGATACTGTTTAAATCTATAGAAATATCTTTCAGTGTGGGAATTAAGTGTTTGGCTATACTTTCAAGAAAGGGGAATGCTAGGCCAGATATTTGGTGGAAACTGACATAGGGAAGATGTGGATGAACTTGGCATCTTGGTAATTTCAGATGCTTTCAGATAAGCTTTGATCTTGGCACTCCATCATGAAATTGGTTTTTCTGGGAGACTTCGCAGAAATGCAGAATTAGACTGCTATCTGCTCTCTAAGGTCACACGGATGACTAGCATCAAACTTTAAAATACATCATCTTTACAACTCTAATTAAGAAAAAAAACCTAGGTTAATTGCTTACTTCCAGATATATTAACCACTGCATCTATTTATATGTGTAAGGTGATGATAGCAACAAGAAGGTCTAGAAGTAAAAGAAATATTATGAAGGAAATTCATACCAAAAATATTTGTATTCTTCTCATTCTTCCAGGAAGAAAGCTTAGATTGCAAATGTAGGTACTAGATAAACTGTCACAACTATTTATCATTTAAATGTGCTATTCTCATAATTCTAAAACCCCCAGATATTAACACAAAGTCACCTCAACATCTGTTAAAAATAGTGACAAATGTGTAAAAAATATTTTGGACGGTGTAGCTAAGTATGTTTTTTAAACAGTGCATCACTTATTTAAAAGTCCTGTTCCACCACAAGAACACTTCATGCCCGGAATTGCACAAGCTTAGTTTTGAATAAATGACAACAACAGTGCATAACACTGAGGCTGCTGAGAAGCCCATGCATGAGCCCATCCATGCAAAGTAGGGGGGGTCACATTTTAGCGGTAAAACAAGATGATCAGGAAGAAGGCGGCTCTCATAGAAACACCCATGAGAAGTACTGTGATTTCATTAAAATGAGACATAAGTCTGTGTCTTTTTCCTTTTAATCATACAATTTCTAGCTCAGTCACTTAATGACTTGTTCAATCTGTCCTCAGTTATTAGAGGATCTCTGTCTAAAGATGTTTTAACATCCCAAGGGCTTGCCTTAAATACGTACTTAATACTTAATAAAATTGAATCAGAGTATCTGCAATCCTTCATTTCCATACTTAACGTGTACAAAGCATCACTTAAGTAAAAGGAAGCAAAGGGCTGAAGGATGATAATGAGTCCATTTGCTGCTGTTCCATTCTGGTTTGTACCTATATTGTCAGCATTATGCTTGCTCACTCTGGTTGTGCCATAAAGCCATTTAAAAAAGCTTGGAAAGAGCATGTTTTTTCTGTAAACATCAGGACAGGAAGCTGCTAAATGCAAAAGGGTAAGAGTTTTTTTAAAACAGGGATGCAGAAACTAATATTTCTAGGTATGTGCTCTAAACAAACAGCACTTGCTCATGTAGAGATGTTGACAAACTGTGGTCCTACAGCAGGAAAACCATGTTGGTGTGCCTGACGTACTGTATTTTGGTGCTTTCCATTATGATTCTCCCCAAGATGAAAAGCAATGCCTTCTATTGTTTCATCTAGGTTGTTTACCAGTTAATCCACAGACATCTGCCAAATCACAGCTGACGTGCAAACTGAGGCATCCTTTAGTTTAAGGATAGTGCACACCAAAACCAGGAGTGGGGAGACCAGTCTGCTTGAAGGTGTCCCAGGTCAGCAGGTGAGGAAATCTTTAGACCAGCTAAAGATATCACTTAAAAAGCCATTGGCAGAGCTGGTCAGAGCACACAAATGATTTAGTGAGCTTTTATCTCTTGAAGTTCTGTCCCTTCTGTTTAAACAAAAAGTAGCTTTTCAGGACACGATTGAGAGAAATTCGTACTTTTTCTACTTTTCTTCTGAATAAGACTTCATGTCATTGCCTTAAATGCTGTAGTTTTCCAACAACAAAACAAGCACTTTGGAAAAATGGACCCATTACTTCTTTGTTCATGGAAGAATCTGAAAAATGCCCAGATCTGCTCTGCTAAGTGGAGTAAGGAGAGTGGACCTGGTGAAGAGCTTTAAAAATTCAAATCCTGCTCATGGTGTGCTGTTCCAGTTTGACACTAGTGTATTATAGCCTTCCCAGGTTAACTCTGATTCCATGACAATCAGGCTCTTTTTCTGCAAGTATTTCTGTGGGGTTTGCCCCATCCTGAGATTTTTTGTGAGTTTCTCCCTTCCACAGTTTTATCCTTTTAGCTAAATTTCTTCCAAATCAGAATCAGCACTTGCCACAGTCCTTACTGCATGACTCTGCCAAAATCCATGTTAAGCAATCTTGGGATCTTTCCTGAATGTAACCTTCTAGTATTTTGAAAGAGACCAACACTGTATTTGAATAATCTCTTTACATAAACCAATATTATCTCAGAAAACATGCCTTCCTGCAGCTAGGAAATAGTTTTTTGTGTTTCTAATTCTGCCAAGAAACCCTAAAGGGATTATTTTTATATGAAGGCAAGCTTGTAAATTTTAAAAAGAAATAAGGCTGGAATTCAGAATATAATTGCCCAGTGCCCTCTCTAAATCTCATAACTTGACACAATCAGGGGCTCTAGGAGGGCAATGATAGTGAATAGATGACAGTGTTTTAAAATTTATTGTGAATTCAACTGAACTGTGCACAGAGGTATATCCACCATTTCTGCATGCATATTTGTCATCTGCTTTTCAGAACAATGGAGAATCAAATTGCTGCCCAACTTCAATATCTAAAGGTCTGATGACATTTCATATGGGCTTAGTTTTAGCCTTTGTGTTCTGCCTGTTCTCCACTTCAGCTACTCCAGCCTGACCTACAATTTCAGCCACTTTCCTGGGCCCCATGGCTGTGTGATACAGTGAGACTGCTCTCAGCACTGCTGTGCCTTCCCATGCCAGCCTCAAGAACTGGGTGCTTGCTGGCTGGGGAGAGGGTGGGGGTATGCCAAGGGTCAAAAAGGTACCTCTAACTCAATTTCTTGTAATTTTTCACCAAAATACCCTCCTGTCTGTGAGAATAGCCATGGTGCACTTAGTGAGAATGACAGACTGCAGAGCATGTCCAGGGCACATGCAGATCCTAACTGTCTGCTGATGAATGGTGGCATCAATAGGAATAACCCTCTGAGGAAATCAGTGGGGTTGAATTACCCTTTTGTTGACAAGAGGGGAATGATTCCCTTACCTGAGGTGTTGTTGGTAACACAGGCATCTGTTTTATAGCCTGGCTCCTGGCACAGGTCTGTGAGCACTGTAGAGCTTTTGATTGGAAAAGAGAGTTTTGTGCCTTTGGTCTCACCTGCTCTTGGCTTTGTGATTTTGTTCCTGTGTTTGTTTCCCAGACAGCTAAATCCTCTCTTCCCAGTGTCATTGATCCCTAGACAAACACTATGGTATTGGGACACCACAAAGAATATGTTTTGACAGTTTAATCAAAGGGGGTAGGAATGAGCTCTGGGCTGCTGGCATGGTCCCAAGCTATTTCTATATATTTCATTTTTACCTGATACTTCTTTGTTAAATAGCTTGTTTGCTTTCAGACTTCACAACAGCTGCCACCCTGCTGTCCCTATGGCTGTAGGTGTTGGTTGACTGGGTCAGTGAGAAGCCCCACTAAGTAAAGGAACCTGGAGGGTCTTGTGTGGTTCTGCAGTGTCTCACACAGAAGAATAAAATAAATTCCAAATGAACATGCCTTCAATCCTGCCTTTGTGCCAAAGTGAGAGATGTTTTCATTTTCATTTTCTGTTTATACAACTAAAAATAGAGATGATGGGAAAATGAATTTTTTACCTGGAAGGAATTTCCAGTATTTTGGTGTTTGGTTTTTACCTTTGGGAATACTAAAAGGTGAAATAGAAACTTTTATCACAAGGGTGATATGAAATGAAATGAGTGCATGTTCATGATATGTTCATGAAATGAGAACAATTTTGGAGCAATGAGTGCTTCTGATTGTCCTATCACAGTGTGCCATCAGATATGTAGTTTAGGCAGTGTATCCACAGACCACGGGGACATCAAGTAGATGACAACAGCAGCCACAAAGCACAGAACAGCTGAAAAATTCCCACAGAAATTAATGCTGAAGCCATGCAGGCAAGTTATTTAATTTGGGTCTTCTGGTAGAGGAAGAATAAAATTTACTATTTTTATTTCTAATTTAAATAGTAAATCAAACCCAGAATTTTCTTAAGGAAGTTTTCAACTCTGTAGAAGCCAGGTGTCATTGGAAAAGCAATTGGCTTGAATCCTTTTTTCCTGCTCAGTTAAGAAGCATGTTAGCCTTTTCTTTGTCATGCTCCAGGAGAACAAAGTCTCACTCACACTTTAGCCCACCCTCAAGTAAACAAACTGCTGTGCCAGGACTCAGATCCCATAACACATAGTCAGGGACTTCTTTATCAGAAAGATCTTAGTCTTTGTTTTCTTCTTGATTCCTTGGACACAGCCTTGGGATTTTATAAATCTTGGACACCACCCAGCTCCTGGAAATACAGCCAAGAGAGCCTCTCATTGAATGCATGCGCTGAAGTTTCTTCAAAGGAAGGAGGCAGAATTTACTGTCTCTGTCAGAATATGGATTATTTTAAATCTTTAGAGTGCATTGTAGTATTTCTTCAGCTTTCTTTGAGCATCTGTCTAAGCAATGTACACTTGTGAATTGTTAGAGGATGCTTCAGACATAGGGTTACTTACTGGAGGGGAGTTGCAGAGCCCCAAGTGATGTTTTCTCTTTTCACTGTCTCATGAGGTCACTTGCAGCCAACTTGGAGAAGCAGCAGGCAGGGATACCCACTTTGGCAGCAGTCCTTGCGGGTTTGTTTGGTTGTAACACATTATCCCCAGGTGTCAGTAAGACTGTGATCTAAGTTTATTTGATTTCTTTTCTTTTCTTGGTTTCTAAAGCAGGGCCAGCAAGGCAGTTTCAGGCAGGAGACAGGCAATACACTGTTCCTCATCATTCTTTCTGTGCTAGGGTGGGAGCACACATCTGCAGTGAGCAGAATGATTGCAAGTTACTTTTACATGTCAATTTTTGGCTTGCCAGGGGACTGCATAGCAGTCGGAATAGCCTGAAGGTTGCTTTTCCAGGGGCACTGTGCTGTACTCAAAGAGTAGATGTCTGACAGATGTTGGCTTTGTTTGGTGTCATGGTTCCTGCTGCTCACTTTGTGTAACTTAAAGCCTCCACAGAGCATTATGGTTGAGTCTCACAGGGCTGTGATAAAGCCCCTTAGAAACCTGGTGGGAATCCTTCCCTGGAGAGGTGGAAAGAAGACAATAATGTCTGAGAGACACTTTGTGCCCTTGAGCAGCCAGCACAGCCCTGCTGTGCAAGCTCAGCCTTTCTACTTGTGCTACAGGGCTGCAGAAAGGCAACTCAGCCTCACTGGACCATCAGGTAATTCAGATTGGAAGAGGCATCAGAAGGGCTCACATGCTTAAAGCAGGGTCAGCCAAGGTCAGACCAGGACACTCAGGCCTCTATCCAGGCATATTGCCAGAGAGACTCTTGCACATAACTCTTCTCCAGACTCTTCTGTTTTTTGGGGTTTTTTTTCTGAAAGCAGTAATATTTTCAGGAAACTGGGACATAAAAAGCAACAGAAAAATTGTGAAAAGCCATGATTTTTTCTTATTCTTTACTCATTTGCCTGCATATGCCATGTTATGTTTCTGCAAGCTATATTTTATCAAGATGTACTGCTCTTTAGGTAGAAGATTTCCTTTACAAAACAGCCAGGTATCTCTACTTTAAACATCTTCCTCATTCCCCTTCTGGTGATGACAACATTTGTTAGTTTACATGATAGATGTTTCATGTGGGCTGGAAACACATAAAGAGACAAATCCTGATAAAGGTTGCAATTCATCTGATAGTTTCAACAGAGTTTAGATGCTCCATCTCTCTTTTGATTGCCTTTCATTTTAGAATTGAGTACCACAGTCTACTTGAGAGATGGAAATTTCTATAGGGAACTAGAGCACACCCAGGAACTCACTGCAGGGGAAATCAATAGGTTTAAAGAAGAGGTAGCAGGATGTTTCTAGAAGACCTGACCCTGTTCATTTCCATTAATGACCTTCACACAAACAGGATGAATGCAGCACTGACAGATTTGAGAAGCATCATCATGCAGAACAACATGAGAACACCAGCAGGAAAGCATGGGAGAAGGATGGTTGATGTGGACGAAAAATATTTGAGCACAGGACATTAAAAGAGTCCTCTAGGACAAGAAAGTCTCTGTTATAAACTTCCACTGTAACCTGATCACAGAGAAGTGACCAAGGTAGACTTGAATCTCCTTGTCAATGACAGGTGTCTTACCACTTGTCACATGTGAGAGAGACAGAGATACCCCTAGAATTCTTTGGGAAAGATATTTCCCAGTTCAAGAAATTTAAATATCACCGGGTAATGTGACAAGCCTTTCTCTGAAATACAGTAGTCAAGAGTTTTGTCCTCAGTTCAAGAAAAATGAACTGAACCCAGAAGATGTTAAAAAGTTCTGGCCGCCAAGTCAGAGAACAAGATACTTTGTAGAAGTACAGAAAATGATGAATGAAATAGAGAAAAAATGGCTGATTGTGGTGTGTGTTTTTATAGTAGAAATACAAATAGAAAATGTGTATTTTACATGATTAAATGCTTTGACTTCCTTTGCCCTCCTTGTTTTTGGGTTTTTCACCAAGTTAGCTGGACTTGAGCAGAGCCAGAAGCAGCAAGAAGACAAGTGGGAGACCCGCATGTTTAGTAGGTAGTCCCTGCTGAGATTAGGGTATTGGCAAGACACTTTGTGCTTATCTCCAGGTCTGTGTTCTCCTTTCCTTCCAAAGGTGTTGTAAAGCCATATTACTGAAGTCAAAGAATGATTATTGTTTGGATCCTTTGTGGAGAAGTTTTCATATCTTATGTACCACTTCCCTTTTTCTTGTAAGTAGATTCAATTTAGAAAGTATCAGATTTGATGATTTGGAGTATTTCCAAAAAACTGCTCATAAATACACCTACATTGTGTACAAGACCTTATTTCTAGTGTGGAGACTACTCCTACTTCTTCCCCTCCTCCGCTAATTTGTGACCCTCTTCAAATTTTCTCTCTTCTCCAGGGAACTAAGTTTGATTACCATATTGCCATTCCCAGTCTATATACTGCCTTTGCTGTCTGTGCATCCTTGGTTTTTGAAAATCTGGGTAAATTGTTCCTTTATTTTTGGGATCATACCTAACTGATCTTTAATCTACTGGTTAACCAATCACCAGGACTAGCAGGTAATTTTATTTTTCTTGTTTCCTTGTGCTGTAGATTTTCAAATGGCATTTTTTTAATTCCGTTTTTTATCCCTTGCAGGATCCAACTCAGGTTACTTTTTGTCATTTACTCTTTTTTATCCTTCTATGTCTTAAACAATGAAATTTGGCTTTACTTATATATCTGTCCTTTTGCCTTTCCAGGCTTTGTAAGCTTTTTGCTTATATCCTTTTAAAGGGTAGTATAATATATTTCTAAATACCCTTTTAAAGGTGGATATTTGTTTACAAAAGTGTGGAATGCATTTCTATAAGTTTTATTTCTGGCTGAGGTTAAAGATTTCTGTTACTTTCAGCTCTTCAGACAGGAATAAATTCCTCTCTCCTTCCAAAGTCAGGCTGCTGTATCATCTCAGCCCAACAGATTTTGCTGATCAGTTTCCTTAGCTTGTCTAAATTTGCTTTTCTGAAGTCCAAATCTTTAGCTAAAAACCTACTCCTATTTGTTCTTTGATTTTAACTATAAACCGAATCAATTTTTGATCATTCTGCAGTTACTTTATATTATGCTGTCCATTATCTGTCTCTCTTTTAATGCCCTTTACACTTGCTGAAATCCCACAGCATTACATCTCACTGACTGCTTGTAACTGTGATGAAGAAATGTCCTGGGTAATATATCCATGAATAACTTGTACTGGTATTGATGGTGTCCATTTTTTAGCCAGTATTTAGGAAATACAGCCTTCCCAAAATGCTGTACAAGAGCCTGTAGTATTTCTCTCTGAAATGGAATCAGACTTCTCTGTCACAGTCATGCCAGTCTGAAAGTGCAACCTCTCCACTTACCTGAAAATTCATCCAAATCCACCAAGCACCTGGCCTTGACTGTTGAAGCACCATATCCCCAGAAATACCTGTCCCACTACCAGTGACCTTACCCACATGTCACCCAGCAGAACCAAAAGTTGTACAACCTGACCCCTCTGGTAATTAAAACTATAAAATTCTTCTTCCTCAAAAGCCTGTGGAGAGAGGGAGACATTAAAGCTTTACAGAGGGTCTTTTGGGAGATTGGATCCAGGCAAAGCCCACAGCTGGACCATGACTGTGGTTGTCAGTGGTGGAGGATTGCCATGGACATGTGTCACCACACAATAAAGTCAGGTACATCACCCATGCCCTGCTTCCTTTATATTCCCCATGGGTATTTGATTGTGGAACTGCAGATTTTATTGGCAGCTTAAGGTAGAGCAGAACAGCACATGATGGATTGTTCAGGAAATGTTTTTCAATTGACTGGATCAGTGTTTAAAAAATATAACTATTAGAAACGGGCACAGAAAAAGATTAATTCAAAGTCTGGTGACAAGGCAATTCTAGCTGGATATTTTTTAGGATTGTAAACACAATCTCTCACAGGCATTTTGCAGCATATAGCCTCTGATCATTAAAGCTTAAAACTACATTCTTTGGATGGTCTAATTCCTGTCTATCTTTGCTGTTATCACTTTGCTCAGAGCTGTAATTTCTTTCTTTCCTTTGTAATTTTTGCTACGAGAATGTATTTGCCGAAGTAAGAAAGTGTGTCTGAGATTACAGCCTGCTGTAAAGCAACTGTCAAGTAGAAGCATTATCGTTAAAATACAGTAACTTGAGATATTTTCCCACTAGAGACAGACAGGAAATAGAGATTCACTGCCTGAAAATCTTTGTCACCTGGCTCTTATTGTGGCCAGGTGACGCTAGCTGCCCTGTTCACAAATTCTGGTCAAGCACAGCCTCCTTCATTGTGCCATCGCCTCTCTCAAGAGCACTCTGACACCTCAGGTAAAACCTCCACCTCTCCTAATCTCTTATCTCTCAGAAGCATCTGCAAGAGCTTTGGTGTCAAGAAAAGCTGGAGAAGTTACTGTGTTATAACTTTTCTTGCTTTGAGTTTTACATGCTCTGAAGATGATGAGGAGTAAGTGCCATTTGACTCATATAAGGTTAACTTTCAAATGGCCAGTGAAGGACAAATTGAGAGCTGAAAGTAATTACTGAGAGCAGTTCACATCTGCTCTTCTGGACACCTGCTTGAAGCCCCTAGTGAAGACTTTAAATGGGTCAATCCTTTTCCAGAGACCAGTGAGCTGCTAGGGGGTTGGATTTTCTCAAATAAGAAAACAAGTCAGTTCTGCAATGAAAGACAGGGGTAATGGAGGGAAGAGACTAATTAAAGCCCATACTGCAAATTGCTGCAATAGCAGAGAAAGGACTCCTCTCTCATCAGCATTTTCCAGTTGGCTTATAGCATTAAAAAAAAAAAAAAGTTATAGCTTTCATTAAGTCATAGAATGGTTTAATGTGTCACTTGTTGTTTACATAATGGGTACCTAGTTTGCTTCAGCATTAACACTGTAAATTGAATACTCACATAGACTAATATCAAGCTTTGCCTGAGCCTACACAGGCTTCTTTCTTCCCCTTTGCCACCACAGTCACAGAGCCAGTAGAGCACCACAAACCAGAGCAGCAACAAGTGGTGGCATGGACAGGATGCTTGTGTCCAAACCAGTGCCTTGTTCTGTCCTTTCTGCGTGACATCTGTGTTCACTGGAGAAGAAACTTTCAAGGGAGCTTTGCATCAATATAAAAAGCTCTTGGATAAAATTTCTGTGATTTAGCTATGGATATACTGTGCTGTTCCCACGGCTTCTCATTTTGAATCTTCTGATTTTTGTGGGGAGTAATTTTACATCCCAAAATAACTCTTACCTTGAATTTTTAAATATTTTGAATTTAGGCAAGTATCATCCCAGATAATGATTCCATAGTAGAAAAATGGAAATGTGTAAGACTAAATAACCATGTGAAGGAAAAACTACTGAAGCCATTGTGAGAACTAGTGGCAAACAGGGTGTTACCTCTGATAAGAAGAAGATGCTGATCTCACCCAGGCAAGTGCAAATCCACTGGCCTACATAGGTGGAATCAGCATCAACATTGAACCTGGAATGTCTTTCTTACCAGCATGGTAATTGGAAGGGGTTTTTTTAACATTTGGAAAATGTTTTAAAATTGTCAAAATCAGTCTAGTCTAGGCATAGGCTTGAAAGTGTGTGGGAATTTCACGAGTATCAAGTGATCTGTAAGGGTAACCCTATGAGCCAGCAGGGCACATGCTCTAATCACCTCAACAACTTGGAAGCACCAGACTGGCACTCTCACAAGGGTTTATGACATAGTTCACACAGCATTTAGAGTGAAACAAGAACCATACTTGGTGGAATGCGCTTAATCTTATTTTTGCTGCATAAAATAAAGCACATAAAATAGGCTAGATTTTGTACTCACAACATTAGTGTAAAATGACTAATAGAAAGGGGAGAAAAAGCAATAAAGCAACACATAACTTTGTTTTCAAATGATGTTACTTTTCTCTTTTTTTCTTACTTCTCCAGATGCAGAACTAGGAAACCAGAGAGAGTTCTGTTCACCAGGAAAAAATGGCACATCATAACCAGATCTATTCAATCTTTATTGTTCATTTTGCACTAGAAGAGGAGAGCAACAAGCTCATTGTGCACGGTGCTCAGTAAAATCAGACTGGACTGTCAGAGATCTCTGCCTGGGTGTTTTCAAAGCCTTCCTATGGAGTATGGGCAGGCTCTTCCAAGGACACTGAGAATGCATAATAACTTTGAGGGAAAAAAAAGAAGGGTGTGATTTTGATCATGGTCCTTGAAAATATGCTGCTGAAAGACATCTTAGAGTCAGCACTGATAAAAATTGTCTGTCATGTGAGTGATGTGCAGTAAGACAATCCCTGGTGAGTCATAGAGGTCAAGAATTAACATCTAGCCTGTTGTTTCTTTTTTTATAGAAAATAGCTGACATTCTGTCTTCTGATTGCCAGGGAGAGAGACAAGAATGTCACAATTTGTCCAAATGACTCAATTTCCAATTTTAGGAACATAATATTTGTCACTTTTTTTAGTTGCTTTTTTAGCTAAAATGAAGTGTGTTAAGATACTTTTGTCTCTGAGTTTATGAAGTCAGTGGATCCTTTGAAATGAGTGGGAGCCTAATGCTGGAATATCAGTGCTATATCATACTGCCTTTAAAAAAAAGCACTGACACTTAACCCTCTTATAAGAAATTATTCTGTGCTGTTGCAAAGATATAAAACTCACAGCTGAGCTGTGTACCTTCAAAGACAAACACCTGCTATTATCTTTACCTAATCAGGGTTGTTTTCTAAACTGAGACACAAAGAAGTAGGCTCTTGTAAATGCTGTCTGCATATTCCCTCACAACACATCCCTTCAAAACCACTGAACTTCTCACCAGCTGCCAATTTTCATCAAGAAAAGCCTCTCATTAAGTTCACTGAGAGTATTTCTGAGCTGTGCTCACAGAACTGGCTTTGAATTCCTCAGTCTCTGGCTGGATCAACCCCTGCTCTGCAGGATGTCGTGCACCCACATTGCTTCAAGGCTTGTGCTGGTCACCTGGAGGGAGGGAGAGAGGGAGGGAGGGAGGAAGGAAGGGAGGGAGGAGGAGAGCTTTGATGCGTAGCTTGTTTTTGCAGATGAGAACAGGGAAAATGATTTTATTTCCTAGGACCCACTCTCCTGGTAGCTTCTGATCTCTCCATGCAGATCCAAAGTTTGTTGAGATTTGTTGAGGTGCCCAGGGTGATAAATGTAGGACAGGGATCCTGTGGACCATTGTAAGCAGGAACTCTTTTGTGTACTTGCCTGGAATGGCAAAGAGCTGATCTTATGTTCTTAATGCCTCACTTTGAATAAGTTGAAAATGCACTATTGCTTTACACCTGCTATTTTAATAACCCTTTTTTCACTCTCCATGTGTAGGATAGGAGGTAGTCTCTCAGTCAAGTTCAGTGTTACAGCCCTGGCTTTTACTGCTGCGTGGAAACACAAAGGATGGATCACCGAAAACAATGATTTTCTTGACACAAAAAGTAGCTAGTTTTCAAGTTACAGGTTGTTTGCTAACAACACAGAAACTCTGAAAAAGTTGCATGACAATAGTTAACTTACAGAAAGCTATAATTTACACCAGCTCAGTTATTAATGTTGCAGTCTGCTTTGCGAATGCTCCAGGCTAAGGGGATCCCCAATTGTTCTTGAGGGTGGCTGGAGCCAGTAAGGGAGGATGGAGTGTTTCATGCATGGCAAGCCAGATCTTCAGTGTGGGACTTTGTTTTGGAAGGTAGGGGAGGGGTATGGAAGAACAACTTTGGGAAAAAATAAAACATGGTTTCAAGAAGTTTTACAGTGCAAACTGTTATGCAAATCTGTTCTTTTAAATCTATTTATTTATTTATTCTTAGTATATTTTATGACTATAATAGCTTCTCATTATGAGATCAAAAACTTCATAAACCAGTCCTTGGCTTCAGCTATGGAGAGCTGAGGTTACTCTTCTTTGCTTCATGTTGAAACAGAACAAATGTGAGAGAAAGGAAAGGATCTTCTCTTGCAAAGAGACAAAATCTGGCATGAGTCAAGAAATAGTAACAAAGATTGAATTATCTGTTCCACCCTAACTGCAACTTTCTTTCCTTCACTCAATTCACCAAATTTTAAATAAATTTTAAAATAGAATGCATTCTGTAAAAACAGCCATGGATTTTTTTTTTTTTTTGGGGTTCAGAACAGACCATTTTCACCATCAAGTCTGACCTCCTGGTAACCACAAGCCATGAAATTTCACTTATGGATTCCACTGTCTAATAATCTGTTAGAGAAGATAAATATTGGGTAGAATTTATTCTGTGTTGACTGGCAAATCTCTCCTGCTCCAACACAGAAATTTCAAAAGACTTTCACCCTGGCCTGCCACTTAAGTCAATGCTGATAAAACTAGATCAGTCTGTCTAAAGGAATTATTTTCTTTCATTCTGAAGTGCAGGTTGACACTTTGCTTTCATTCATTTACAGGCTGAACTAAATGCCCTCACAACCTTGTTTCAGTGCACTGTGTTACTCGAGGAGCTTGGAGACTGAATTCACACAATACCCCTGCCCACCCCTGTAGCTGCCCAGAGTCATTTCCTCTGTCATGCACCAAGCTGACACATGAGCCAAAGGTACCAGCCAAGAGCTGATTTTTGCAGAGATATTGATAAGATGTGTTAAGATCACTTTAACCTAGCATAAAGGGTGCCCTGCCAGCTCTGAAAAACTAATTGAGTAAAGACTCAGGATGTTCAATATATCAGGCAGAATATTTGCTACTCTGTCCTTTCAGGAACTTAAATACTGCTGCAGTTTTGCTGCTTTTGTGTGGGTTGCCACTCTACTTCAAGACAACAAGCAAAGTGACTGACAACACATTGCAAATCTGCGTGAGGACCCCTTGAAGGCAAGAGGATATTCACAGGATATTGAATATTCCATTTTAAGCAGCCCACAGATGCCTGCCAGACTTTAGTGACTCTGTTCACCTATAATCCAGAAGGATGTCTTTGGTAGTACAATGACATTCACTGTTTACTTTATACCTGCTCAATAACAAAAAGTAGCACTTGAGGAATACATGAGAGTTCCTGAACCAGATGAGTGCTTAGATTTTAGTTGTAATCAAAGAAAATGTATCTCAATGCAGTGACATGATAAAATAGCTCTTCAGAGACTTTCCCTTGAGCAATACTCTTGAACACAGCTACCTCACTGTGAGATGATTATAATGAAGGTTTGCCCATATCCGTCTGGTCTTCTGGATTTTGGGGATCTTGCACCCTCTTCAGAATCACTAAAAGGTAGGGAACCATTTAATGATAACTATTTTAAGCCTATAGCAGGATGGAGTCCATGAATATTTGATAAATATGTAGCCTAACCGGTAGCAGTTTTGGGCATTTCAACAAGATGCTCATTCTTCTGCCACTTTCCCTAGAAAACTTCTGTGTGTTTTCCCACTCATTCTATTTGAAAGCTCATGTTTGCTGACTGTCAAATACAGTCAGTTTTCTTAAATCTTAAGAAGTCCAGATATTATAAAAGCTGTAAATGTAAAACAGGAGGATTTTCTTTCAGGCATGATCTTAACTCCGGGTTTACTATTCTCAGAGAGTTGTAGCTGCAGGAGGACCCTGTAGGACTGGTGGGTCCTGGGTGAGGACTTACCCACTTGCCTCAGTGAACCCTGTAGCTGGCCCACCCCACCAACCAGTGCCACTGAGGAAGTGCAGTTGAATCTTCCAGTCAGCTCTCTTTATGCTCACTTGATTTCCCACCAGATGAACAGAAGAGCATCATCAATAATCCTTTCTCAGAAAAGAGGATTTAATGCTTTGTGTTAACAAAATGCTACAGACTCTGCAGTGTGGTTAGACCAAGCCAGGGGGTCTTCCTCAAGTCAGTGGGACTGGATTGCCTGTGATCCCTTGTTTTGCTGACACAGGTTGCTTACTTTGTCCATGACATGTTCAACCTGGGGATCAGAAAAGCATCTTAAATCCCAGGGAAGGTTGACAGGTTGTTTTTCTTTTTACTTTCCCCAGTGATGAGGGCACTATTTTCCAGGAACATCCTGCACCTAATCAATTCTTTGCCATCCACTACTCCTCTGGCACCAGCTTGGTCTCTCTGGTATGCTGCCTGCAACATGCAGTTTAATCTCTTCAAAAGATGTGAGCACCTGAAAAGCTTTAGTTTTTCTAAAGCCTTTGGATTTAATATAAGATACCATCATGAAATTTAATGGCCTATGATATTTCAGAAGCCTGACTGGATGATCTAATGATTCCTTCTGGCTTTAAACACTGAACCTCTTGGATCCTCACTTTCCCAATGACTGCCTCATATAAAATACAATTTAGAATAAAAATAACCTGATCGTTCATCATATATATATTCTTCATGGGAGAAAATTATTTCGCTGCAGCAAAATCATAGAAAAAGAAATTTTACTGGGCATCTGTGGGTTCAGTGGAGTGTTCCTTAACCCAAAGTCTCATCTTGTATGGAGGATTGGAGTAATTTCTCTGTGCTGAATGAGGACTTCAGGCCTGATGTGATGTGTGATGTGTGGAATGCCCTTATCAATAATAATAAAAAAAAAAGAGCAGAGCTCATTTGCTCAAGAAGAAAAACAAAACAACTTCCCTGCCAAAAAGAGCTCGAAGACTGAGTGATGTGAAAGTCCCTGGGAGAATAGTGAGGAGCAAATGAAACCTCCTAAATCATTTCAACACAAAAAAAATGTTAGTTTAAATACTATTGAAGAGGACAGCTGAACTAAGAGTCATAAAATTTGGGTTCAGAACAGTGTATCAGGCAGAGGAGCCTGAAATGAGACGTCAGTAGGCTTTGCCTCTTTAGATCCAAGTTTGTGACCAAGCTTGTCTAAAGCTGTCCCCAGCATGGCACCAGCGCTACAGAGGGGACAGCAGGATGCTGGGCTGGCTTCTGCCAAATCCTCTGTGCTACCAGGATCATAGCACGGGGCACAGGGCCTGGAGCATGGGACATGGGACTCCTGTGAGCATCCAGCTCAGGGGATGGCTGGAAACCTGTCCCTGGATGGCACCACAGCCTGCAGGAAACTCAGCTGGTGCCTTGCTTCCATCCCTGCTCCTCATGCAGCTTAGCCATCAAAGGGAGCACTCAGACAGCAATTCTTCCTCCCTTCAGGACATCTGCTTTTCCTTGCAGAGGATCTTAAACTCAAATTAGAGCCAAGAGTCCAGGAAATGTCCATACCACTGCAAGCAGCATGATGTCTGTGCAGGGAAGCAGAGCCCCTGTGGAAAGTGCCTGGCAGAGAGATGGAATCTCCGTGTGGGCATCTCCCCACGAGTCCATTTTGAAAAGGGTATATAGAGAAAAAATTAGATTATTGAGAGAAAATAAGTATAGCCCAGCCTATTTATTGCCTTTTGTCTCACTGTTTAGGCCACTGCCTGAGAGGTGATTGTTTTCCTTTCCCCTGCCTGGAATGAAACCAGCAGGAATTAAGGAGCAGTGCTTTTTCAGGTACAAATCATTGTTTCCCCTCCCTGCTCCCTTTGCTTTGACAAACAGTTGTATGAGGCATGGGTACGTGCAATCTGTTCTGTGTCCTCTCAGAGTGGGTTCTTGTGTGAAGTTTAGTCCCCAAATGCCTGACACAGTTACTTTTTGAGAAGGACTTAGAATTGCTTCTGAACAGTCCCCAGTGTAGTCTCCACCTGTGGCTGAGTTCATTAAACAAATTAGCTCACCAATGTCACAAGGAACTTCATACTGCAATGAATTTGAAGGATGATTTTTTTTTTTTACTCACTGACTTCTGTCTAGGTCTTACAATTGGTAGCAAAACACATAAAATAAAATTTTATTATTTTCTTATACCTTTTTTACATGGTTAGTGTAAAACCAGTACAAAGTTACTGGTGTTACTAAATGATCCAAAATGCAGTAAGATTTAATTTTTAGGAAGACAGTTACTCACAGACATACCAACAATTACTGCCCTTTTTGTTCTGACACATCTATGGTAAGTAATAAACATTAATGGCAGGAGTAAGTAATAAATTATAATAATAATAATGAGAATAATGATAAAAACAGTAGTAAAGCTCTCCTTACCTGGCATGCTGTAAATAATGTCACCAATCATATTGCCTGTGGTCCCTCGTCACTCTAAGTTGACATAAATGACCTGAATAAAATTATAATAATATGAAAAGTAAAGATATATCCCTTGTTTTTCCTTGCCTATTTTGTAATAGACACAACTTGCCACACAACTGTTTGCTACTGCTTTAGAGCATCTGCTGATGGTATTTGTATCTTTTAATTTTCTATGACACAGAGTTTAATTGGTTATCTAATTTGGTGGTACTTATTCTAATTTTCCACAAATTTTCTTTAACCTTTCCATGAACTTTTCTTTCCTCTCTCCTCTGCCATTTGGGAAAAAGCAGAAAATCAGCCCTTTTTGTTTTCTTATGTTGGGATTTGTGTCTCATCTTCTTGCAAGAGATTATACAACATATTTTGCGTGCCATCATCTTTATGACAGTATGATGCTTGATAAAGAACATTTGTACTGTAGGCGTGCACATTACTTCACAGTTTAAATACCATCCTGCTCATTTCCCTGCTGTGCCATGACATTCAGGGGATGATTTTTTTTCCTTTTCATAGTGTGTTCCTGCATTTTATCAATTATGGTGATTAAAATATGTTTTTCTGGCAAATAGCATAAATTGCTCAGCTGAAGACTTTGGAGAGGGATAATACAGCATTTGGGTGTCCTTGAATCATAATACTGATGCAGCTCAGCTTGCACACTGAGTTGGTGCCAAAGTGACTTCCACTTGTGGAGTGTGAGCCCAGTTTAAATTCTGAGCTTTGCTCAATTAAAATGCACAGAATACACAGTTTGCTGGTTTGCCCAAAAATTAAGTCTCTGTCATAACAGCTGGCACTCTGGCAGGATGAAAATAGCCTGGTACTGGTATCATGAATATCTGGAAAGCCACCTTAGGATAGCAAAATTCAGTGCTGCTACGAAAGAGATTGTACCAGTCTCTTCCCAATGGGATTGGCAGATAATTCATGCCAACATTCAGTGAATTACTTATGGGACTGAAGTGGTTGAAAAATTACTTGAGAAATGGCTTGCTCCTGGCCATGTTAGTTTTCTGAGCAATTTCACAGCTTGACTGCAAATTGCTTCAAGGAATGAGTAGTGTGGGCATGAAAAAGAGCTGCTGGGAATGGGAAGTGAGCAGGATGCCAGAAAAACAAGGACATTGAAGCCAGTCCACGTGGTAAGTGGAATCTGGGGATCCTCATGTATAGAAAAGCAGCTATTCAAAAGAGAGAAAGACAAGGTGCATGAGAGTTGTTAGTCTTAGCACACCTATGAGCTTAGGTGTCAGCCAGGTCATGAGGCTTGCTCAGAGCACAGAAATTTAAGAACATACATGGAAATCTGTGTAGGAACAATGTTTGAAACGTTCTTGTTTAACTATGTTTCAATTGTAGGTTAAAGTGAAAAAGAAAAAAGAAAAGTAGGAAAATACAATTTTCTGTATCTCCTCTGAGAATATAAGAATACAAAAAGTCTTTAGAGACAATTGACACAATTTGCTCAGGTTTGTTTTTGGTTGGTTGGTTGGCTTTTTTAACTCAAGTAGGCTAAAAAACTTCCAGGGTGCCTTAATGCTAGTAAGTTGAGTATAATTCACAAAATATGCTTCTAATTATTTATGACCTCTCAGCATGCAAGAACATGACAAAAATTATTTCCATCTCTTTTTCACATTACGAGGCAGCTAGAGACCAGGGAACTGCCTCTGCAATTAGGACCCGGAATTTTCAGCTCGCTGCATGAACAAGGGCTGCCTACAATGATTATTTCAGTGCAACAAGAGTAAAACCATTTTATCCAATACTACCTCATTCTGTTAAAAATCCATACCTCAGCTTTAATCCACTCAGGTCAGTTTGCCTCATCTCTTTAAAAATCCTGTCCTCCACAATGTATGATATGGATATTCTTTTTATAGAAAAAAGTAATTAGGGCAGTTTTCCAAGCGATCACAATACCACTGTGCTCTCAATTCCCAAGGGCCATTCCAAGAATTTCTTTTAATTCAGAAATAGATTACAAACATGACACAATCTTTTTGACTGAAATTGAGTGTGTAAATTTGTCTGGGGAACCTCAGCCCTCCAACGCTCCATCTCTGAGCCCCAGTGCCCAAATGTCCCAGCAGGTGAGGAAAATTGGTCATTTTAGTCATCCCAAGCAAAATGGGCCCAGCTATGCAGTTGGTGTAAACTGACTCAGTGGTCACAGGAGTGATGCTGATTTTTGCCAGCCAAGGAGACTATTATATTCAATTTGCTTATCTGTGAAGACCTTTTCTGAAATAGCATGTGCTGATTGTCTCTCCAAGGTAGAAACATGCCAGGAATTGTAAATTAGCCATGCATAATGCATTTGAGGTAACACTTGGGTTTATTGCCTCTTGGTAAGTTATTAAGCTTTTATTGAAGCATATTCTGTATGAGCATCAGTATTATCCACGTGCTTTGGACCTAATGTGTTTCGCTTCTTTAGCACATCTCAGTCAAGGGTTCTAAAACAGGCTACAAACTCTAATGAGCTGAGCTTTGCAGTGCTCCAGTGAGGAAGGCAAGCAGCATCATTGCAGGTCCACAGGTCAGGATGCAGAGGAATGGAGAGGCTTTCTAGAAACAACACAATAAAATTCAAATTATGTCTCCTGCCCTTCTGTCGGTACCTCAAGCCCTTTTCCCCTTTCTCCCTAGCAGTGCTATAGGAAAGGAATGCAGCTTGCCCCTGGATGCTGGCTGCATCCCCAAGAGCAGCAGGATGCACCCAGGACTGGACACCCTGCTTGGTGCCCCCCTAACCCGGGCAGGGTTGGCCCCTCTGACCTCACAACCCTGTCTGTGCCCACACTCTCTCCTTTTATGCTGAGCTCTGTGATTCCTTGTCTGTGGCCCCAAGCATGCTCTTGCCAAGGTCCTCATCACGGTGCATCTTTCCAGCTCCTGGCTCTCGGCTTCAGCCCTCCCTGCTCCAACTCTGTTGTTCTTCCCTAACAGCAGCACTTGGGGGTTCCCTCACACCCAGGTATGCATCCTTGCACACTAAATAATTGGAGCTGTGGTACAGAATTAAAGCCAATCACCCACAAGTGAGGGATCTTTCCAAAGCTCTTTCTCAAGCCACATTACCCCAAAGGACAGCTCTGCTGAGACCTCCAAACTAGCATAACTTAAGCATGAGGGCTTAGTGTTGCTGGAAATCTTTGTCCTTTACCACTTGCTCCACTCATGGGAACTCATTAGGAGTCAAGCAGGAGAGGAACTATGCCCCCAAAGAGCAGAGGGACAGTGCTGTGAGGCACTGACATGGCCCCTGCCTGCCATGTCCTTGCTGGGGTCCTGGGGCTGCTGCTGCTGCTGCTGCAGCTGCCACTCAGGCACACATCTGAGAGGAAACCACGAAGCCATCACACACCCTGTGTAGTGGGTCCCAGGAGGCTGCTGTGCCTTCCCCTCCAGGCAGCCCTGCAGCTCTGCAGGGATCACGGTGATGCAGAACTGGCAAATGCCCCTGCAGCCAGGCTGTCCCTCCTTCTGCTCCCTCCCCTCCCGGTGAGAGCAGGGCCACAGCAGGTCCCGGGCAGTGTCACAGGCGAGCACTGTCATGCAGCTTGAATTCGCCAGTGGCTGCACAGGGCTGAGAGCTTTGACCGAGCCCAGTGCAAAGTGCCAGGACAGATGGAACAAATTAACAGCCATCCCTCTAGTATGGAAACAGAGGAGAAACTTCCATTAGGAAACTTACTGGTGCTTTCTTACACAAACGTCTTCATCCCCTGGCATTAATTTTTCTCCTTCAACATTGTGCTTGCCTGTTATTAACTTTTGAAGGTTCTTTCTTTTCTGTGCTGCATACTTCCTCTACCTCCCATGGAAAAGGAAAGAGTAAGAATGAATTTGAAACAAAGTAGTGTACTGGAAATGAAGCTTGTTAAAAAGACAGAGAAAGAGAGACAGGATTAATTTTTTTTAAAGTGTCTCTGTGGAACAAAATGGTACTTCCCTTGGGTTGATACTGCCTAATAATATGTTTCACAGTGTGCAGTGTGCCAGTTTCTCTGTGCCTTTTGTCCTTTGTCCCCACATATCCATGGTGATTTGAAACTGGTAGAATTTTTTTAAAAGTGCTTTATGTAATTAACTGATTTTCAGAAGACTAAGTGTCTTTGCCAGAACAATGAAAGAGAAATCAAATTAGCTCTTCATACAGCTTGGGAAAAAATGGAAAGCATCCAAAGAAAAATAACTGAGGCTGCCTATGGGTTGATATTAAAGTTCAGAAAGTCCCTGAGCTGTTTGCCCATCTATCATTGAAAGCACATCTTCCCCTGGTGGCCTGCTTCATATTTCAAACATGCATGGAAAGAAGCCTACAGAGAACTAGAAAGAAAATATATATATATATATGTGTATATTTACATACATTTATTTATTTATTCACTATATGTTGTGAATCCTTTATGTTTTCGTGCTCTGTTTAAGAATTATTCCACAGATGATCCATAAGAATACTGTTAAAATAAAAAGAAGTTAGAGTTCCATCCTTGATGTGTTGACACTCCTTCACAAGATTGGTGTAGCAAGCATAAAATGTTTGATTACCAGTCAGTCTTGGGGACTGAATCCCTTTTCATAATTTAAAATGTAGAGACCCAGCTGTTTAGGTGGTAACTTCCACATCCAGACAGCAGCATGCCTGCCCTATCTGTCTGACTATGGCACACTACTCACAGTAAAAGCTTCTGTGAGCTGTTTGTCAGAGACTGGAATTGCAGTCAATACTTTCTGCAAACCTTTTAGAAGCTTTGCTTTCTCAAATCAGCTTGTGAGGGCAACAAGCACAGATATTTAATGATGCCACAAGTGGCAGCTTCCAGTTCTGTACTTCCCAGCATGCCTGTATTCATGGGAATACAGCAGATCCCAACTCTAACTTTCATCCAAAACCCGTAACCATTTACAGTTACGTATTGCATTAGTTCCTTGCCTTTTTGTTTCCTCTCTGCTCAGGCACCCTCTTTACAAAGTCAGTAAAAAGTAGATATATTCAGTGATAGTGTATTTAGGAGCCTTAGAGAGGATGGTGAAAATGCCATTCCCAATCCAGTACACGATTCTCTCCTCTGGATTTCAGACAGTAAGGATTATCCAGTGCCTCACAACTACAAACGAGTCAGTAGCTGCTCAGTCCAGCTAAGTCCATTGAGTATTGAGTCCTTACTCTCAGGAATTCAGCCAGACAGTACTTTGGGCACTGTATTATAAACCTCAAGTCAGCCATGAAAAGATTTTGTGTCACATAAGAAAACAGCAGGATAGTTCAAGGGTGAGTTGACAGTGTTCTAGCTCACTTTAGTAGCAAGTAAATGTTTTAAGTGGAAATGCTCAAAGTGATTATAAAAAATTGATGGCTCCACCCACTGCAGAATAGGCTTTCCTACCCTGTCACCAGTACCTGTCAGTTTGAGATACAAATGTGCACTCAGTCCACTTTAGATTTTAATCTGCTGCTACCTTAGTAAGAGTTCATGAGGCAGCTTCTGACAAGTGATTTCCTCTGAATATGATTTTCTTTAATATTTTTTTCCTTTTGAGAAAATATTAACAGCCATTTCCTTGATGTAGTTTGCAGCTTCAGTTCTCCTGGTTTGACAGAGTGATAGATTTTTCTTCCTTTACTTATTTGTAAACTGTGTGTTTTATCCTTCCTTTTGTCTGGATGTATCCAAGTATCTGCAACTTCTCTGGAAGCATTCACTGTTTAAAACTTTCACAACTGTTCTTACCTGCCCTGGTTTAATTTCACCAGGTTGCTGGTGTGTGGGTGTTTGGGATTTTGAGGGTAGCACTTGCCACATGCTGAACACTTGCTTATTGGGAGTTTTGGGGTAAATAATAAGAGGTAAAGGAAGAATTGAAATGCAAGTAAGAGAGAAAGGAGTCAGGGAAGGACAAAGGAGATTTAAAAAATACAAAGTAATTTATTTTCCTTGTGTAGACATGAATTTTGTGATTGCTAAACAGCTGACATGGACAAGCATAAGGGCCCCTCTTGGGGTGGATATTTGAGGACAATGAGAATACTGGTAAATACACTATGAGGAGGCTGGTGCCAGAGCAATTTTGCTCAGCTGATGCCTCCCCAGGTACTGCTCTGTGCTGATGTGTGATGGTTTCTCACCACGATGGGCCCAGGGAGCACTGTGACATAGCCCATTTCTGCAGTCAGTCTGTCCCAGAGGTTTGCCTAGAGTTCCCAGCTTACCAGAGACCTTGGCAAAGGGAGCACCTAGGTCTTTGTTTTCTTACAGAATACTTATCGAGACAATTTCTATGAACTTTTTGGATTATTTTCCTTTTTTTGTAAGGGACAATTTATGCATTTCTTTCCATATTGGATATATTTTGTGTCAATAGCTCATGTTTACTGCAAGCCAGGCACTAACAAACATATCCTGCTGAGACTATCTGGCACGACTCTGAGGAGTTCAGACATTTTTCATCCCTTTCAAACTATGGGAAATTTATAGCAATAGCTTCTTGGAGAGAACAGTGGAATTTTCTAAAACTACTTTGTTATCTACAATTTCCCCCAACCAGCTGTGATATTTAAAAGCCACTAGTCTCTTGCTGGGTTTCCCCTGCCTCTCCAGGTCCTCTGCTCCATCTGCCTTGCCCAGCCCCTCCACCTCTTGAGCCTTTCAGCTGGGACTCTTCAGTAAAGACTTTGCAGTTGATTGGTGTCTTGCAAGTTGCAGCTTCTGAGCCTGCCAGAAGATGAGTGCAGGAGCCAGAAGCAGATAACTCACACCTCCTGGATGCTAACTTTTCTTTGTGCTCTGAGTTTTTTTAACTTTCTGCATAAAGGTATGAAGGCAGAGGTACTACCAACTATAAAGGACTGAAGCAGCTTTCGTCTTCAAAGCCTTACTGCTACTTGTCATTAGTTATGTCAATTCAAAAGGAGAAGAAAAAGGAGACCTTTAGACTGATGAGAATACATTGACAGTCGAAACCTTTCCTGGAATATTAATATAGGATTATATGAGATTCTTCTCCAAACAGCTAACAGATCCTGTTTTCCCTGCAATAAGCCAAAAGACCTCCCATCCATAATGGTCTAAAAATCATTGTGAAAAGATTTTAAATATTTACATATTTAAAATATGAAGTACAAAATAGAAAAAAAAAATCAAACCTAATGTGAGCTTTCTTCATAACAGATTTTGTTGATAGTTATTAAAATGATATTCCAAGGAAGTGCTGCAAATCCCATACAAAGGCCCTTGGAGCAGGGAAGACTTAAGGAAACAAAACTGTTTTTTGTCTTGGTGTTGCTGGATGCACTCTGTAGAATCAGACTCTGCATAACCTTTTTTATGGTCATTACATCACTGCCTTAAGTGCCCTCAATAAAGAAAGAAGCACAGACTGCTCTGGAAGGTCTTCACCCTGCAGAGACCAAGGTTTTGAAGGGGAAAGGAGTCCAAGCAAAATCTCCATGTAGACACAGTGATTTGTATGTTCAAGTTGGGTTTTAAACTCCCTCTTTTTTTTCTCCTATTAATATTTTTAACATGTCCATGTTTAAGTGCAAGTCCTTTTTTTGTGCAAGAGACCTATCCTCGATCCTTGATGTAAAATTATGTGACTCTCCTGCAGACACCAGAACTGAAGGGTTCAATGTTTTATTAAAATCAGCCCACAAGCTGAATGAAGTTAGTTTCAGAACAGATACTATAAGTTTAGCCCAGAAACTCTAAGGAACCTCATGGTTTTGTCACAACGCTATATACAAAATAGTAGCACAAATGTTACTCATACTTTTTGTCTGACACTCTCTATGTGATTTCCAAAAACCTCATTATAGAAATATGTATTCAGCATCAAGACTTGTATGAGAAAAGAAAAACCATCAACACATTTTAATAATAAGCCATCAATAATACTATTAAAGTTCCCAAGGAAAAGCACACTATCCAATGCTTATTTTTTCTTGTACAAAAGGACTGAGGAGAGAATGATGCACTACTGAGCAGTCATTAGAATGATAAATGTCTGCAGAGTTGTTCTGTCACTTTATGCTGACTAATACTGATTGAAAGGTGGCTTCCAATGACAGCTGTAATATTTTAAACATAGGTAGTAGCTATGTGTATTGAGTACACAGTCTTACAAAGACACCTTTGCTTTGAAATCACCTAAAATCCTAAAAGCAATGAGAAATTTTTAAACTGGGCAGGTGTTTACTGCAGAAAAAGACACTCTGAAGTACATGAAAAGAGATTAAATCCTCTCAGAAAAGTTATCTAAAGTGCAAGGTGTAGAGTCTCTGCAAAATCTTTCCCCTATGACAGAGACAACATTGGCTTCTCCTTAGGAAGGAAACACTTTGCAGTCCAGGACAGAAAAAGTGAGAGCTGTGATGTGTAAAGCACTGAATCAAATAGCGCTGTGATTGATGATACTCAAGACAAGTCCAAAGTCTTTTATTTATGTCCCATGAAATGGAGACAACTGGTTGTGTGCTGGTGATTGAGAAGTGACATATATCACCCTAGAAAAATCCCGTTTATTTTCTCTCCTGGAGGAACAGGAGAAGAGTAAAGCTGCATAGAGGCAGGGGCTTACAGGGATTTAGGACTTTAAAATGAGGGTGATTTTAATGAACAAGCATCATGTCTGCACATTCATGTACTTTTATGCAAATATTTGCAATAGAACTGTTTACAGGGCATAAGAATACTAATTTTCAAACACAATTCCCTAGATTGTGATATCTCTGAGGCAGAGGTCTTCATCAGACTGTCATTTTGTAACTTTTTTTGCCAGCAGCCCATCTCACTGGTGTGCTGTGTGTGGAAGGAGGCCAACAATAAAGATTGATAATACACTTGAATGTATAGAATTGCTGGAAAGGCTCACAATTTAATTCCAGTTTTTATGTGCTGGTGCTAGTAGGGGAAAATTCCATTGAAATGTTACCCATTTTGAAACCTTGCCTCCAGAACAAGTGCTTGAAAAACGAACTGAGTTCATATATTCCCCCAGTTTTACTTACCACAAGGGTGATGTGAAGTCTCGCCCTGCTTGCCCTGCAGCAGAGGACATGATAAGGAGCTCCTAGAGGCCATTTCAGTCTAGCTGGGGACTGTCCTCTTTTTATAAACAGCAATAAATCAGCAGTAATGTAACCAATGAATTCACATTATGAATCCACATTTCTGAATTTGCATTAATGTGGGATAATGTCAGTGAGAAGCATCACAGGCACTAGGTCACTTAAGGTTATGTATACCCTTGGGGCTACCCAATTTTATATATTTCTATTGGCCCTGAGAAGGTCTCTGGGATTTCTTCTGATAACAGTCCCAACCAATTCCATCCTATAAATCATTTTGCATGAAACTCTGAGCTAGGCCTGACATTCTTGTTTATGTTCTAGCAAGTACAACAGAGGAGCTTAATATATAATGAAGGCAAGGAGTGTCTGAATTCTCCAGTTAGAGCTAGAAAATGACTTATGGAATCTTACTTTCTCTCGCATTTAGAGTCTAGGAGTTTGTCACATGAGGGGAAGATAGTTTGTACTACAGTGGCTGTCATTTAAAAGTTATTTAATATTAGGAATAATATAAGGTAATGAGTCTCACAGAGTTCCCTGCCAAAGATTTTGATTTAGCTCATTCTCACTACCCACCTCCAGTTTATATCAGTGTTTTCGTGAGTTTCCTCATATTCCTGTCAGTGTCCTGTATCTTCAGACTCCTCCTGGCTACAGGAATGATACCAGAAATGGGAATAAAAATCATTGAGCAGAATAAAGATTTC
>VZTZ01013666.1:91968-143018 GCA_013400955.1 Drymodes brunneopygia
GGATGCACCCAGGACTGGACACCCTGCTTGGTGCCCCCCTAACCCGGGCAGGGTTGGCCCCTCTGACCTCACAACCCTGTCTGTGCCCACACTCTCTCCTTTTATGCTGAGCTCTGTGATTCCTTGTCTGTGGCCCCAAGCATGCTCTTGCCAAGGTCCTCATCACGGTGCATCTTTCCAGCTCCTGGCTCTCGGCTTCAGCCCTCCCTGCTCCAACTCTGTTGTTCTTCCCTAACAGCAGCACTTGGGGGTTCCCTCACACCCAGGTATGCATCCTTGCACACTAAATAATTGGAGCTGTGGTACAGAATTAAAGCCAATCACCCACAAGTGAGGGATCTTTCCAAAGCTCTTTCTCAAGCCACATTACCCCAAAGGACAGCTCTGCTGAGACCTCCAAACTAGCATAACTTAAGCATGAGGGCTTAGTGTTGCTGGAAATCTTTGTCCTTTACCACTTGCTCCACTCATGGGAACTCATTAGGAGTCAAGCAGGAGAGGAACTATGCCCCCAAAGAGCAGAGGGACAGTGCTGTGAGGCACTGACATGGCCCCTGCCTGCCATGTCCTTGCTGGGGTCCTGGGGCTGCTGCTGCTGCTGCTGCAGCTGCCACTCAGGCACACATCTGAGAGGAAACCACGAAGCCATCACACACCCTGTGTAGTGGGTCCCAGGAGGCTGCTGTGCCTTCCCCTCCAGGCAGCCCTGCAGCTCTGCAGGGATCACGGTGATGCAGAACTGGCAAATGCCCCTGCAGCCAGGCTGTCCCTCCTTCTGCTCCCTCCCCTCCCGGTGAGAGCAGGGCCACAGCAGGTCCCGGGCAGTGTCACAGGCGAGCACTGTCATGCAGCTTGAATTCGCCAGTGGCTGCACAGGGCTGAGAGCTTTGACCGAGCCCAGTGCAAAGTGCCAGGACAGATGGAACAAATTAACAGCCATCCCTCTAGTATGGAAACAGAGGAGAAACTTCCATTAGGAAACTTACTGGTGCTTTCTTACACAAACGTCTTCATCCCCTGGCATTAATTTTTCTCCTTCAACATTGTGCTTGCCTGTTATTAACTTTTGAAGGTTCTTTCTTTTCTGTGCTGCATACTTCCTCTACCTCCCATGGAAAAGGAAAGAGTAAGAATGAATTTGAAACAAAGTAGTGTACTGGAAATGAAGCTTGTTAAAAAGACAGAGAAAGAGAGACAGGATTAATTTTTTTTAAAGTGTCTCTGTGGAACAAAATGGTACTTCCCTTGGGTTGATACTGCCTAATAATATGTTTCACAGTGTGCAGTGTGCCAGTTTCTCTGTGCCTTTTGTCCTTTGTCCCCACATATCCATGGTGATTTGAAACTGGTAGAATTTTTTTAAAAGTNCTTATTTAAAAGGAATAAAAACAATTGGGCTGGAAACCCTCTCACATTCTCGTAAAATGCCTCTGCATGATGCTGCACATTTTCTTCTCCATCCTGTCAGTTGTTATAGTATATTTTATACAGGAAAACTTAGGGAATTGTAAACCATGATAGCAATAAATGTTCTCTTGTTCTTGAAAGGCACTGTATTTGAGCAACTCATATCATGGTTCCTGAGACCTATTTCTAATCTTGTCAATATCTCATTTTATGACCTTGGGCAAAATTTCTCTCTGCCCTTCAGGCTGCTCATCTGTTATTTAGGAACAGAAATCTGAGGTGCTTTAGGGCATTATGAAGTTTAATCAATATCTGTAGATTCCTTGGAGATGCTCAAAGGAAATTTGTCATCAAAATGGTCAGTTCATACCAGTGTACATAAACCAAAGGAGCCAAAACCTTCTGGAAGGCTTATCCTGAGTCAGGAAATAGAGATCATAAGCCATGTATTTTTTCAATTTACTGTCATCTGCCTACTACCAGCTGCATGCATGAGTAGAGAAAGTCACTGCTAAATTTTTCCCATTCATTTCATTTTTGTAAGCACATGCAGCCTAATGAACCAGTCACTACCTAGGCCAGTAGGGTGGCCAATGACAGGCATTTTTTAAACTTTTTTAAGATGATCCTCTGTTGGTACTGCTGTTGAATATACATTAAAATTAAATATTTATTTATTTATTGGTAAACTTCATATGATTATACTGTTATACTGTTACTCAAAAAAAAAAAAAGGCATGTTCAGGGCCACACACACAGTTGACATCTGTGTTTATAGTTCTCTGTTTCTTGCAATCATGGGCATTAAATCTATCAATATGCTAACTCTGGGTCTAAAGCAACAGGTATTTGGATGGGAAATTGTTATATAACAGTTTAGCTTGAAGGGCATTTTCCAGATGTGAAATGCTCATAATTCACCATAATTAACTGTGACGTCCATGATTTTCTTGAATTTTTCACTGTTTGGCATCATGTGCAGAAGACAGACATTTTCTAACTCAAGGCTTTGATAGCTTCCTCTAGTTAGGTCAATGTGATAAAATGACTTACTAAAACATGCCTTAAGATAGGTAGAATATGTATATACTGATCAACAGGCATTCATCTCCCAGCAGAAGTCTGTAGTTACATGATTAGATACTTTGCTAGGTGCCAAATGTAGATGCTTTCCCTTTTTTATTACAAACGCTCCAAAATAGACCCGACTAAACTAAAAGTGCAAAATCCAAAATTTATTGCCACCTACTGTTGTTTTCCTTCAGGAGACACTACTGGAGTGTAGCTTGCTTCATGTCAGCACTTTTTAAAACAGTTATCTGAGAGGTGGAAGTCTTCTGATACAGGTGAGTTTTCAGTCCTCTATACTGAAGCATCTGCCTGCAAACAGGAGTGCACAGACAGGGATGGCTGCTGAGCTTTCTGCAGGGAGGTTGTGCAGATCATAACTGCTCTGTTGTGCAGCCTGCTTCCTCTGAAATCCTTATTTTACATCTGCAGGCTGCAAAAACCTCTTCCAGGTATTCACATTGTCAGCCTCCATTCTCCTCCAGACATAGAAGCTGCACTTATCCCTGTTTTATAATTACATGCTCATACAGGGCTGTGAATTGTTTTCTTTGGGATTAACGTTCCTGTGCCAGTCCTCCAGGCCATCAGTCACTTCCTGGGACTAATACTGTCCAACCTTCTTCATCATTGATCAAGTGCACTTGCTCTATCCTTTGCCTTGTTACCAGCTTTCCCTTCAGTTGTTGATAAGGTTAATTCAGGTTATACACTCAAGGCAGTCTACAGAAGGAAATCCTTCCCGGAAAAAGGAGCTGCAAGAGGTGCATAGTCTCCTGAAACCCTGATATAGGCCACCCCTTACAGGCAAAGACTGTAATTTGAATCAAATAAAGCAAATTAAACGACAATGAAGTTTTAGTTTAGACAGCCAAGTTACAAACTGAGAAGATCTGATATGTGGCAGCCTGATGTTTCATTTTTCTCTGCTTTTTAAAAATGAGGCTGATGGAATATTTCAGATCCAAAGTATTTTATTGCAAAAATGCAAGTATTTATGCAATATACTCCCATGCTGCTCCATCTCTTTCAGCCATCCCTCCTCCAGACTGACATGCGGGTCAAAATGTGGATCTTTGTTCAAATAAATAGAATAGAATCAATAGAATAATGTATATAGCTGTTAACTTAATAGTGATTTCAGCTGCTAGTCTGATGATCACACAGCACTTCTTTCAGTAGTTCAGGGGGTATTTTTTTCAGTCAATAATGACTTCATGTAGGTGTTTCAATTGTCCAACGCTCTTGAAGTCAGGAAAATTCAAATGGGAGAGATTTGTAAAATGAAGTGATAAAGCAAAAACATATAAATGGAGGATCTAGGGTTTTATCTGAAGAAAATATCAATTGTTGTGCACAAAGTCTTTAATCTTAAAGATTACAAGTCAATTCAAGCCCTTAATTCATTTTTACTCACAGCATAATAATTACTGCTCATTTCTTGAAGGGAACAATTACTTCCCTCCCTTTCTTTCTGAGGGTCACATTACAGTGACCTGTGTATATCACATATTTCCTTCATCTCTGCATCCTCTGCAGAAGCACAGTGAATGGAAAAGGGGCAAGAAAATTAGAAAGAGGGAGTCTTCTGGCAGAAGGATGTGAAAATGAGCAAGAAGGAAGGTGATGAATGGGGAAAGAAAAGAAAGAAGAGTAGATGAAAGTGGTGAATAGACTAAATAATCAGACTTGTGGTACCTGGCAAGTTGCTAACAAGAGGACAGCGTTGCCTTTTATACACAGGATCTTTGATGTGGGATTTGAAAAAGCTGGAGCTCCTGCCCCACTACTTATCCAAAGGATATTTTTCTCAATCTATTATGGATGTTTTTAACCTTCTGCCTGCAAAGCCAATCACTTTATCTCACTGGACTCCATGGCCATCTGCTCTGAAGACCCTTTCTGATTGTGTCTTTTCCTGTCATCTGAAATCTGAAATCTGTTCACATGATAGTGGAACTTGAGCTAATAGGAGCATAGCCACAGCCAAGTGCTGTCAAGTGCACTCCATAAAAATGGAAAGAGTCTTGGTGTCACCAGTGCCACAGAAGAAGGTGTGTAAGGGACTTCTGGAGATGATGGGAACATTTGCTTCAGAATTGCATTCCAGGCCTGAAACAAAACACTCAACAATACAATAACAGCTGAATTGTAGAAGAAAAAGGTTATTACAAGCAGTGGATCTTATTGAACAGCAAGGAGCAATGGAGTCACTCAGACTTATAAATTGTACAGGCCACGTTTGATTTTACATATATTCTGCTTTTTCCCCTTTTGCATGATAGTCTGATTTATGTGATGGTACTTACAGGACTTAGCTTGTTGCAAAAGCCCAATTCACTTATCTGAATCCTAACTAGTTTTTGGTATATTATGATGAAGAAGTTTCACAGCTTAAGAACTGTATTTAAAGAGCAAGTCAACCACTTTTTTTACATCGTGTCTCATTTCCAGCTTTCCAATTTTATAAGCCTTTGTTTCTGTTTTATGAGACAGCTTTAGTGGAGATTTCCAGACAAACTTCTTTATGTTACTACTGATTTGAAAGTTTTATCCAGTATGTTCGGTAAGACAATATTGAAGTGCTTAATATTTATAATGGATTTGCTATGAAATTGCTTCTCATTTGAATAAATGGATCATACCATATTTTCATTGATCTTTCTAATGAAATAGCATTTAGCACTTTTTTTAATACCTCCATGGCATGGAAAGCTTTACTTTCCAAAAGTCTTTGCTCATAATTCCTACTGAACCTTTACTGAGGCAGGATGACAAGGTACAGCACTGAAGGTATAAATGACCCTTTGAAATTACTCACTTTGTTTTCAGTCTCATTCTTATTTATTACTGAGCTGATCTTTGCTCTCCTAGGAAAGGAAGATAGAGTCCCTTAAATCATGCCTATTGCAGTAGTGGAGCTTTACAGTAAAACCATTGGACTGCCAGAATTTTCCAGGTAACAGAGGATGGTGGCACAAATCCTAGCTGCTCAATGCCTCAACTTTTACAGACAGTCTGACTTTTAGACTTTTTGTCAGTCAAATATTACACTGTTAATTGAAATATGTATGTGCATTTCTAAAGAGTTAGTAACTAGCCATGTACTTGAAAGGATGAGGTTATGGTGTGGTTTCCCTTTTTGAAAACACACCATATTGAGGCTTTTAAGGTTTATTTTTCTCACCATTTCAAAGTCTTTCAGAAGTATCCATCTAATACAGTCATAGAAAAATTACTCTTCTTCCTTTTTTTCTTTTGAGTCCAAAAGAGTCTGACCTTTAACTTCATTAGGTCTCTAGAAAGATAGAGGAAGGATGGCATCCTACATATGAAATCAAAATGGGTAGCATACTATTTCTCATAGAAGATTTTAGTTCTTCTGGAATTTTGATTGTTTATTAGAGGTGTTTGTAACCTTTACCCTTTTTTGCCATCAGGATTCATCTAACCTTCATGTATATACATGCAGTGACAAACAACAGACTTTTAAATCAGGCCAGTTACCTATTAGCCCTGTAATCAGGGGGACACTCTCACAGCAGTCACAGCAGCCCACCACTGGGCTCAGGTCACAGTCTGGAGAGTTGCCAGTGAATACCCACATGCCTGACATGTGAATCAAATTACCCTCCTACAAGAGGTGTCCAGAGAGAGACTTATCTCATTAATTATGCATGGAAATTGAGAACCAGCAACATCTGATGAGGTTCTGTATTTCAAGCCTTGGCTTTCTGATGCTGTCAGCAGCAGATCAACAATCTAATTAAAATGGCCATCAAAGCAGATCTGAAATACATTAAATGGTTCCCATTAATGTCATATTTAATTTAGTGGTTCAGTTTTGAAGATGTTCATTACTGTCCTTTGCTAGATTTTGAACTTCTGGGCAAGTTTTATAAATGATATTTACATGTCTAGAAACATAAACACACTGTTTACATATCTGATATCTCTTCTGTCTTTTCCCTCCCACCTTTATTGGACTCGGGTTTGCCAGGTACCCCTTGGTCACTTCTTCAGAACACCCTGAGGAAAAAAATTAGAAATTAGAACAACACCTCCACTGTATACTTTAAGACACTATGAAAACTTCAAAATTTAGAAGAATGAAAATATTTGGCACCTTTGGTGATCTAGGAAAGATGTCAAATAGTATAGCAGAATTGCAGCCAGGGAGAAATTGAAGATGTTTCCAGAAATATTTTTTCATTACCCATGAAAAATTAATTTTTTTCTTTCACATATCTAACTCTAGTCGCTGCCTAAGGAAAAATACTAATTAGGAAAACACCAGAAATACTTAAAGAAGTTGGAGGCATTTCAGTTTTGGAGAGAAGCAACAGAATAATTCTTTTATATGTATAAGTACACACCAAAAAGTCAGTTACTAGAAGGAATAAAGACCAAATGTTTGAAGATTATAAACACTGTATTACAGGATGGGTGATTCAAACAGTGCCTGTCCAAAATAAATGGGATGAAATTTAGCAAGACTCAGATGAATGTTAGCATGTAATATTTTACAGCTGGAGGATATTACAATGTCAGAGTCTGTTACTCTGGAAAAATCACCCAGTGTAAATCTCATCTCATTATAAAAAAGAGGACTGGGGGGAAATCGTTACTTTTTAGGACTACTTATGTATCTCTGAAAGAGAGTAAGTCTTTAGTTTTGAGTAAAACAGTTTTTTTTGCCATGAGTGGGATTATATGGATTAGTAGTTTACTGGGACTCTTTACAAAGAGAAACAGAGATGTGATTAAGTCAAATGAATTATTTCCCTGTAATATGCTAGCAGAGCAAGTCAGCCTTTTAATAACTGTAGCCTGCCTTTGCAGAACATTGACCTTAGATGGGAACAACCCTTGGACATTTTGGCTGTATCTACACCAGTAATTGAAAAAGAAAGCCTCCTAGAGGCTGTAATTCAGTCATCCGTACCATAATAATGTTACAATGGTACCTGATACACTTTTGGACCAAAGCCCTAGCATTGTCACTCCTTTGGGTGTTTGAGGGGGCAGAAATTATAGTTCCTATAAGCCTGAAATTTTCCATGAAAATGTGTCATTTCAGCTGAACCGTTCACAAGTATTTTGCTAGCAAAGCAAAAAATTGTTGCTTTCTGGTTGAATTGAATTATATTATTGGCCGCTCACAGGAACTTCCTGTCAAAATTCTATAGTTAAATTAAAGGTGATTTTCTTCTTTTCTGATTTAACTCTCCTTCCGTGTACAGCACTTTTTTTTTTCTTTTTGGTGCCAGTCTGCTTTTCTCTCTATACTCATTGATAAATCCTGAAGAACTGAGTTTTTTATTTGGAGTACAAAAAGTTCACACAAGATTACCTGGAGAAATTATAATTCTAGGTTCCCTGCAAAGACATCCTTCCATTGTCAGTAACAGTGGGATACAGACATTCTGGAGAAATATTAATCATACAGACTGACTAGGCTGACAAAATATAATATATTGGTCTCCAATTCAGCAGTTCAGCAGTTATATTGGTTTATTTACAATTTGATAATTTTAATTGCATTGGAAAAAAACAAGTATTTTCTCCTGTTTTCAATCCCAAACAACTTTAGCTGTTTGTCCTTCAGAAGGAGAAGTGAAGGAAGGCCCCTCTTTTCTCCATGGTTTTTTTGCTTCCTGCTGTTTTTGAGTTGGCTTTCTCATTTAACTTGTCAATTTTAGATGTGTATGTCAAAGACATACATTCTGTAGGAATCTCTAAAACACAATTGATTTCAGGAAATAATGTGCCTTTATTCTTTTTCTTTTTCACTTTGTTTTTTCCAAGTGTTGTCTTATTTTTGGGCGGTAAGAGGGGAGCAGAATATGTTCTGTGGCTCCAGAGAAAAGACCAGGTTCTGGTCATCCAGAGAGGATGAAGTTGTGTCTGATGTTGTCCCATTTTAATAGATATGCCAGGGAAACCAAACTTTTTCTCTCAAGAAATATCATCTGAATTGGATGGCAAAGAAAAACGGATTGAAAGTAGAATTAAATTACACTTAGTGATTATGCTATTGCAGAAGAACTTCCAGCACATTTTGGGGTAACTATATCACTTCTGCCTTCCCTAGAGGTGGTGAGTATATGGAAATTCACTTAAACTGTGATCAAATCCTGTACCCCAAGGTTTTACTTGTCACTACAGGTAAGCAGGGAGTCAGGATTAGTGAACGTGTGCAATAAGACTCAGAAGTTCTGATGTTTTTTCTGGAAGTAATATGAGCACAAAATCAAGTTCCAATTTATCACTACCTACCAGCACTTTATTTAGCCTCTCCCAGAATAAGATAGCTGCTCCGCTAAGTGACTTATTCCACACTTTTAATAAAATTTTATTTTTAAGAAAAGTGCCTCCTGCATTGATAAATCTGACACCTCTCCACCCTTTGAAGACCTTCTTAGACATAGCTGGGGTTAGTGAAGTTAATGTGCTAAAAGGCACAGAAAGATTTCCTTTCAGAGACAGAAAACTACACATTGAATTTAAGTCTGCTGAAATGTGTCTAGGTGTTCACACAGGGGGGAAGAAAAGATTAAACATTCCAAGTGTTATATTATTACAATATAACACAGAACTAAGTGTGAATAATCAGAATATTCTGGTGTGTGAACACCAGGGTAACGTGACTCCCCTTTCTCCACTGCTGCTTACAAGAATTATCTTACACTGCTTCTTACAATTTCTCTCTGAGGATTTCCAGATTCTTTATAAACACAGACAAATCAAGACTCCTAAGGGAACAGCTCTCTGCACTCCGACCATGCACATAATCTAAATGTCTTCCTTACATCTGCTCTAACAAATCCCACAGAAACAGGTCTCTGGAAAGAGCTCTTGTAGGCAGGAGCCCTCCCAGCCCACGCAGGTGGCAGGGGATGCTGGGCTCCTGGGGGGACAGCAAGTGTCCATGTGACAAGGAATTGCCTGCTTCTGGGCAGAGTTTCATAAATTGTTAAATCTGGCTCTGCCAGCTTATGTTTGCTTTCTGAGGTCAAACGCTTTTGAGGCAGGGTCCAGGTAGCCTGATACTTAACTGATACAGTGCCTGGGTCTCTTGAATCCTTTCCATTCTAATAAAGAGGACAAAGAATTTATTGCAGCCAGCCTTGTTAAACTGCACTTGGAAAAAAACCCAAAAATAAGTATGCATTTAAACTACCATACTTCTTTGTTAGACTCATATCTTTTATAGTCTTAGCAATTAACCTCACATGGCTGAGTCAAAACTTTAACCACAGCACTCTCCAATTACTTCAGCCATGGCTGTGATGTAATTGAGCATTAAAGACCTAATCACTAGCAGCAGCATGATTTTAGAGCATTTCTTACAATGACAGCATGGTATGAAACCTAATAATGCACTTCCAGACATAGCTTATTAATGGCACATGCATGGAAAACAGCTTCCAGAGACAGATTTTCCCTACGAGCACAATTAGTTGAACAAAATATATACAGATAATTCAACACTGTTGTCATGAACATCAAGCTGCAAAAGCTGAGTGTTCAGATGTTTGCATACCAAACACGTGCTGAAAACCAGTGTGAGTGATGCTCACCAAAACTCCTGCTATCAGCTTCCTCTGAGTAGTGAGTTTCCTGCTCTATGATTATGGACATATTTTCCTACTGATTTGAAATAAATACAATTAATTATGGTTTCTCTGCAGAATCCTCCAGTGGGTGTCTACAGCCCCCATAGGTGGGTGACAGTGCAGCTGTAGTAAGAAGGCAGCAAAATATCTCCTCAGTTCAGAAAAAAGGAGCAAAAATATATTTTGCTTATTTAATCTTCTCAGTGTATCTCAAAAACCCCTGAGTTAGATGTTTGAAGCCTTTATTGATTCTACAGCAGAAGTGAACTTTCCACACTGATGTGCAGACAGCTGCAAGCAGGTGGGTGTTTTGCTGCTTTCATAATGCATAAAATGGTCTAGAGACCTAGACACCTTGCTCAGCATTTCTGAAGGTTTCAGATGAGTGCAAAACTGACTGCTCAGTCTATTACTAAATCATAAAAATGTGCTTATTTTGCTCGTTCAGTATGGAGTATATTCACAGAGATTCTTTTTCCATCCTGCTTATCCATAAAGCTAGGTAGCCATCTATCCACGTATATGGGCAATGAAGGCTTAAAGGATACAGCTCTGGTAGCATTCTCAGAGAACCAGGATAACTATTCATATCTGGGAACACGGAGGCCTGCAAATGCATTGCAAAATTCATGCACGAAGTTCTCTCAAATTAGTGCCTTATGCCATCACAGTACTCTGGTGAGTCACAGAACCTCTGTCTATAGGACCTGATAATGGAAGACTCTTCATTTTGGTCCCTGGATGATACTGGATGGTCCCAGTCTGCTTTGATACTGAAGAGCTACAGCCTGCGTTCTACACATGTGGGTACTTACTGCTCAGTAACTCTTTGTCCCCTGGTATGCCTTCTGCTGGGTTAACCATAGCAGAGGATTCAGTGTGACAGAAACTGATTAAAATCAGCCTTTGTCACGTACAGTATCAACAGCCTACAGTCATTTGATGATAAAAATTTTCCATCACATATTTTGATACTAACTTCCAGGAGGCTGAAAAATGCATTCCTTTTATCAATCCTCTGAGTAACCACTACTGTCATCATTAAATTGTGTTAGAGGTGCTGTCTGGTATCATAGCAAAATTAGAGGTTTCTCCCACTGTAGAGTGTCTTGGTGTATAGTATTAAATACACAGCCTGTACTCGTGGCTCAGAGAGTTTTCACCATAAGAAAGGGTAGTGGAGTGATGAAATGGGTGGCTGTCTGAAAAAGACTCTCTGGCTCTTTGCAATTCAAGGATACAGACAAAGAACGACTCTGCTTAAGTTCCATGTACAGCATAATAAAGAACATTTATAGTCAAGTGGAACAGAATTTGAAGACAGATTTCATGGAGTAGTTATTCTGAAAAAAATAGATTTTGCTTTAAATAGTGGGATTTCAGTAACAGGTGTAATGCATTTGTAAATGGTGGTGTTTTTGTAACTAGTGCTGCTGGAGCAGCTTTGTTGCAGCTGTATCCATGTGATTTCAGCATCTCATTCAGTTATGAAAAGCAGAAAGAGGATCACACACAGAAAAATACCTTTGGCATCCATATGAATTTCTCCATTTTTTTAATGACCTTGACATTGCAAATAACAGGATTTTTTTTTCCTTCAGGGCACTTATGAAGGTCACATTTTTGGGTTAGCCTTTTTCTAAGTAACCTCAGGGTGTTTCATCTACATTTAAACCTTTGAAGTTGTGAGTCCAGGTTTTATTCTTTTTCCCTTAAATTTGTTCAGTGCAGAGGTCTCTGCTTCAGCCCTCCAGGACATCTCAAACGTGTTGGGTAAAGGAAGGAGTTTTGGGCATTTGAGCATTTGGGCTTTTCTGAGGTACTCTGTCCTATTAGACCAAAAGTGTAAGTTAGCAGCCTCATTCTTGTTCTAAGGGCATGCTTTCAATTGAATTACCTTAAGCTATCATATCTTCACACAACTTTTGCCTTTATATTAAATTGATGGACTCTTCAGGAACTTTCCCTCAAGATTCTTCCTTCAAAATGTCCGATGACTCAGATGAGATTTAAAGCAGCAGACCTAATTTCAGTAGCGAAGTTTCATTGTATTAAATTTCGTGCAGCTATGTGTCTTTCATTTGAGAACTCTCACTCTTTTAGATTAGAGACAGAAATATTTAGGGCAGAAATATTTTCATAACAGCAATGCAAGTCTTGTTTTGTGTACACAGGAATGAAAGCAGGAGAAAAGAGGTGCACAGGCTAAGGAGATGGTTTTGGGCAGAAAGAAACAGATTTACTGTCTGCTGCACTCCTGCCTATCCTGACCTTTTGGAAAATCCCCATGGAGTAATCTATCTCTAGAATCATGTATGAACTTTGTCTTGAAGATTTTTTTATTTGTAGCAGGTGAAGAAAGAGTTAACAAGTTGCTGGTAAGCTCTAGAGACCAATGCCTGGGTTCACTCACTTGTCATCTTTAATTTAGTCAGCCAAGATGCATAGGAAATCAAATAATGCAATAGCAGAAAAATACTGTTGGTATTTATGAGCTTTCTTTCCCATCCCAAAGGCTTTAACTAACCCAGCAACAAGTACAGCTTTTTATACTGCATGCTCCATAACATGAACCCTGACTCTAGCTCAGAAATTAAGCTACAGACACTCCATCTAAATGCATAAGAATAAGGGTTTGGCCTTAATCTTGTACCTATTTTCTTTCTATCTTCTCAGAATGTGCAGAACGGATGGTTGCTGTTCTCTGTTTTACAACCCCTAGCCCTCAGTGCATCCTTAGCACTAGTGTTATTACTCTCTGTGTATCATTATCATCCTATTGTAAAACATAATGTAATGCCTAATACAAATTTGTTCTTTTCCTGACTTTTGGATTCTATGGGATTCTTGAATTGGTGAAATATAGCTACAACCCTGATTTTGTAACCTTGGTTAAAAGTTTTCTACTAGAAGATTGCAATAACTAAAAAGCTTTCTATTTATCTCTGGAAAATATAAAGAATCTCATAGTATAATTGTCTTTAGTGGAATATTATTAAAAATTTAGATTTTTCCGATATTAACTATATTCCCACCTATAATCCTTACCCTATCCTTGCCAGAGGATCACTAAGATGCAAACACAGTAAGGGTCTTTATCAGAATGTGCTTTTCCTTACTGTATGTGCTGGGAGCCATTCAATAATAAAATAGGATTTTTAGACTTTCTATTTCTTAACTGAAACCCATAAAGCTAAACTTAGTTATACACAATGCAGCAATTTTGGTGATAAAATAGAACATGAAGCTACAAGCTACAGTCCTGATTTTATTTATACATTGACCCAAATTCTAAACCAAGAATTTACAGCAGATATTGGTTACTAATCACAAACACTGCTCCTGTCTAATGGAGAATCAAACAATGAGGGAAATCATGTTCTAAAAGAGAATATAATTGATTGTCTTGGATATGCACAATCCTTCTTATAATCATCCGAGGTCTTATGGAATTCAGAAATAAACAGAACACACAATAATTTGAATTTCCCAACCTTAATCCCAAAGTAATGTTAACTGCAATCATACCCAAAGTAAAAAGTATTTTTTCAATGTATGGACATTAAACCTTACCAGCGCCATCCCCTTCTCCAATTTCCTTAGACCAGCTTCCTTTGCACACTTTCTTTGGGTAAGGAAGGGGACAAATGCTGCCTCAAAGGATTTAGTAGCATCTCATTTCCTTTGACAAATGCTGTTGCATTGACTTTTTCATGTCAAAGAGTGTGTTGAACAGAAACTTCATTACTGCCTGACAGCAATGGTCATGTATGTTATATTGAGCAATGGGGATAAAAAGCATTTAAAAAGAGAGAGAAATCAATAATTTGCAAGGCTGAGGGTTGCCTCCCTATTTGGCAAGTCCTGACTCCATTAAATAACCCTTTTTAAACACCCATTTGCGGGTTGTAGTTTAAATTACTGTTACTTTTGCAGTGTAAAGTCATATTCAACCATTGGTTGCTTCTTGTTGCTTTTCAATCAATAATTTAAAAGCACTTTGAAAGCCTTAATTGAGTCTCAGGGTTAAGCAGTTGTGATAATGAATATTGTCACTTGTAAGAAAGAAACCTGTTATGCCATGAGATCTTAGAACTACCTCAGATTCTTGTCTCTTTTATTTATATTTACTGCTTATCTATCTTTTTTTTTTCTTTTTTGGTGAGGTTTCAATGGAAATGGTCACAGGGACAGAAAACTGATTATCTGAAAACAGTCTTCTGATGGATCTGCAGGAAGACTTTTAAAAAGAGCTAGATAATATTAAGGAGTCTATAGCATGCAGATAGGTTGTGCAAAGATTTTTAAGGAATATTCTTGCAAAAAATCTAGAAACAGTCAGTATTGCCCGATCAGATTGACCTTTTTCTCATTTTCACATTTTTGTTATGAGTATCACTATAAAAAACCGAAACCAAATCCAGGCATCCAATGTTACCTTTTGTTTGTACTGGTAATTAAAACTCAGCACACTTACAGAAGGCCTATGAAGCTAGAGAAACTTCGAAGTTAGGTATCAGTAAAAAAATAACAGCAAAACAAGCCATAAACTGACATGAAATATGTACAGGGTCTCTTAGGTTACTTTCACCTCAGTGAAGTTATTACAAGGGTATCACATAGCAAGTTACTGGGAGAAAGAGAAATATTAATTGCATGCTCCACAGTGAAAGGATAAATTCTAAGTATGGATATAAATAGTATTGAACATTAATTGTATATTGATAATTATTCTGTTAGCTCCATAATCCGCTACTCTTTTGATCATACATTTTTTCTTAAAGAGACACTGTTTAGTGCCATCCTGATCTCTCAAAGTTTTCATGTGTTAGCATGTTAGACAATATTCTTCTGTTCAGCTTGAGAAGAGATCAAATCATGAGGTTTATATTCTTTTGATACAAGATTCCAGGTTTAGAAATGAACTTGAAGATTATGTGCTCTCAGCCATAGGAAGTAATTTTTCTTTCTGTGGAGCTCTATATGACAGAACTGGTTTTCTCTGTTAGGTAGACATAGAGAAGTCTGATTTCTAATCTATGATGCCATAAATCTAGGCTGTGGGAATATCATGCTGACCAGCTGACACTTCATCTATTCTTTTTAAAAGTATTTTCCAAACCACTTGCAGGTGTTTTTTAGTCACTATACCTCACGTCAGCTTCTTAACTAAGAGTTAGAAAGGTTGAGGTTGGAAAGGACCTCTAGATATTATCTAATTCAATGTCTCCTGTTTAAGTAGTCACAAAGGGCAGGTTGCCCAGGACCATGTCCAGTGAGGTTTTGAGTATCTCCACAAATATCAATGGATATGAATGCCTAAAAATACTTTACATACTGCCCCTACTCCAGGGAAGGTTACTCCAAGTATGCTGGCAACCATCACATTGGGGGTCTGGCTTGTGGGATGTGTGCTTTATGGATCAAAGGAAATGATCAGGACAGGAAACTGGGACTTTCAAATAAAAGCCTTATATGGGACACTTTCCAACTTATCCTCCTACCTTCAAGCAGAAGTGTTGTTCCCTTCGGGGCTACTGCAGTCTCTATCAGAGTCAGGCATGACTCCAGAAAGTTTCTCTATGTGGTGTCTGCTCTGAGTGTGGTCTGATCCATGGGACATCTTCAAATCTGAGACTGCTGACAGTCTGCACTCCAAGCAGGAAGAGTGTCATGAAAGCCAGCACTGCAGCAACCATCCTTCCTATTTCTCCTTCAGAGACAGCTTTTTCTCCCCTTTTTTGAGGTTACTTCAAGCAGTCACAAGGACCCATGACTGTGCTTTGAACATCTTCTGGTTGCAGGCTGTGGGAAGGAGAGAAGGGGACCAGAGGGTTTTGGGGGCAGTCTGAACACAGGCTGAATTCAGACAGACTGTAAGATGAAATGCAGGTGCCAGGAGTCTTGGCATGAAGGTCCAGCCTCCCCAGCACAGCATATTTGCAGCTCTGACCATCTGGACTTTCTTACACAGGCAGTTTCATCTGCCACCTGCTTCATGCCCCAATTTCTTTTCTGAGGTTGATCCCATATGGTTTTAGCTCCTTTTCTTGCACTGTAGGAACACCACAACTCTCTAACCAGACATCATGCACATTTCTACATAGGCACCATCCATTCCCTTAGGAAGAGTAATATTATTTACAGTTAAAATGTTTCCTAATTCATTGAATCACCAAGGAATAGCAAGTGTGAAAAATAATGGACATCATTACTCTCTCACTATAACCACACCTCCCTTTACCAGCTCCCATTTACATCTTTGGAAATATTAAAGCTGAAGTTGACCCTGCAGGAGTAAGTACATGGTAGTACTGTGGTTATGCAGATATCAGCGTTATGTTAATGTCCCGGTACAACAAAATCTGATTGGCATTTTCATTGCTGTATTCATAGTTGTTTATTAACATGGAAAGAGCAGTCCAGGAGCTATGAACAACATCCTCTTCTCACAGCCACTGTTTCAGAGCACTCAGCCATCTGCTGGCTTGCCTACCTGTGATAATCACTCCTTCTCCCCGCCAAATTTTGTGCTGCACCATGCGTGACATTTCAAATTATTTGATGGACTAATTTGCATTTTTCAAATAATTTTGCAGGCCAATTAATTTCAGTTTATGGTTAATCTGCCCTTCCACAAACAGCATTATGGAAAGACACAGATAAACAGAAACTTTGCCTGCTCTGAGTACATCAGAGAGGGAGGCCAGGGCTGCTGGGGTAAGTTCGTGGGTAGGAGGGTTGGAAAGGTGTGCATGAGGAGTGTCTGAACTCGGTTGTGACAGTAGCAGGGTATCCAGGGATGTTATGCTTAGTGTGCATGGCTGTCAGGCAGCAGGGCAGGACAGCAGCATGCTGTAACTGTGACGTGCTCTCCTCTGTGGTGCTGCTGTGCCTGGGGTAGCAGAGGCAGCAGCACAGGCTTTTCAGGCAGTGGAAACTGGGAGATTTGCTTTCCACCCCAGCCAAGCCTTTGTCAAACTCATGCCTCATGCCTGTCCTGCCCACCTTCCAGCTGTTGCCCTGACTGGGTGTCTGAGCCCCACCAAAGGCAGCAAAGGGCAGATAGGAGATCAGCAGAGGGGTGTGCAGATGTAGCAGTTTCTGCCAGGAGCTGAGCGAAAAATAATGAGCATAAAGCCTGAAGCATAACATTCTGGTCCCTAGACTTAACTTCAAATTAAAGAAATAGGAGGGGAGAAAGGTAGAAAGACCCTCCCCCATTTTTCAATGTAAGTTATACTACGGAACTGTAGATACTCAAAGCTGTATGAAATCTGAGATAAGCTGTTATGAAGATGTGTCTTTCTTCATAAAGAATATTTCCAAATGATGAAATTAAACATGAAAATAAATACTATGAGTTTTCAGCAGATTGAAATAGTAAATTTCATGTCTAAGGACAACCCCACCAGACAAAATTCTCCAGCTTCAGACTCCATGGATGCTCCAAAAGATTTTCTTTTCTCAGCAGCAGCAGCCCTGACTGACACTGTATCTTCCACATCGCAGTCATCACAGCCTTTTCTGATGTTGTTGGATAGGTGGCAGGCTGTAAGGAAAGCCTCCCAAAAGGTTACAGGGGATTTGCAATGGGAAATACCATAATTAATGCACAAAACATTGCATGTCTCCAGTACTACCAATGTCTTTGGGGAAATTGTTGCTATCTTTATTTTCTGTGATTATTATAAATGGCCTAGAGTTGCTCTCTACAAAGCTAATTTTCCAGGTTACTTAAATGCCTACTTTTATCCATTGCGCTAAAATGTCTGGCTAAAAATGAAGGACATATTCTCAAGTTTGGCAGAGTCAAAGTATGACGCATTTTCTGTGTGGAATGCACTTCAAAGTCCTTGTAACGTGCTATACTGATCGATTTTTATCAAGAACAATCAATTATTTTTTATTTCATCAGTCCATCTGAAAAACAAGCAATGTTTGTTTGTATGACGAAAAGGGAACTGTTTTATGAAAGAATTTTAGTTTATTACCGGTCTTCCACATGCTCATTACAGAAAAATGGCATAAACACAATCTACCATAAAGTTCTGAAAAAGTATCGACCTTGTCCTCTTTCATATTTCTTAGTTTTAAAAAAGAATTGAACTGCTCTTATCAACATCCCTACACTGAGAGAAGTGGATGTGTGAGGGTCCTTTGATCACACTGGGGCTTTTTTGTCAGATACCATATGCAAATGATCAGTAGTTCTGACCACTTGAAATATCTAACAACTTCTGTACATCAGATGAGTGCCCGGCACCTTGAGCAATCACATCTGTAGCAATTTATAGCAATCTCCCACAGTGAATTAAATAATGATAAAAGTTTTTATTAACTTTATTTAGAGAAAAGCTGGAATCCCTCCATTTCTTCCTTGAGGGGAAACATACATGGCATTGCGGGTTAGAGCAAGGATTTAAATCTTGGGTGTTGGGTTTTAAGCCTTCAGAAGTGAGGCAAGGAGAAACCACACTGCTCTTGACTTAGTCTGCTTCTATGAGACTAGTTTATCTCTCATGAAAATGTGAAGCCAAATGAGAAGTCTCTTAAGGTATTGGACTAAAGCCAGTAGCCTCTAAGTAACATTTACAAGAAGCTGTCACCAAAATGTCATCTCCATGAATACCCTGAAACCCCTTTATTTATATGAAGTCCCAACAGCAATTGCAAAAATTAATATCCATGTAAAGTATACAAGGACTTGGAGTGATGCCCGTGGTATTTTTCTGAATTTCACACTATTCATGTTTTTTTTGAGAGGAAAGAAAATCAGGAGACTCAAATGTGTGATATGTATACTCATTCAGAATATGAATGATGTTTACAAAATGTTCTTCTTACTAACAGAATAAACAGCCCTATTTAATGCCAAAGGAAATCTAAATCACTCTAATGACCTTTCCTGAGCTGCAGGAACCTGAACCTTCTCCATCCTATCAGATATTGCAATGTATTTCTGTAATTACACATGAGGAATGTGTAAATGCAACTACTATGTGAAAGAAAAGGGAATGTATGCTAAACAAAGCTATTGAAAACATTTCTGCTTAATGCCACCAGAAAAGTGTTAGGCTTTGGGGATAAGAGTAATAAATTTTGTTTGTTTCTCAGGCACTGACAGTGCCACACTGACGTAGTGAAGGAGCCCTTGAAAACCTGTGATGTATTCATCCTTACAACAATTCCAAGGGGAAAGAAAACCACCACACTCATTTCATACTAAATGGAAGCACAGAGAAACACCATTATTTACACACAGTCACGTGAGAACATCGTGCCTCAAAAAGATTCAAACAGCAGTCTAGCTGCTCTCCTGTCTTCCCTCCCTTTCCAAGAAAATCACACTTCTTTTTCCAGTCAGTAATACAGTAATAGAGTGTAAGCACAGAAAGAGGACCTTACACAGAGAACACACCGATGTAATGGAGGGACTGGATTTTTTAGAAATTCTTTCCAAGATTTCTTAAAGATTTTTGGGACCTTCTGCAATCTCTGTGACTGCCTACTAGTATTGGTAAAACCACTATCCCTCCACTGTTTTGTAAACCATATCTATCTGTACAATAGCAATCAGCCCCCCTGTTGGGGATTCATTTTTTCCAAATGCAGCTGGAATTGTGGCAGGAGCAGATAGGGTGCAAAGGAATGAGGGTAAAAGACAGAAACAAGAATATGAGTGAAAGTCTTGAGGACCTGAGTATTGAGCAAAATTGGGAACAAACAGACCAATAATTGGAAGTTTAAAAGGCAGAATAGCTAGAGACAAAGCAGCAGAAATTATGAAGCAGCAGAGGAATGGTTCAGTGCAGAGGAAACCCTTAAGATAGCAAGAAGACCCTTCTGCCAGGAGCAGGGAAAGATCCCAAGGAAGTAGGTAAAAAAAACAGGCAAGAAAATGGGCTAGGTCCAGCTGTTAATGGATGGAAGAGGCCCCTTTGTGTATGATTGGAGAAGAGGAAGTTGGTAATGAAAACTTCTTTGATGGCTAAATGATAGCCCCTTTGATGGATAAAGGGGCCTTCCAGAAGGCAGGAATGTCCTCTTGTCCTGTCACTGGTTGCCTGTGAGAAGGAACCTGGCTACAGCCTCCTTTCAAATAGATGTCATAAGGTCTCCCCTGAGCCTCCTTTTCTCCTCCAGGCTAAACATCCCCAGTTCCCTCAGCCACTCCTCACAAGACTTGTCCTCCAGACCCTTCACAGCTCTGTTGCTCTTCTCTGGACTTGCTCCAGCACCTCAATGTCTTTCTTGCAGTGAGGGGCCCAGAACTGGACACAGAACTCGAGGTGCCCCGTACAGAACACCAGTGCCCAGTACAGGGAGAAAATCACTGCCCTGGTCCTGATGGCCCCATTATTCTTGATACAAGCCAGGGTACCACTGGCCTTCTTTCCACTGCTTTTAAACAAATCTCTTAATTTGCCATTCTTATTCCTTTTTTTTCCTGTACTGTAAGATACCTTCTCAATGACTTGGAGACTTCCTTTCCTAAGCTCATCCTAAGCCACTGCACACATCATTTATTCTGCTCATCTCATATAATTCAAACTCTATATTAAAGCCATCTGTAGAATAGCTTTGTAGAATGGCAAATATCATTGGAACCTCTGTGTTTGCATTTGTTTGCTTTTAATAAATGAAGGATGGTAGAAGTAAAGTTAATCCTCAATATGTGTGTACCTATATCTTTTTTAATAACTTAGCACCATTCTTCCACTTCTTCCACTACCTCTCCCCAGTTCGCATGTGTTATGATTAGGTTTAATTTAAGCCTGACAGAATCATCCTGATGAGGTTCATATCCATACTTTGGAGACAGAATATGACTGTCATTGGTTTTAAAGCTGGGAAGCTTCAGAGTTGTATGGACTTTTCAGATCTTCTGCCAATATTATTAGTTCAACATGCACCTAATGGAACATTTTTAGTGCAACTTCTTACCCTGAGTAGCTGTGGGCATGGCACTGCACTTCTGGAAACTGGATATGTATATTTTCTACCCTTATTCATCACTATCCACACTAAGATGGTATCTCTCTTCTGATTTTTTTTCAGTGTCTTCCACAATTTTTTGTTCAGGAATACGTAATGAAATTTCAACCCTTTCTATGAAAAAAACAAAATCTGATGTACCTGTTTCCTAGAAATATCTGTACACACTGCACTGAACTTTATACTTAATTGTTTGATGCAAATAAGTGAATTTTGTAGCCTCACTTCTATAAAATTCTAGTATCTTGAACAAAATAGATTCAAACAAACAGATCTAACTACAAATCTGGTATTTCTAACCCTGTTTTCTTAACAACCTGTAGGGATGTATCCACAAGAGCCATGGAGACATCTGCCTGTAAGTGTGCAGAAGACAAGTGAGCTCCTTTTCAGGGAGGTACCTGATATTCTAAAGTTCTCCCTCCTTCTTTACTATGGAGCAAGAATAGAGAGATTATCTTTTTATATGACTATAGCTGTAAGAATAATTTCTTACATGGCTATAGCTAATATCTGAGGGTTAGAATTTTTATCCATTGGGACACTCCTACCTTCTCACCCTTTAATGAGGCAATGAATTGGTTTGAAAGAGGTTCTTACCTCAACATGTTTCCCATTCTCTCTATGAACAGCAGCAAACTAGAGTTTGAGTGCATTGATGATAGCAACAATTGTGAAACAGCCTAGGAGCCTTTAGAAATATGGATCTAAGGAGCAAATTCCTCTGCTCTGTGCATCCAGTGCAGTTGGAGATTATTATAAGAAAAAGTTATTTGATCTTTGATTCCAACACAAGCTGTACCTAGGCATGAGGATTTTTGGAGAAACTCTATTACACTCCTTCACCCTGCTGTTTCCCTACTGATTGATGGATACTTTTTGAAAGCTATCACTTTCCCAATATTTAATGTTTTAAACAAGCCCTATGCAATTATTGCAGAAGTTCAGTATTTTAACTAGTGAGACGTGCATGGCTAAATTTAAAAAAACCCAACAAACAACAAAGAAAGCAAAACAAATACAACGCTGAAAAATTGAGTCCTGTGCGCAGATTTGGGCACCACAATATAAAAAAGACATTAAGATATTGGGAAACATACAAAGGAGAGCCATGAAAATGGTAAATCACCTTGAGGAGAAGCTGTATGAGGAGTGGCTGAGGTCACTTGGTCTGTTCAGCCTGGAGGAGACTGAGGGGAGACCTCATCTCAGTCTTCAACTTCCTTATGAGGGAAAGAGGAGGGGCAGGGGCTGATCTCTTCACTCTGGTGGCCAGTGACAGGACCCAAGGAAATGGCCTGAAACTGTGTCAAGGGAGGTTTTAGGTTGGATATTAGAAAAAAGTTCTTCACCCAGAGGGTGTTTGGGCACTGGAACTGGCTCCCCAGGGAAGTGGTCACAGCACCAAGTCTGACTGAGCTGAAGAAGTGTTTGGACAATGCTCTCAGCACATGATGCAACTCGGGGTATTGTACACAGGGTCAGGAGCTGGGCTCTATTATCCTTGAGGGTCTCTTCCAACTCAGCTTATTTTATGGTTTTATAGTTCTATGATTCTGTTATGAATGTATCTCATGTCTTTGTCAGTCCCTTTAATCAACTCCTATTGCTGGAGTTACCCTGTGTGCACAGAGCTAAGTCTGGGAGTGCCATTAAGTGATAAACTGGGACCTGGCCTTGCAGCCCTCCGTGCAGGCCTGTGCCATGTTCACATAAGTCCCTCTGAAAACAGGAGATTTCTGCCTGCTTGTTCATGGTCACTTGCAGGACTTCTAACAGCCCAGATCTTTCCAGATCTTAATTTCTGTTCTGAGTAAAAATAATAAAGGAATTTCTTGCCTTGTTAACTGACACTGGAACATTTCAGATAAGATTATGTTTTGGAGAGTGCTCATGATCATATATTCAATCACTACCTGAGATGTCTCCAAGCATCTGGGTGCTACCAGCATGGAAGTCAATAACAACTAAATAATTCAGTAAGACAAAACAGCAAGTTCAGAATGGTAGGAAATGTTTTCAAGTGAAAAAACTTGTGATTTTTTTGGCTTATTACACTGCAAAACAGTCCTGCTTTTACTGCTTTCTGATTGACATGCAGTTGTTTACTGAGTGCAAATTTGAATTAATTGTTTAAGTCCTACTTACAAAAAGCACACTGGAATATGTCTTGCGAGAGTCTTTGCCTACCCTTTATCATGTGCAAATGTTTAGAAACCTGATCACAGTTTTGGAGCATCTGGTAATTTCTGTCCAAGCCTCCTAAGTGTATTCTTTTTCCCTGCCATTTAGATCAAATAGAGAAATATAGAATTGAGTCATAGAATCACAAAGGTTGGAAAAGACCTCAAAGATCTTCGAGGCCAGCCACTAACCCAGCCCTACCACATTTGTCACTAGACCATGTTCCCAGGTGCCCCATCTATGTGCCTTTTGAACACTTCCAGGGTGATATGCCCATCAACAAATACCAGGTTAAATAACCATAGAATTTAAATTTGATTTTTTTTTCCATAATCTTGCCATCTCCATGGAGCTAGTAGCAGCTAACAGCATGTTTAGTAGGTTATGCACAGTTTTGATTAGCACCAAGTATATTTTAATAGACAAGTCAGAAGCAATCTGGAAATGTTTGTTGATAAAGATAATTAATTGGGAATATAAATTCAAGCATGACTAGAGAGAACATGTGATTATCGAAAGTATGCTTCATGTACTCAATTTTAAATTATTCCATGCACTCTTGTAAAACTAATCACAAGCAAACATTGCCCAGACTGAAGCTGCTCAAATGATCTGTGACTCCAGAGCATTTACAATACAGTTCACCTTCTAGCTGAGGAAATGTCATTGAAAATGCCAAGTGAAGCTGAAAGCTTAATGGGTTTGATATACTGGTAGTATTAATTTCCAGTGTTTTCCCACTATTGTCAAATCTTTTCAAGTGTTCGGTGATGCCATCCCTCCTTCATCCTTTTTAGTCTTCCATTGCATTTTCAGTTCTTGCAGGGAAAAGCAGTTAAAATTCCTTCTTTTTCTATGATGGTTTTGGCTCGCAGAGCTAGGCAACATTTGCAGTGCACTGCTTCTGAGGGCACTGTTAGTCCTGAGAGTTTTATCTTGGCTGGGATGTTACAGGGAAGGATGCTGATTCCCCACTCAGTCCTGAATTTCACAACACTCGGGGTCCTTCTTCTGCAATCTATCAATCTGTTATCTGTCAATAGACATCTCTAATGAGCTTCCTTCTGCAGGCATGGACACCAGTAAGTTCCACTTCCAAGACTACTTCCAGGTCAATGCCTTACTCTCACAGATACAGCAAGCACTCTTTTCACAAATGGACTACTTGTTTTACAGAGCGACTGGACAGAAATGGCAAACAGCAAACACATTGCAAAGATAGTCACAAAATGCTGGGTCAGTTTGTTTGAAAAAGTGAAGGGAAACAGAGTCCTGACTGGAACTTCCTCCCAGTTTGAGCAAGGGGTTAAACTACATGACGAAGTTATTTTCATCACTGTTTATTTTATGTTCCTCTGTTTTGGCAGCTAGATAGCTTCAGTTCCCAAAGGCATTTGCGTGCCCAGCAGCCCTGCTTTCTTTTGGCTGTACAACAATCTCTGGTCACCTCCGAGGCACTATCATCCATATACCAAAACAAGTAGTTAAGGTTTCCAATAAAGATTCTGGATTAGGTTTAGAGAGTTGGTATGTGTCACTTTTGGGGACTCCTTTAGACACTCTACCTGAACTTTTGATGGCCTGGTTTTTTAATAATATTTCATGGCTTAAACAATTTATTCCCTTTTACTTGTTTTAATCTTTTGGACGACACAATCCTTTTCAAAGCTGTCTGATAATCTTATACCCTTTAATTTGTATACAATATCAAAAAGGTAATTGGGCAGATTTCTCCTCCCTGAATTAAAACAACTCGCAAAACCAATCTGCTTTTGGAGCAATACATCAATCGTTGCTATCAAGCTCAGAACACAAGGAAAGATCTACATAAATTTTGTGACTTACTTGTTTTCTTCTGGTTTGCTTTATGTTTATTTTAATTTATTCAGAATTGTTAAATATCAGATTGAAGAAACTAAGTTTACATGGGTGCCAAAAAAAAGAAGGGAAAACTCTTATAATTAGGATGTATTTTTTGTCATTGTGTTATATGTTGGCTAATCCTCCCTTCAATAACACTACTTCCAGCTCATCTTTCAGACCTGCTCCTATGTGTGGACTCTGGCTTGATGCTTCTCTCACTTACATGACTGCAAAGCAGCACAGATATTTGTAAAGTCAATGAAAATTTGAAAGTCTCAAGGTGAGAGTAAAAGTAAAATCATTCCCTTATTCTTAGCTGTGTATTAGTTTAAACACCCTGGAGAAAAGCCATGAGACATTTCACACTCTAACAAGCCTGTTATTAATACAGATCCCGAGGCTGTTGATACCTCAGTGAAATCTTTTCAGCTGTTTATAGCACCAGCATCATTTCATTTGAGAAGAAAGAATTTTCTAGTCTCAGTAAATATATCGGTTTATTGTGATCTCTGTTTTCATATATTTATAGGAGCTGCATAATGGAAAACCTTCCTAGAGGTAAAATAGAAAACTAAGAAATGAGCTTTTTAAAATCACTAATCAAAATGAAAAACAGCTTCAGTGAAGGAGGGTGAGAGCAGGTATTTATTATACCACATTTTTGTCTGACTTATGAAGTGATATTGCAGATCTATAATATTTTTTAAATGTCTTTTCCAGTCAGAGCTCAAGTTTGCTGGGGACATAGATCTTCACTTCCCTCTCATAAAATACAGAAGACAGTGGACTTAAATGTCCATATTTGTAATTGCAATCAGACAGGTATTTTTTTAGGATCACTTGGCTGGTGGCTGACCATTTTCAGGAGTTTAGCAGGCAGAATGCTGGTGGGATGGGGAGGATGGGCTAAAAGACAGACTCTCTCAAAAAGACCTTTCTCCTCATCTCTTTGTGGCACTGTGTGGCAGAGAGCCTGTGTTCTTGCCAGGGAGCCTCAGGGACAAATCAAGAGTGTGTGCCCTGGGCCAGAGAGGGACAACGGGCTGGAAGCCAGAGCAGAGGCAGCAGGGACACAAACAGCACAAGGGAAGCATAGGTACATAAATTAATGTGCTTTAGTGAGGATTTAATTACCAGGGAGATTTGCTCTGAATAGAAGCCTCAGAATGGATAGAAGGTCATTTTAACCAGTGAAATGGTTAAACAATTAAGCGAAAGTATTAATCAGAACATCTTTGACTTTTAGTGGGAATAACTACCTAGAGATTTTGAAAAATAGGGACACTGGATATTTTGAAAAATGTTCAGATAGTGATCATTTGCATCTGACTTAAATTTTGTCCATAGATAAATAGCCATGGGGTTTCCTCTTTGGCTGATGTCAATAAAGATCAATAGAGATATCTGGAGATGTCAACCAAGGCATCCACCTACAAGCAATTGCAGCACCTAAAGAGGCGTTCCAAGAGGGCTGGAGAGGGACTTGTTACAAGGTCATGCAGTGATACGGGTAATGGCTTCAAACTGAAAGACGGTAGATTAGATATTAGGAAGAAATACTTTACTATCATGATGGTGAGGCGCAGGAGCAAGTTGCCCAGAGAAGTTGTGGATGCTCAATCCCTGGAATTGTCCAAAGCCAAGCTGGATGGGTCTTTGAGCAATCGGATCTAGTGGGAGGCATCCCTGTCCATGGCAAGGGGGTTGGAACTAGATGATCTTACAGGTCTCTTCTTACCTAAACCATTTTATGATTCTATGAATGCTTAGTTACTGCAGCTGTCAAGAGTAAGGCAGTGGTGTGGCTCCCATTTTGCCCTTTCTATCATTTCATGCTGCTGACATTCAATATTTACTCTTCACTCATGCTCTCTTTTTTGGCACTTTTCATGCCAAATGCCAAGGAACTGCCATGCATAGTTAGGGCCCCATCCATGTTTTGGGTGACACAGTTATAAGAGCTAGTCAGTAATCAAGTTGTTTCATATAGCATAACATTGCATTTTAAAGCCTTTCACATTTCCTTTAGTACTGTAGTTATTCATGGCCCAGTTTCTGCAGGATCTTTGTTGAAACCCATTAAGTCAAACATGATTTAAATAACTTTCTTAGCTCTCTCCATGGCTTTGATTGCTTTTGTCACCATAATACTATTCAAAATGTGAGCAATAGTGGCAAAAAAAAACCTGGAAAGAGATGCTTAGTGGAAAGGGAAATTGAGGGTAAAGGGTACTGCCTACATCAATGATTCTGCTTATTAGTAACCACAGGAAATCCAGAAAGTACAAATGTGGCATACATAACTAAGCTGAAACCTGACACGAGATCTGTCTCGCTTCAGATACGGCAGTTCTGTGTCCTGGTTCTGAGCCTACCATGGGACTAACTTCACGTATTCGGGGCATGTCAAACAAGATTCATATCTCTAAAAGCAAAGAGTGATAGTCTATATCACTGGATGCAGAGATAATGTTACGCACTGATATCAGGGGCTTTGAGTTTACCAGAAGTTCTTCACAGAATTCTTTGTGTTCTTCTCCTTTTTTAATGTAGGGCTGAAAACAATTTTCTGTGGACCATTTAATTCTCCTGCCAGGGTATGCCTGCAGGTCTGCTAATTCATAAACCAATAAGTCTGATTTATGGTGCATGACATTACTAGTGCGAGATGGAAGAATAAAGTGAAGAGGTTCTTTATATCATCCTAGGATTCGAATTCTTATGGCAGAATCAACACTGTTCCTATGCAATTTTTGTCCCCACTTGCATTGGTAAATTTAGCTGATGTTTACACAGCACATGAAGTTGCCTGAAAAATTGATCAAAAGTAGAATTCTCATAATAAAATATTTTATTTATTTTGTATAAGGTTCATGTAGAATTAACACCTATGACAAAATAGCCTTTTATTTTCTAGGTATAATGAGATCACTCTTACTGCTGATATTTGGGTCAGTGAATATTGCATTGTTCATACAATAAAAAATCCCAAAAATTCATAGTAAACTCCCTGTCTGACATCCCACTCTATATAGACTACAGAATTTCAAGAAAAAATTTCTGGCTCAAGCATCTTGTTTCTCATTGAGTTTTAATGCATTGTCTGGAAAAGATCTGCATATTTTAGCCACCTTCCTCTAGTGCCATATTAAAAAGTGTCCAGTGCTCAAAAATACTTAATAAATAAAATTACTGAAGAATTCTTACTTCTTTTTAAAAAAGCTCTGAGTTTTAGAAGACTGAGGCTGATTTAACTTCTGAATAAACTGCAGATAGCTGGCAGAACCAGAAAGACAACATCTCTAAAGTAAATTAGACACTAAATACTAAGTGATCATTGTAGCTCCCAATTTACTGTGGGAATATGGAAATTCTTTGCCCCGAGTACAGAAACAGTGAGAACTAGTCTTGCTTGTGGCACCTTGAAGGTCAATGAGACACGTGTCCTAAAGTCATAATTACTTCTGAAAAGAGAGAATTCTAAAATAATTAGTGAATAATGGATTTTTGATGCAGAGGGGTGAGACATCAGATTCACATCAAGATTTGAGGTTGATCTGCTTGTATTTCAGTTATAAACCTACATGAAAATCCTTCTCAAAGACTTCTTAACAGTAAAGAGAACTTAAAAATTGACTAAAATACCATTGATAAAGAGACAATCTACTGCTATTACACTGAAGAAGATAGAAGATTAAGCTGCAGGCAGTGGAAATCCACATCACTCATGGTTCCTAATGCATATCTGAGAAAGGAGCTGTCCTCTGCTTAAGACAGGAGAAGTTTTACTTAAATCCAGTTGAAATAATTGGTAGATTTAATCCAAAAAGTACAGAAAACACTGGAGTGTAAACAAAGCCAATCAGAGAAGTGAAATCCAATATGTGCCACACTGAAGAGGGAATAATCCTAAAGCAATATGAGCAGAAGCACCTTTAAAATTTCTAATGTTGAGGGAATAAAACAGAGAACAGAAGTGATTAAAATTATGTAGACTGATCTTTCCTGAAAACTTATGGGTGATAAGTAGCATTGTTGTAAAAAGCTGAATACTTTGCCTAAACATTTTGGAATCTTGAATAATGTTATCAAGGGTTAGGAATTTGAAGAATTAGTCTAATTAATAATAAAATATTAATTAATATTTAATAATATTAAAATAGTAATAGTATTGTTATTAATAATAAATATTAAAATAATAATAATAACAGAATTGTTAATCAGAAGTGCTGACCAACAGCTTCTTTCTATCTAATCAGAAGGGGAACATTTCATTCAGAGAGAATTTAGCCATGAACTTCATTTAGCAATGAACTTATTTAGCAATGAATCTCATTGACAGACATCTTATTTCAGAAAATATCTCGTATCTATCCCTTTTAAATTCCTCTGTTTTCAGTTTTGATGACTCATTTCTTCCAGTGAATGAAAAAGTCCTAGGAGAGCCTACAGTCCTATATCAAAGCTACAGATGTGGGAAGCAGAAGAACATGTTTTTCTTATGTCTTTCTCCTACTGGTATCACAAGTGATATTATTGACAGCCAAAGAATGCTTGAGTATATTGAATATTTTGAGTTTATGCTTATTCCCAGCTATCATAGAAAGACAAAAGTAAAAACTGTTCCTTATTTTTTCCAAGCTAGTTCCAGCTGGACATGAAGATTCTGGTCATATCTTCAAGCTGTCCTTCCAGCTGATGAAAGTGTTTTGTTCACCAGTAATAATATACAACTGACACACGCCAGTGCTACATTTGAGGAAACCTCAAATCTTGCTGCAACTCATTCCTCCTTCCTATTATTATGTGTCACATTCTGATCAGCAGTCAAACAGAAAACCCCATAAACTGAAATCTCAATTCCTTTTTAATAATCTTATCCATATGGAGCACTGTTGGAGTCAGAGAAGGATATGGAAGAAATGATCATTAATCAGAATGGAAAATTTCTGTGTTTTCCTACCCTTTGGCATCACTTTACTTATCTATGTATCTACTTTGGATATGTTCCCAGGTTTATTAGGAATATGAAAAATAACTCCCAATTTTATTTCCCTTTTTCTAGAAATGAAATAGAAAAAAATGTATAAGAATGTCACTTCATTTTGTATGTGCTTCTCTCTTTTATGCCAGTTTAATTCTTCTTTATTCCCCCTTGCAGATGATTTTGAATGAAAGTACACCTGATGTGTTGCTCTTGAGGTGTCTGCTATAAGCCTGATATAAGCCAAGATGTTATAAATATTACCTGGGAAGGAGAAGAAGAAATTGCACGTTGTCCTAGAGAATAATGGAATATGACAAACAAAATGTGCTGAAAAATTCTAATGACTAAAGACCAAGAATGAAAAGCTGGGATCCCATACCACTTTATGGTTAAACATGTTCCAGACCATTTTTGGATAACTACTGTATATTTTGTTCAGACATCGTAGTTTAACAAAATTTAAAACCACAGCATTTTCATCTGGCACCAGATGTTCATTGCTTCTGAAAAATCTCCTTCATTCTGTTTATGCAAAAGTCTGTCTCATAAAATATGTATGCCCTTTCAATGTTAACTTGATGTATACAGTCTCCAGTGAAGGCTTCAAATCAGTTCTGAGTGTTCCTGTGTGCTGTATAGGTTGCTTTCCCAACAAGGATGGCCACCTGAGAAGGGAATAAGTGACTACAACACCTTCACAGCGAAATACATCACCAAGCTGAACAGCAGGAGAAAATATAGCTAAGCCAAATGCTTCAGCAGAAGGTACCCCAATTATACTCTCTAGAGGTGATTTTAGAGGTGAGCCATGCTGTAAATCACAAATAAAATTCAGAGCTTTCACAGAACAGCCACCTATTTTAAAAAAAAAAAGTCTTCCCATTGCTCTCATCAAAAACAAAGCTCTCTTGGGAACATGACCCTTGGAGAACAAGAGCTCCAGACACAGTAATGGAGCAATCAGCTGAGGACTTGGCTCCTGAGTTCTCAAGGTGTTTTAGATATTGGGGAATCACTTAATTCCACCAGAATGGCTCAGCCTTTCCTGTGGGCAGAATGTCACATCTGAGATGCACAGCTGGCAGATGCACGAAACAGAATTCTGCCACAGTCACGTTATGGGTGACCAGTATGCCTCAACAATTTCTTTTGCCAAGTGCTGGGTTTTCCCTGACAACTGGTTTTACAGTAGTGTCAGCTCATTGACCCTTAACTACTACATTTCTACCGTGTCCTCACAGAGAGATGTATCATAGTACATCACACTTTCCTCAGATGTGTGGACATGAGATTCCTCTGACACTAGAACATGTTTCACAGATATTGCCACGTCGCCGTACAGTACACTCCGGACTTCATTTGCTTGGAAGAGAGGAAGGAGTTTTGCTTATCAATAAGTCTTTTAAAAGCATTTTGCTTTCTCTCTGATAAGTCAAGCAGCACTCTGACCCTTCCCTTTAGAGGGAGAAGCAGTGTTACCAACTCTCCAAGTCTTTCAGCAATAGAGCTACCCTGTGTGTTTCTTATGTTGGTGACAGGTGGAGGAGGAATTCTTAGCAATTTACTTCTAATTATAAAACATCTTTTTGGATAATTCGATTACTTTCCGTTTGTCTAGGTTTGCAAACTAATTTCCTTCACATTTCCAGCACTGTTTATTACATAGGCAATAAATCATAAAAACTTTTAATTTAATGGGGCTTTGAAGTAACAAATAATTACAAGGGTGACACGTTCTGCAGTGATAGATAAATCCTAATATAAATTATAACTCTGTATTCACACAGAGTCTGTCCCACATTCTAAGGTAAATTTTCATTGCATGATTACCCATTTTCATAAAACCGTAGAACACAATGAGCTGAAAAGGACCCCTCAATATCATTGAGTCCAACTCAACATCCTGATGCAAAAGCCTGACATTGCCTATAATTATAACAGTGATATTTAAACCAGGATAAAATCTAAACAGAATTATTCAGTGTTCTGTGGTCTCCTGATATCCTACTATTTCAAGGCTTGTAATTGCCCATCCCACTATTCACACAACTGTTTTGCAACTTTAGCTCCAGGCTGATATTAAACACCCTTTCCTTATCTGTGATTTATTCCATTGAAACCCCTCCATTTCACACTCTCCAGCTTACCTCACCTAAATGATACTGGATGCCCACCAATAGCAGTGATTCCAAAGGATTTAATCAGGTTACAGAAAAGAAATATGAATTTGGGAACTGCATCAGAAGGAGGACCAGTATGGAGGTATCAGACAGCACTGAAAAACAGGATCAGCTGGGTGGCTGGCTGGAGTTGGGCACATGTGAAAAGTTTTAAGGTGGACTTAACTGCAGCATCAGCCAGACATACATTCTGTTTTGTACAGAAAAAGAGATTAATTTTCTTGTTATCTATTCTCCTAATTGTTACAGTTCATTGAGCAAACTCCACGTTTAAGTATCTCCTAGAGATTAATAAGAGTATGTTCAGTGAAATACTAGCTCTGGCCTGGGGGTACCATAGCTACATTAACATCAGATTCCACCAGGGTTTGTTATTTTCTTAAGAGTTCAATTTATTCTGGGCACAGCACAATGCTGCTTTTACTCCTGCTTTTAGCTCCATGACTAACTCAGCTGTCTTTCAGCATTACTGGACTGCAAAGTGCAAACAGACCCTAAGTTCTTTCCACAATTCTGCTGCCTTGTTAATAAGATGTGCGAACAGAAAAACTCACCTTTTCCTCTCCTCACAAATCCTCCTTCACCACAGAAAATGACTCTGTGGGTTTCTCTTAATGTGTCTCCACCTTCTCCATTTCCCTTCATCTGCTGGACACTGCATGGTCTCGGTTGTGCTTACTTTTTGCACAAAGCAGAGCATCACAGCTTGAGAAACGTCACAGATCATTCCTGGGCACGGAATAAGGGAGCCATAATGAGGCAGGATGGAATGAATGCAACAGGTGGAGATGCTTCAGGAGGACAGATATCAAAGAATAATTTAACTGCTACAAATCATCCACATTTGTAGCCAATTTCTGTGCACTGAATGTACTGGACCCCTTAGGAAACTGGTGTCATTAGACCAAAATTTATCCTTTGTCAATATCCCCTCAGTGCATTGCCTTTTGCCTTGACTACTTATATTTTACATGAATACCTTTCTCCACAGATTTCTGTTCTAATTCTTGCATGGTCAACCCTGAAACAAGACTAGTGTTGACAGGCCTCAAATCTCCTTGGCACATCATTCAGAATCCTGGGACATGGTTTTGTAATCAATTGGGGTGGAAGCCAGCTCTAACTAAATAAAAGATTAGCTGTTGGCAATTTTCCCTATAATTTGAAATCTCTTGCTAAATTTCAGTCTGTTGTGCTTTTGTTTATTTTGCTGAGCCTTTCAGCCTAGCTGCTAGAGTTCTCAGACTATGAGGCCAAGAGAATTTCTTTTGATCTTGTGTAAAAGTTAACCTTGAAATAAAAACAGAAAAACAACAGAAGACAAAAAAATTGAGTTTTCTTTTTTTTACTTCTGGAGCATGGAGAAAATACCCAATAAATGTTTGAACTTATGTCTTCACATGTCAGTAAAACCAGCAGTAGGAAATTTCTCCCCACGTGGCTGTGAGCATGCAAGGCAACAACTCCAAGTCTTATTTAGGTAATTGGCAAAAAGGAGTAGTTACAGAATTCCCCAGCAAGTATTTCTTCATTGAAAAGTCCAGAATAACCCAGTTTAAATTCCATTTACTTTCTTTCAGAGGTCACCTTCTGAGCTGTTGGCCCCTTACAGTTCTATTCAGTTCAGAGGAAATATGAAGGCAAATACACAAAATGCAGTAGCACTGCAGGTGTCAGGGTGATGGCCACACAATCTCTAGCAATTGTTACTGGGGCTGAGCTCATCTTCAGTCAAATCACAAAGCCAGACAGTATGTGCATCTCTCAGTCTCCCTGCTACCCTGACTGCAGCTTAAATGCATGACCTTACACCACCTTTTCCCCAAGCTAAGAAAACACTTTTTATCTTTCAGCAGGCTCAATACAATGATGTGTGCAGGTCTGTGACTGCAGAGGTAGCTGGCTGCACCCACTCAGTCACTCCATGGTCACTTGTCTGTATCAAATGGCTTATCTGCACTGTAAATATTTTCTGGAGCAGTGGTTTCTCATTGACTTTCTGCATGAACACCTTTGTAAAGATTGTCTATATATTTAATCTAATTTGAAATTAAATTAGGCAACAGTAATATGGATTTATATTATATGAATTATACAAGATCAACCTAGTTTTTAAAAAGGTACTCCTAGCCTGAAAACATTGGAACATGGATTTAGAAATCATTCTTCAAATGCTGCTCAGAGAATGTCATCATTGTTCAGCTACTGCTGTTCTGTAAAATAAAGGCACATTTTATGTTAGTGAGAAAACTCATACTTTAAAAAAAGTAACTATTTTTTTCATTAACATAATTCATACTAGTTAGAAAAACCTACTCTCCTTATACTAATCTTATTACAAGAATTTTTCTATATAGAAAACAAATTAACAGAGAAATCACACCTTGTTCAACAAATCAGGTTCATACCATAATAAGGATTTTGCTTGGGAGTCTAGTTTAAAAATTAATGGTATGATGTTCCCATGGATCTCTTTCTGCAGAGAAAACATGAAGCTACTGTACCTCCCTCATATCATGCATATTTGAATTTATGTCCTTCTTTCAAGTGACATAAGAGTTTTAGAATTCTAGTCAGCACAGCAATGTGTACAGGGATGCTTATGCACACTGCCTGCCTTGTAGCAGGTGTGAATTACAGGCTAGTGGCTTTTCCTACGATGGAGTATTTACAGCTGTTCCTTGTGGCACTAATAGTTGACGCTAGACTCCCTGCAGGAACCACGATAAATGACCAAAACAAAAAAAAAATTGTGACAGTAGGACCATCAATTTGACGTTTAGGTAAGAGGGAGATTTGAGTGGTGACATATCCTGGCATATTTTCCAACAGGAAATATTAGGCACAGGAAAATGATTTAACCGTTTCTGAAGACCAAAGGTTGCTCAAACAGACAAGAGAGGAGTAGAAAACACAGGCAGAGACTCTGAATGTTCTTTCTTCATGCCATTCCTCATAATCTGTCCTATGCCTTCAGTGAAATTTAGTAGAATCCTTCTTTTCTGGGAAATATTTGTGAATTGTAACAATAAAGTCCTTGGGACTTTGGTGTTGCAATTTGCTGCCGCGACAATAACAGGGATATTATAAAATAAGCTCCTACAAGGTCTCTATGTCTCTAGACAAGAGGCAGTGAAAGAAAGGGGACAAGGAATTATACACGAAAGTTAGGGGAAAATACATTTTCTCTTTCAAATCATCAGTAAAACAGGTTTTGATGCTGCTCCAGCTAAAACATGTGGGAGTTCTGTCACTGATATCAACAGGAGCAGAATCAAGCACAGTTTGTTATGGAGATTAGTATGCAAAAACAAGAGATGTGGGCAGCAAGAAACCTCTGTAATCCCCTATGAAAAATCATTTCCTGTCTCTTGAATGTATTTGCTGTTGTTGCCACTTTCCTACATGAAAAAGCGAAGAGCTAAACATCAGAAAGATTATATTGTTTGTAATCTCTAAAGGATCTCATTCTGCTTTCAGTAAGATAGTTTTGACTGTTCTCCTCACTTGAGGAAGTTGGATAGTCCCAGAAAGGCTTTGCTTGCAGTTACGCTCTTGGCTAAGACAAAGGTAAAACAGCTGAGTGCCAAGTCAGATTAACTGTTTCAAAGGGCTGGAGACCAGATCTCGGGCTCTCACTCACATAGTCAAGTCTGGGGAAGGACTTCGTTCAAGCTTTAAATTGGAGGATTAGGCTGTGAAAGAAAGAAAGAAACAAATCCCAAGGGTCAACAATTATTTCCCAGTGTTTTTAAGTTAATAATTAAAAAGAAAATTGAATCCTACTCAATTGGCGCAGTCAACTTCAAGGCAGTCAGAGTTAGGATATTTATTCTTTACAGCAAGAGATTATTAACCTGGAAATAGAGGAGCCCTTATAAAACCATTAATGAAAAGTGGCCAGTGTGTATACACTTGTGCTGCAGGAAGGGAAAGGAAGGCACAGAGGCATAAACAAGCAAGAGATATGTACTGTGTTACAGTACTATGGATACCAGAGCACATCTCTGAACTTCCAGTCCATCATGTACGAGCAGAAATTGGATGCAGCACACCCTGCTCATTTAGACATACTTCTGGCATATCGAGTGCATTGAAGGAAAAATCCCAGACTAGAGGAAACAAAAGTTGACAAAGTACTTCATTTCAGGAAGAGGGGAAGCTTGGGGTTTGTGTGTATGTGTGCTTCCAAAGGAGTCATCATTGCTGTGCAGATGAACATGTCATCTTCTTCCCCACAAACAAAGCCATCAGAACCCTCAAGTCTGATGTGCACCCCTCAAAGTGAGGGTCTTGCACTGCTGCCAGTGGAAAGGTTGGTTCTGCAATGAACACACAACACTAACATAAAGAAAATCAGTGTTCAGCTATGAGAGCAGATTTTTGCCATCAGTGTTTTAATCAAGTTACAAGTGAAGATATATGTCTTATGGCTTTGGCTGTTTCCCAGGTCTGTGGCAGATATTCCATACAGATTTACAGGGCAGTTTGCCACTGTTCTGTCCATTTCTCATATTTTATATTTCTATACATCATGTTGATTTCAGTGAAGCTTCTGCTGTCTATGATGCTTCTTGCATTCTCAGAAAGAAAATAATAAACTGCAATTTCAAAACAAAAGACAGAGAAAAATACAGGAAGATAAACATTTGCAAAGAAAATAGACCCAACCTTAAAGAGAGAGAATGAATAATTATAAGTATTAAAGTTTGGAAACCAGTAAAACATTCTCTACATTTTTCAATTCTATACAATAATGATATAAATCTAAGATCAGAAAGCTCTGTAAAAGATGTGAGTACAAATACCTAATGTGGAGGAATTCTTGTTACCATTAGGCTTAAAATGCCTATTTTTTCACCCTTGCAGAAACATGGTACAGTAATTTTAAAACTCTTGCTAACCTAATTAATGGACTTTTTTTTTCTTATCACAAAAATTATACAGCTCTTTTGAGTTGTTTTTAAAGTGGAGAAAAGTGTCTCAGTATCAGTTAGGTCCATTACTTCGTTTCCCAGGCTGAGCATTGGTGTTTATTGTTCCTCCACCCTCAGGGCTCTCATCTGTAGTGTCTCCCACTGTTCCACATTTCCTTCATAGTGGGAACAAACACAATTTTTTTTCAGTAATGCTACTTGATATTAAAAGTAAGCCACTAGTGATGATCATGATGATCAATACTATTATTTCTAGTCATTATTTTTAAAAACTGCAACCTGAAATTCCTAGTCTTATGATCTCTATATATGAAAGAGCAGATACTGAATATATTATATTTAGAATGCTCCACCTCACAAAAGTCCATAAAAATCTAATGAGTCTTGGGTACAACAGTAATCTCTTTCTGTAGACCTTTATTTCCATAGTGTTGACACTCTAATGGGAATGTAAGTTCCGTGATCAGCTGGGATTTTAGAAGTTAGCATAGAGGTGCAGGCCAAGATTTCCACTGCTTTACACTGCAAGTTTTTCTCACCATATTCACCTAGGGGAAAACACACATTTTTAAAATTTCCAATTTTAATGCTATTTTATCAGTTAGTTGCCTGAGTTTCTTCCATACCAGAAATTTATTATTTCTACTCTCTTTCCAAGATGATAATTGGGAGTGAAGGGTAAGCCTTTCTTTTGGGTTTGAATTCAGCATAAATAAGAACACCTTCCTCCCAAAAAATAAAAAAACCCAAGCAAACCCAGAGAGAAACAAACAGCAGGATGACTTATCTTACTGAGAATAAATGTTCTCCTACTAGAAATACTGTGTGGGTGGATCTGATTCTGCTCTAGTGGGTCTATGGTGCATGGAATAAAAAAACAACCAAACAAAAACTCTCCACTTTTCCTGACTCCTGATTCACCACGTTACAAGAGAAGATACAATAGTAGTCATACAGAACAATGAAAGAAAACAAAGTCAAGACTATTGCAAATTTTGGAAAAAACCTGATTAGTAAAGTGGCCTTTGGCTGACGTTCTTCACAGAGCAGCAACCATAAATTTCCAACTGACCCTTCCTGAGGGCTGGCACTGACAATACAGAGAATAAAATCCAGACACACACAAACTCTTCACAAAGAAACTTTTAGTGTCTTAAGGAGAAAAATATAAAACTGACAATAAAGTATGAAACATCAGTTACTCTGAAGTTTAACTTATGTTACTCTGAATGAGCTCTGAGTTATTTTTCACTCAGCATCTCTCAGATATCAATGTGTCAAGGAGACTTCTAAAATTTCTAAATTTCTAAAGCATTTATTTTTGGCATATCAGAGATTTTCCCCACTTCTAATCTTTCAAGGAAAGGGGTCTTGTGAAGAAGCTAGGGAAGGAATCAGCTATACAAGAAGACATGAAGACTATGTGAAGAGTTGTTTAATGCTGCTTCAGTGCTTGAAACAGAAGTGGTAATTCCAAAGTTTTTCCCTTTCAGCTACATTGTTTGCACTTTCTGTTACAAACTGCTGGGCATGAATGAGTTGGGATTTTATCCATGGAAATAATGAACCATGGAAGTAACCTCCATCTTAAAATAACTCTTTTTATCATTCAAGACCATCAACTCTAATAAGAATCAAATAATCTGTCTGATTGTCAAATTCTATTTTGCCTCTCTTTATCAGAAGCTTTCCTTACCCCCAAAAAACCTCTTTAAATCTAGCCAAGAACAACTGTTAAATATTTTATGGGGTTTCGATAATAAAAAATATTCTGCATCTGCCTTAAAATTATTTTTAAGGGCTCATGATCAATCAGATCAATCAGATTCAGGCAGCTGTGAGCTCAGAGACTGCCATCAATGGCACAACTCCTTATATATGTAGTGGGTTTCATAATAGACCTCTAAATACATTCAACAATGCATTAAGTTGTTTAAATATTCATACCTGTTCCCCTACAAGCAAGATTTAATATTTCTAATTTGAAGGGATTGTCAAATTTATAAACTCCATCCCAACCTCAAGCAACAGGCCATTACCATGTCCTCCTAAGGTAATGTTAGAAGCTCCATGCTATCATTCTGCAAGATGTATTAGCCACATGTAAGTTAATTATTGGCTTGGAGAAAATTTATTATATGCTATAAAGCTTTGCATGAAGTGTTGCTTGGAGAAGTGAAAAATAAAAGAAAGAAAAAAAAGCAGGAGGACATAGAATAAGTGTATGTTAAGCCTTGGGCATTGAATTTACATTTATGAGATTCTCTACGATTTACTGCTCCAGCTTGTTTTCCTAGAAATGCCTTGGGTTTGTTTCAGATAAAATACGCTATAATGGTTATAACATTAACTTGTTTAAGGGGCCCCTCACCCTGTGAGTATTCAAGAACAAAATTGAGTGCCCCACAGCAAAACTCAAGTCACAGTCATAGCTTAGATACATCCCAAGGCAGCTAGAAAACCCATGTGTGTACAATCCCTTAGCTGTCCCCATTCACAAAATCTGCCCTAAGTCACCAGCATAACCAGAACTGCCTGGTTTTCTCACAGTACCTGGATTTCTTGTCAGGATTACAACTTGCCCTTGAAAGAAGGAGGAAGCTGGCCCTGGCACTTGCAGCCCTGGACATTCAATACGAGAGTAGCCACATGGTCAGGGACAGAAAGTTCTGGATAACATTGATCCTTTATTCCTGCTTTTTGTAATGGTGTGTTAACAAGACTGCTTATAAATCAGAAGTAAAGATAATGAATGAGACCGGAGACCAAAACCTCCTGCCTGCTAACACAACAGTCCTTCCCATCTTTCACCACTTCAGAATTCCCTGGCAACTAGTACCTGCTGGTGAATGTTGACTCCTGTGGACCATATTAGTGTGATATGGGGGAATAATTCCACTATTCCTGTGCTATTTACAGCTTCAGAGATCCTGTCTGCTTGGCTCAGTGGCAACTCATGACCTATAAGAGGCAGCAATTTTAATGTAATTTCTTGTTATCCATATGCTCTCTCTTCAGAATAAGAAGAAATTAGCAGTGATATGTGTAGAAAAGATGAATAAATAAAATGAAAAGGAGACTTTGTCAGAAAAAGTTACATGTATGTGTTAAGTTGAGAAGAAAGCACTGACTTAGAGAATTACTGCAAAGCATTCTATAAACAAATATCAAAGAAACAAGAAATTTTCACATTTTCATATTATTTTAAATTTTAAAGGGAGTGGATCTAACTGAAGACAGTAGAAATTCCAAATGGCAATTACATACAAAAATTAATCAGCAAAGATAAGCATTATTTTCTGTAACATTTCCTTCCACTTCACTGGATTACATTTTTGGTACAACTTGTTTTAGACCAATTCTCATAAATCCATAAGAAAACTGGGTTTAGAAGTTGAAAAAACATTTGTGTTAACAGAAAAAAAAGTGTTTTATTCAAGTGAATGGAGTGGGACAAGCTAGTTTCAGAAACCAGTACATGAACACAGAGAAGTGAAATGGAAAGCACTTAGGGAAAGGATGACAGAGGTTGTTAGAAGTTGGATAACTCTCTTCTGAGACAGCTATTTTTAAAATACCATGAAGTGGCAAAGCACTACTGATATTCCCAAAAGATTTGTTTCCATGAGTAATTCTTATAAACTGTGAACTGATGTTGCTACAGCGAGATCATAAGGAGAACAATTTTGAAAGAGGTATCGTGGGAACGACATCCGTAAATCCTGTTGTTTGCTAACAGGATTTGCCAACAGAAGTCCCCATACACTGCGTTACAGATTGAGCTCTGAGAGGATTAAAACCGGCTGAATTTTTCCTTTTCAAACCTTTTCATTTTTATTGCTTTACTTCCTCCTCGGTGTTCAAGAGGACACCATCTTCACAGCTAGAGGGAGCTGGATTGTAACAAGGTCCTTGTCAGCTGCGGTTGGTAGGCTGCAGGAAGTTAGAGAGTTTTTCTGGAGCTCTGTTGATGCAATAAAGAGAAACAAAGGATCCATGACTATCAATTAGCAATTTGAAAAGAAAAATCTCGAACAAGGTGAAACCAGCGTGAGGAATTGATCTGGATTCAAAAGGAATTGATCTGGATCTGTACCTGAATCCCTGGTGGAGCAAAGCTGTCTGCCCTCCTCTGGAGCACAGTGACAGAAGGAGGAAGGAAGGGATGTGAGAAGGGCTCCTTCCAGCAAATGCCCCAGCACCAGGTGTTTGCGCACGGGTAGGGATGGCTTCAGCCACACTTGATTGCAAAATATGCCGGTTCACTGACTTGTAAAAAAAATTGCAAAGCACTGGGGAATTATTTAGCAATTCTTCAGTGACCTACCACATTTTAAAGAAAATGTAAGGCATCCATTATTAAGCCTGAGTGCCTTACAACATTTGAAAAATGTTTTATAAATCAAGAGTTGAAGGAGAGGGTAGAATTTGCCCATCTGCCAAAGGCCAGTGCAAAGTCCACATACCATTTACTTTCTCAAAATGAGTTTAAGGGACCCCTACAGTTCCATGCTGGCCTTTCCCAAAAAGGTGAGCTTCAAGAGCATTCAAATGAAAAATAATCACCTTAAAAATGAAAACACTGATAGAGGAAAAAGAGAGGTTTCTTGACAGGGTGAAACATCTAAAACCCCCAGCTCATATTACTGAAATAAATGTCTGCAGAGATTTAGGAAGAGAGGCAGCATATTTTTGCAACATCACATCCAGGAAATTACACATCATGTTAGCTTGAAAGAGATGTTACAGTCTAAGGAGAAAGAGCCCTGTATATTTTAAAATGTAACGCAATCTAAACATGCTAAACTCCTTTGAAATATAATTTAATATTTCTTCAGTAATTCCAGGGGAAAGAAAATATTTATTTTAAATTCTCTTTCTAAATGCCATTTGGCTGTTTCCATGATAGTTTCTTACAGAGGAAAGAGGCAGAAATAATGCTAGAATGCTTCTAAACAGTTTTTATTCTCGAATGCTGCCCAGCCTTTGGGCAATTTGCCCTTGCTCTTGTCCTCAAGTACTTATTTCCATGAAAGAAAAATGTCACTGCTCCAAACTAGAAACATCAATTTAGGATCTCTATAAAGGACTGTCTCACAAGGCATCAGATTGACAAAGGGTCCCAGACAGCAAAAACCAATCAAGGCTACAAAACGCAGCAGAAGCAGATCAGCTCTTTTAATTGCATGATGTTAAACGCTAATGGCACCATCTTCATTATTGTCTTTTCATGTATATATAATATATAAATACGTATACATATTTCAGGATGCTTTTTATGTTAGACCCACAGCTTGAAAGGGGCTGTTTGGGAGATTCTTCATCTGCACAGTGTCATCTATTTAATTAGTCATATTTTGAGGGATGGTTGTTGGTTCTAGTCTGTTCTTATCAACTTTATTTTCAAATAATTGTATGGTCACATTTCTAAAGATTTTTATAGAAATACCCCAAGCATATAAATAATAGATCTTTCGCTTCATCCCAAATAGTAACACATTACCCAGCAGGGTCTTACTTGTCTTTCTTTAGAACTCAGGAGAAAGCTGCTAGCAGACTAACTTTCCAGAAAGCTGCGAAAGTACAGATGCACAAGCGAAGAGCACTCTGATGTGATTCTACACTAGGATGCACTTCTAGGCTCTGACAGGCTCACAACCCCTTGCTATGCCATGGAGCTATCACAGCATTTAGCTGCATGAAAGAGCAGAAGAGAGAAAATAGACAGTGCAAAAGAAACCAAAGAGTTTCAGAGCTGAGCTGTAGCAGCATGAATGTTTGCTAGCAATAGAAAATACGGACTGTGAGAGCTGAAAACCTTTGAAGTAATTTCTAGATGGTGTCTAGACATTTAAAACTGGACTGGAGACATAATACTAGTCCAGGAAGCCTTTTTCAAGATTCACACTTAGAAAATTATTGTGGACCAGTTATGAGACTAAACATCTACAGGAAAAAATTAAATGTTTAAAAGTAAACATGTAAGATGACTTCCTTTTATCTGAAGTTTGCAAAGTCTACATAGCTTAAGTATTTGAGTGTCTGCATTCTTATCTTCTTTTCTTCCTATATTATTTTGCAAATAATACAAAAGAAAGGAAAATAAGAGATGAAGAGGAACTCTAAAACTCTAAACTCTAACATGGGAAATATTATAATATGTATTCCAGTTTCGAATCTAATGACTTTCTTGTTACAAATGGCACTGACCAACTGTGCCTCATACCTGGCAAGACTATGCAGAGCCACAAGCAATCCATGAACCTTGTTAGACACAATAGCTCAAACAAATTGAAACCCACAAGCATCTATTTGAAATTTGCTCAAACATTTTTATCTTTGACATAATGGCTGGCCATGTAATTAATATAAGTTTTATTTTTAGAGTTCAGAAATTTTATAGTGCCTTCCTGATCAGAAAACCACAAGAACAACTTTTTTCATACAATGTTTTGACATGATTTTTTTTTTCAGTCTGGCAGATGGTAAGATTTTGAAAGTGGAAAATAAAAAGAAGTTAGTATTATCTGTCTGTAAAATAAGGGCAAAGGGGGATCTGTGTGTAATTCAAGTTAGTTACTGTGTTTCTGAACATGTTCGGCTCTCTACATCACTGTCTTGACATCTAGTGAACAGAAGCTCCTTTTCCAGTTTTTCCTTTGCACATTTATGAGGTTACTCGTTTGTGTCTGGTATGTATCTATCACTTAAAGATATGGTGGCACAGCTTTATGTACAGCTACATATTTTACACATGCACAAGGAACCCAGGGTCATAGGTACACACAGGCAAAAGATTGCTTTAAAACTACTCATAGCTTTAAAATAAAAGGAGTGGCAAATGCCAAGAAGTGTTTGCCATGGCTGGTTGACAGCACCAGGGCCCAGTGTTCCATGATTTGCTGCCAATATCCTGGGGAGGCAAAGCTCCTCTTTCCATTCCCTGACTCAGCAAGCTACATATTACTTTCAGAAATAGGAGAGGCAAGAGGCCATAGGTCTGATGGAGTAAGTATATTAATAGAAGAAAAGTCACCTTGAAAAAATCAGTGTAAGAACTCATGTTCTTCTAGCAAAACAAGCTGCTGACAGTTTTTTAAAAATACATCATACTCAAAGTATGGTCTTGTGGATAATGTTTCAGTACTGGAAATGAAAGTCAATACAAGACAGTTTATGGACAGCAACCATTCTGTCAGCATGGGATGCAGGCAGTGTTACTGCACAAATAATCCCCACACAACACAACAGAAGATGGAGTCCTCAGAGAAACATTGTCTTCATTAAAATCTGTGTAAATGTTCCAGGAATATATGAAATCACAAATAAAATCTTTCTATTTAATTTCAGCTTGGAAAACAATTTGAGCATTTTGAGATGAATTTACAGGTGACTACATGCCCCTGGGCACAGGATGAGAATGTAAAATCTGAGCACACGTCAAAGCCACCTGGATTTCAGTCACTCAGTGGGTGGGGCATGTGTAGAGCTGCTTTATTTTGAAATGAAGCCCCCACTCACGCAGTGGGACTAATGACTTTTTCCAGGTGCAGCATGTCTGAGTATGTCTCACACTTTTGCAGGTGACCTTGTAGCCCAGCAGCCTATGCTTAAAATACAGAACTTAATATATTGTGCCTGCTCCAATTCATTCCTCTCTCACTTTGGGATTGAAGCCATTCCAGGTAGACAGATCATCTGTGAAGTCTAACACATTTGTAAAGCGTGGACATCTCTCAGCAGAGCTTTGACTTTAATCATTAGATGTTATCAGCAGCCTTCGAGGGCTGCTGCTGTATTTCAACAAGCACAACTTCAGTTGCAGTCCTGAAGGTGCACGAAGTAAAATCCTGAGGTCCAAAGGAAAGCCTCTGTCCAAAAATGAGTGAAGATTGACCTTGATGATAACTCTCATCCAGCTGGAACATTATCAGGTTGCAGTTTGAATGGCACAGGACCACTCTCTTCACTCATATTTTGTTCTCACCCAGCTGACGGTGACACTAATTCCAAGAGAATTGTTGTAAGATATAACTATTAATATGCTGTATATTTAAATACTGGTTTGTATCCAAGAGCAGCTTCTGACTCCCTTTGACAGGCACGTCCTGGCATGTAGTGCTGTACTACAAGAGATACAGTCTGCACATATTAATGCATGCACATTTTCTTATCAATAAAAGCTAATATAAATTGAGCTAAATAAAAACACTGACTTCACAGTAAGGCAAGAGAGGTCATTATTAATTAGAGTATGCAAATTAATATTAGCCCTAAAGTATGCAGAAATTTGCCCTTTAATATTTGAATAAATTAAAAATTAATTATACAAATGTACTACATGAAATAAGGTCACTTTTTCTAAAGAAAAAATTATAGGAAAACTTTCCTGTTTAAAAAAATCATACAAATGATTTGTTGAATACAAGCTAACTACTTTGCTTTTATTTATTGCAGAGACAAACTGAGACAGTTTTCTTGCAGAAATAACGATTACTGTTTTATTTGGTGACATTTTATTTAGCAACACCTGGTATGCAGCACAGAGGAAGTAAGCATCTTGTTTATTAAAAATCATGACTCCATGTCACAAGACTTATGTAGGATGTATGCAAGGGATTATAATTTGAGATACAGCATTCCCCATCTTTCTCTTTGTAGGAGACCTGAGACTGGTGAAAGGCGAGTGAATGATGCAGGATAAGAGGGGAATCTATGACAGAGGTGAAATTTGAATTTGGAAGCTACTCTTTAATGCTTTTTTCCTTTTTTTTCCCACACAATAAATAATGGAAATAACTTTTGAATATAAAGCCATATCCCAAACAAACCACAGATTAGAAGCAAATTCTGAAACTTCATTTTTTTTTTTTTAATTTTGCATGGGTACATAAGGCTTTGAAAGCTAGAGATTTAAAATACTGAAGAAAGTTTTTCTAAGAGATTTTCTTGCAGAGAGAGGCAGAATTTTATTTAAAAGTTCCTTCCTCTAGCAGACACTCTTCAAATTCCTGTTATTAGCTCAACATTTTTGTCCTTATATGAGTGATACATTAAAATAAACTCATTATCATCCCTAAGTTCCTCATAGGGTTTCATACCGTTCCAGTTCAACATTTACAGATTTCTTAATTTGCATGAAACTAGGCATTACCAGTGGAAAGACCTGGAGAAAGAATTTTGGTGGAAAGAGCCGGCCCACCTGCCCACCTCCAAACTTGCTAACATTGCATTCCTGACCTTGCTTCAGGGGCCAGTCTTAAAGGTTAGAAACAGATCTGCTGAATTAATAGGATGCTTTAACTTTGTTTATAATCTGCCTTAGGTAGGTTCCACTAAGGACAAGTCACTTGCCCTAAATCATGGCCCGGACCATATGTGCAGGGACCTTCCACTGCATGTTTTTCTCAGAGTGAGCACTCTATATGGAAATTATATATTCAACAATAGTTAAAAATGGCAGATTTATTTTTGTACCCAAGCTAAGGGTGCCAATAACTAATTATGTCTGATTTTGATGGAGAGGTACTCGATAAAATGTATTAAGAGATAACTTCTGAGAATGCCAAGTGCAGAACTATTCAAAGCCTGTGCTGATGTTGCAACACAAAATGATGTGATAGCAGAATGAGTCCCAGCCAAGTCTGTTGAGGGAGTGCTGTGAGCAAGCCACAGGAAACTGAAATCACACCATATTCATAAGATGTGCTAGCTGTTAAATAAAGGCATCGTACCCAACATCTCCCATCTGGACATCTGATCCTAGGCATAAAAAATTCAAATTGCACATATTCACCTAAGATTGTGATTTTCAATAAAAAAAAGGCAATACCTTGAAATAAAATGAGTTTCACCTACAGCTGTCTTTAAGACTGTTTACTTTTGCAAAAATAGCTGTGTTCTTTTCTATTTTCACTACCAGCCAGTTTGCTTTTGCTCTTTCCTACCATCTTCCAACTCATGCCTTTCTTGCTCTGTTTCCCTGAACAATTCCTTCATCAACATTGATCCTTCTTGTCTTCTTGTGCTTAAAGGCATGATGTTGTAGAGACTTTATTGGTTATCCTTTTCCCCACAGCAATCCCTTTAGGCTGATTTCTGCTAGACCACTGCTTTTATTTTTCCTCTTCCCCTGTAAGTAGGGCAGAAACAAGCTAGAAGTATTCCTAGCAATGATGTGTGGGCTTCTAGATACTTCTTCGCAAAATATTAGGCATTTAAAATCTTAAAAACAGAAATATTAATCAGTGGCATGGATGTATGGGATCAATAATAACAGTAATAAGAATAGGAAACAAATCACTTCCTTTTTTCTTCTAAATTCTACACCAGTGTGACCCTAACTGGGACGGTAAAAAGTGCTCTGCCTATAGGTATTCATCTATCTAACAAGGGGAAACCACAGAAAGATCTGGAGTAGCCAAAGTGCTACTGTGTCCTGCATTCCCTGAGAAGGGGAGAGTTTTTACCAGCTGTAATTGCTCAGGATTTGGGGTAAATGGCCTCAGCCCCTGGAGCTGGGGTACCTTTGTCCAGGTGCCGTCTCTCAGTCCCCCACAAACACCTCACAGAGCACATCTCGCTGCTCTGCTGCAGTTATGGCCCTCTTATCTTCTGCACTTTTGTGTAGATCTAGTTTCCTCTAATGTCTTGCAAATTAGTTGGTTCAAATGCAATTGCCATGTCTCTCCAGGGTATTGAATTATGCTAATAAGAACATATTCTTGTTTTTCTAGTGCTTTATTCAGGATATAAACTAGGAATTCAAATCTTCCTCCCAACTTGTTTTATTTATCAATGAAGTCATTCTAGTCATTGCAAATTTTATACTGTAAGTTATAATAATATTTTAATTTCTTTTAAAGCTTCCCAATTCCAAGTGGAATTTACCTATTAGGACAAAAATAAAAAAAGGAGCTGCAAATTATATTGGTGTTTTCTAGTACTTTAACATGAAAATTTTCAGCAGGAATCAGTGGGAACTCAACTACAGGACTGTAAAAAATGAAGTGCTTTGGTGTAACAGCATATTGATTTCCCACAGTATTTAGTAATGTATATTGATATCAAATAATGAAATTCATGGTGGTAACAAGAGCTAACTTCCTACATATATTCAAAAAGATTATTCTAAAGAGAGAAATAATTATGACTGAATTCTAAGGTGGAAAAATGTCATAATTCTATTTGATGTTTTTTAAATTCCTTTAATGAATATTTTACTAATGTATTCAGTTTGACAAAAAATTCAAAGCTAATTATGGTAAAGCTGTTGCTGAATATCAGAATGTAAAAAAAAAACAACCAACCAAACTAATCCTACAATTATATTCAATACTAAACACCAAAATAATTTCATCAGTTTTCAGTTGTATCATTCTGATTCTCTTGTGGGACTCTCCAATGTGATCCACATCACTATGAAAATTCAAATCCAAAGTTCAAACCCCAAAACTGGGACAAGTTTGTGGGTCTCTACTATAAAGACATCCCTCTGATGTGTTCCTGAGGGAAAACAAAAGCATAAAATCAGTGTGAATGCTGTAAACACAATCTACAGTGAGCTGTTCTACTGTAATAAAATATTACTATTTATTAATGCTCTCATTCATTGCAGGTGATTTTTCCTTTCTTTTCTCTTTGTCCTAATAGCTATCTAATACCTGTTTTCAATGTGTTTACAGTTTTAGCTAATGTCATAATCTAAATAACACAAATAAAACTTGATTAAAATACTGAACTTACCTTTTATTTCTTCAACAGTATTCTTTATTAGTATAATAAATGCATTCTTATTTTTGAGGACATTATATAATTCAATTTGTATCTTTATGGTTCCTTCAGAGTTATTGTGTTGGGACGGCTCTCAAACGGAATGAAATTACTTATTTGACACACGACTGATGTATGTGTGATAGCAAAACTAGACAAGTGCTGGTTTTTTTCTGTGCTGCTATGTTTCACAGAAAAACGTATGCTCCAAATATGAACTAATTGGAAATCTTTTTGTTCCTGCCTTATTTCCCTACAAGAGTAAGTAGAGCATTCATATTTCTTTAAAAACTCTTCCCCTTTTTTTGATGATCAATTGATAGTTATGTTACTAAACACGTCATAATTTTCAGCATGAAGTGATCAGTAACATAACTATAAATAGATAAATTGCCTAGAATATATAGATAAATCAATAGATTAATTGTAATATTAATTGAAAGCCCAAGGAAGATGATTATCAGCAGATCTTTCAGAGATAAACATCCAAGAACAGGAATTGGTTACAAACCATAACCGGGTGCTCCTTAGTGACTGAACAAACTCATCTCCTTACAGTACAAAACCTTCTCCTTCACCCCAACTCAGTAATTCTCATTAAAATTTCTGGGGTTTTTCTGTCTGAATAGAATATTGGTTCATCAAACATCTTTAAACACACATCATTTGCCATAATACCTGTTGAGGTTGCTTTTCCACTCCAGGTCAAAGCAGTTCCTTAAATTTTTATGACAAGAAATAAACCAAATGCAATTCAGAAAGCTGTAAGATCTGTAGCAAAAGAAGTACTAGTCCTTAGGATAAGCTCTCCTGGAGATCTGAAATGTGTGCAGGCTGACTTTTGGCATTCACTAATAATAAGTGTGTAGACTTTGGCACACATGAACACATGGATTAGTCTGAGTGTCACGGACCAAAAGATCATAAGGCCAGTTTTGTCAGAGAAAGGAGATGACAAGAAGGCTGTACTTATTAGTCTTTCCCATAGGTTTTGTAAAATGTGGGGTGTCTCATTGCCGTGCTTCATTCAAATATAAAACTGAAGCCCTTTTTCCAAACCTCCATGTGTGACGGCATTCCTAGTTACTCCTGCTGTATTTTTGCTCCCTATACACAGAGGACTTTATGCATCTCAGGACAAAGTAGAACTTTAAATATTCACTACTTTTTTTGTTCATTTCTGACATCCCAGCGTGCTATGGGAAACCTTATCAGTAGAGGCAGAAGATAACAGTAAAAAAAGCTAGCTATAATTTTTCCTCTGAGAAATATAGCCAGTATTATATGTGGGATCAGTTATTTATGCTAGTCAGAAAGAGCAAAGGGACAATAGCCATTTTATCCTTGACTCTCACAGTCCTCCTAAATTCATAAACAAACAATGCACACAAGATGAACGAGGCTCAGACATCAGTGTATGCAAATTCATGCCAATTAATGCCCCCATTCTTTTTCAAATAGGTTGATAAACCCATCTGTTTGCCAAGCATAAGTACTGAAGTTTGCATGCTGTATATATGTTGCCATTGGGAGCCTGGGCATACAGAATTTGAGAAATATAGAAAATAAATCAAGAATTTACTGGACAAACTCATAGTGCAAACCCTACTGAAACACTGCTGCTGTACTGTCACAGAAAGTCTGCTGTTACAGTTTACATTAAGCAGGATACGGAATGCAAAATATGAAATTCATCAATGCATGGCCATGAGAAATTGCCTTAGAGTAGAAGCCATTTGAATGCTGTCTTGGTTTAAAAGATAGGTGTCTGCTAGGGAAGGCAGGAGCCTTCCTTGGAATGGAAAAACTGCAACCCCTCTCTCTCTGAATTATTATAAATTTAAAATCAAGAGGCTCTCAGGCAAAGATATGGGAATAGGAATAACAGTTCTTTACTAATATCTAAAATAAAGCTAACAAATAATAACAACTATGGCATTAACCAACAAACAACCAGAACCCCAGTGGCAGCCTGCCTGGCCTCGGGCACCTTTTCCCTTGGTGCAGTTCCAGTCACAGCCTGCAGGGGGCGCTC
>VZTZ01013666.1:143078-172418 GCA_013400955.1 Drymodes brunneopygia
GCTTTGGCCATGTGCTTTTGTTCTCTTAAGTACTCAGTGATTAACAGCTCATGGGAGAAAAATTCCTGAAGATAAAGAAAAAGAAAGAAAGCCTCCCCCAAAAAAAAAACAAGATCCAAACTCCGACAAATGCCTAGTACTGTCACGGTAAACACAGTGAAACTTCTGATATTCTTTTCCATTAACTAACTTCCAGGCCTTTACTAACAGTAATGAATTAGACATCCAGATAAGATACGGATTTCCTCAATTCAGAGTAGGCTACCAAAGCACAGGAAGATTTTATCCTTCCTCCTTCATTAACAGGGAAGGTATTAGCATTTTCATGCTGTGTACCACAACCTCTGTTGCCTGAAGAATAAACTGGGACTTTAATTTAAAACTACCCCAATTTCCCAGAGTTCTATCTCTCCTTTGCGTATTATGTTTAAACCTTCAGCTATACTAATCCATCTGGAAAAGCCTTGCAATAAAAAATTTGTACCATGACTTCCTTCATTGTACCCCTCAGGTATGATTTGACCAAAACCCAGTTGTGAATGAGTGAAAAGAATAGGGGAAAGAAAATGACAGAAAACACTAGTTTCTCTATCAGTGCTAAGAAACCTTAGCTCATTTCTATTCCCAACCCTCAACAGACAGTTTTGGGGACTGTTACATAATTTTCCTAAAAGAAGATGGCAGATAGTGAAAATCAACATTCTTTGAATCACAAAGGACACAACAGTATCCAGGACCTCGCAAGAAATTCTAATGCTGTAGTTTCAGAAGAAAATTCTAATGCTGCTCTGTGATATGAGTCTAAGGAAACAAAAAGGATCTTCAGTTATGGCTTCTGATGTCCTTTGTACTTTAGATAACAGACAACATGAAGGAGCTGGCAGCTGAGACTGGGCAGTGACAGAAGTCATAGCTGAGACTACCAAGAAGTTTTACAGGGATGATGCTGCACTAATGGGTGCCCACTGTCCACAAATTCCAGTGCAGAGTGGAATTTATCCACATGTAAAAAGAGATCTGGTTATTATATTTCTACAGTCTGTCAGTTGTCTGTATACTGTAGGTGGGAAGTGTTTCACTCTCACCCTGCACAAGAGTGTTAGGAGCGGGCCAGACCTTGATATGCAGGAATTATCCAAAGAATAATTCAATACTGACATCACAGTCAGTCTTTGGCCTTACATGTGAAAAAGTCCCTATAGAAAGAAACCCCAAAACAAAACAGTGAGCTGATTGTTTTAAGGTGGGACTGCCCAGGAAAAACCTGAAATTTCTTAGTTCTGCACATGGGCAGTCAACATGTGAGAATAATCTCGATGAAAATGTTCTTGTATTCTCTTCACCTTATCTGTACACTTCATTGCTAGTCACACTTCCCTGTTCTGCCTTAAGTAGAAGAGAGCAAGATTTGTGTCTCCCTTAGTGCTTGTACAATCTCTAGCAGAGATCTTGCATCAAATATCAACTTTGGTTCACTGGCTTAATTTTTAGGAGGCAATTTCTTCTACAACTACAACTGCAGTTTCAGACTAGCCATAACTCTAAACCCTTCCCTCCAAGGAGTCTGAGAGCAACAAGACATGCCAATTTGGAAAGAAACCCTAATCCATTCTTTGTTCGACAGGAGGGAAACCAAAGTCTGCATACCAAAGCTTTATTTCAGAAGACCAAGCATCAGCAGTTTTACTGTGATCTTTAATTTACCATTTGGTTCAAGAAAAAAAATACAATCAAAAACAATCATTGTCCAGAACAAAGCTCTCAAAGGGCTTTCCATCTCTGAAACAGCCTTGCTAACGATCCATTCTCAGCAGTCTGTCCTCCTTTTCTTTACTACTTTCCTGCACACTCATTTTCAATTAAATTAAACCTTCCTACTCAGTTATTTTTTACTGTCATTTTGTACAAGAAATACCAGGACAAATCTTTGAAGAGAGTCTGAAAGTCTTACTCTTCATCTGAGTCACCATTCTTCACGGGACACCCTGAGCTGCCTTCTCAGGAGCCGGCTGCAGGCATCCAGGCTCCCTCCCCTCCTTCCTGACTGAGGTTCTGTGTTATTCCATCTTTGAAGTACTGATGCTGGTGCTGGTTACAGGTATCACAGGCCTTTATGAGTCCTTTAATTCCATGTGCAAAAGACTGGCACAGACCTTGTGCAGCACAGAAAAGTGTCAGGGAAAGGTAACATATCAATAGCCAAACTCCCATGTCGCTTATAGTACTTCAGCAAATATTTTATTGTTCACTGCATTAAGGTTCATGGATACATTTAAAACGTGATCCCTGGAGCAGCTGAAGCAATGAAGCCTGATTTCGTACAGGTGCATCCCATTTTTGGATTAGCTGGTACCCTCTAACAGTCAAGGCACAATGAGATCCCATGGTCTTTCTTTCTCTCTTTTTGCATGAAATTTGTGAAAAGCGGTTATTTTTGAGACAGCTGCTGCACAAATTTGAGTACAGCTGGCTAATGAGTTTGTAAGTTTGGGGGTAGAGGCTTTTTATATAGATGAATAGTATGACACAGATCTTTTCTCCTTGGAATTGAGATTAAAATTGTTCCCTGGTATTTCAGATATCCTACCTAGGGCAACCAAAGGATAAAGAAGTTAAGCTGCTACCCAGGATGCCATTCAGTGCCAGAGATGAAATACAGTAAAAGAAAATATCCCAGGCTGGAAAGAAAAATAGACAGGACCAGGCCATACTTGCTAAGAGAGTATGTCAGTGTTTAACACAGAGGATGAATCATAAGTTGTAGTGCTTACTGTCAATAGATGAAACCAGGAAACTGGGTGTTCAGTGGAGCAAAGCAGGACCTCTGTAATCAGAGGGCATAATCTAAAACGTGGCACTGCAAAGTGGGGAGGGGGAAGTGAGTAACCCAAGAAGATGGACATTGCTCATTTCAGCTGTCAGGGTGAGTAAGTAAAGATAAAATAAGCTTTTAGTATCACAACAAGCTCTTTCAAGTTCCTGACTAAAGGAAGAAGCATTTTGTTACCTGGATTCTGCCTTTTCAGGGTCTTGCCTTAATTTCACTTGCATGAGCAGGCTGAAGAAGAATTTCAAAAGCTTCAGGCAATTTTGTATATCTTATAAGCATTGCCCATCAATTTTTTTCAGAGAAAAGCTGTGTCCTTACATTGCTCCTTGATTAAACATTTACTGACTGCTAATTTGGTAATGCATTACTGCTATAAATGATTGCTTGGAGACAGTGGAGAGATGGGTCTGAAATGTCTGCCTGTTCCTATAGCCTTCGCATCCTGTATGATCGTACAGGATTATTAATCCTTGTCAGGAAGGTCAGGAAGCATCACATAGTGATTAATGGTAAGTTACAGGGGTTTCTGATAACTGAACTCCAGGGATTGTGGTTGAAACCTGTTAGATGGCTATTAATACCTCCTTTGCCCTTCCTGTAATTCGCTGTGACTGCAGATGACTGTTGAAGAATTGCTGGCTTTTCAGCTTGCAAGGACACTCACCACCCATCTCTCTCCTCAACCAACATTTGAAGACCTTTTGTATTGCCAGTTGGGCACTAATGAGAAAGCATCAATGGATCAGGATGCATCCACATTGCTTTCCCTGTCCACAGTTCACCATGGTAGGCCCTGGCCTCTGAAACAAGCTCACAAACAGCAGGCTGGAGCATGTAAAGAGGTAAGATAAAACATTCCCTGTCAAAGGTGTACAAAATGTATGAAGGCTGTTACTTGGTGAAATATGTGCAGGAAGTTTTTTCTGCACTCAGATAATTTTAATCCCATTCTTAGAGATTTTTTCCAAGACTGCCTACTTGAAAAAAAAAGTCAACAAAAAAATACAAAAAATTCCCCCAAACCTCCCCCAAAAGCCCCTTTTTTAAAACTCTAAGCTTAGTGCATACACATCCTGCTCAAATGTACAGCATGTCAAAACAGGGTCAGGGAAAGCCTGGCAGGCAAACTTGTAGAAGAACTCCAGTTTGGATGCTCATCTTGCTAGGATAGGAAGTAAACAATCTGCTCTCTTTGGGAAATGTTCCTGGTGTTTCTGAACCCTTGCCCTTTACACTAGAGCACTGACTTTCTGCTGCTTCCAAACCAGGGGGTGGGGTTTCAGAGTAGGAAAACATGGAAAGGTCAGTTAATGTCTCTATCCTCTTTGGTCAGAATGTCCATGCTAGAAGCCAAGAGTCTCACAGTTGTGTTGGGTGTGTGGAACAAGATATCCAAAACACAGTCAGGGGAGAAATGGTGGCTAGACATTTAGGGAGGTATCTTGCAGGTATATTCAAAGATGCCTCAGTGTCTAATCTCTGTTCATTATGGTGTAATTTAGGTACAGAAGTGCTTTGAAATTCTTTCATGTCTATGTCGTTATTAAATACCTAAATATATTCTAAAATTTAGCTCTGACAGGCTGCTTGAGGCAAAAGACCTTTCAGCCATGTGTTTATATGATTGTGCCTCTTGTTAATTACTCTCTGTTCCCATATTAAATTGAAATCATACATTTGTAGCTGGTTCAAGCAAAAGTGTGTGCTTCCATAATCCATAGTGTATCTGATTTTAAAATAGTAAATTCAGAGAAGCAAGTGTATGTAAATCTTTGGTGACAATTGCTATGAAAATGTATAATCTGTAATTTTTTTTTTTAGAATACCTCTTCCTGTGTCCTCTAGACAGTGTCGTAAATGCTCAACTGGAAAAACACTGCATCTTCACATAAATAGTCCTTACAGAAGGATGCTGTAAGCAGAATCAAATCAGCTGCCATAAAATTTGGCCACTTAGTGCCTTTGCTGTCAATGTCACACCCCATGCTGAGTCACTGTTAAGTGATTGAGCTGATATAAGAGAAAACATTGACTAAGTCATTTGTTTACATGTTGTTACCACAAGCCTAAGAAACTGCTAAATGTATTAAATAATCAATCCACTCAGCAGCTGATGATGCAGTAGTAGAAATTAAGTCCTGCTAGGTTTTCATTATTACTGTCAGAGAGGCTCTTTGGGTGCTCTGAAAGTGTACGCAAAAGGGTATCAGTTCAACAAACATAGCTCACATTTAGGAAAGCCTGCATGATTTTTGGAAGAAAAGACATCATCCAAAGAAACTGGGAAGATAATAATATAAGATTGTTTGAAGCTGCAGCATTCTGTAAGACAACTGTACAGGTTTGAAAACTGTGGACTACAGTTTGTGTTTGGATTGTAGTTTAATGTCTGGCTGTTTAATGCTTAATGTATTAATGATACAGGATTGTCTGTGGGTTACAAATTATTCACTGACAGGGTTATGTGGACAGTGTCATTCTCTATTAATTTTTACAGGCATGTTAGTATGCAATATACATAATTCTAAAATGTCAAAAAAATGGTTCGTTAGAGAGAAGGCAATGCAAGACTCACCAGAGAGTTGCTAAAGACCAAAGGAACCAAAGCATTTCATGTCCCATGGAGCTTTGCTATATGCATATTTGAATTCTGTGACTTGTGTGAGCTTCATCAGGGGTAAGAACATTGAGATCATAAGTGGTGATTACAACCACCATGATTTAACTTTTATGTTAGTCATACCTGTCTGGTGTAGAGCTTAGGTCAATGTCACACCCAGAATTATTCTCTATCTCAGTTCAGAACTGGACCCTGTAAAAGTGAAGATAAAGATGATTTGGGAATAACAATGTTCATGTTAATTACATTATCAGACACATGTTAATAACAATGTGTCTGATTTTCGGCTTACTCATATCCAGAGGAAAAAAACATGAAGTTTCATTATTGTGCCTCCGTTCCACCTACACACAGGCATAGACAGTTCTATAAAATAATAGAGAATGTAGGCTCAGTGTCCTCTGAGCAGCGGGCTTTATTGATATCACATACTGACGTCAGAACTTGACTTTACAGAGGTCACAGCAAAACTCCTCTTGATGAAAAAGAGCACAGGTTTCACTTCAAGAGGTTTACTCTGCTTTCTCCTGTCTCATGATAAGAAGGAGTGTAATGAAGCCCACACTGAAAAAAAAAGTTTTAAAAGTTGGGCTGATATTTTAGTTTAGAATAGTGTTTATGAAATGAGCATTATGTTAAACAGCCTGGTTAGAAGGAAAATGTATTGTTATACTTAGAGCTGATAAAATAATACCAGAAGGCAAAGCAAAATTTTTTCTGAAATATTTAATATAATTGGTTTTATTTGTGAGAAAAATTAGTGCATGGTCTTTAAATTATGTCATTTGAAAGTAGCAGCAACACTCCTATTTCTAATAAAGTGTAGGCAGTGGAATGGAAACATCAGCAAAACAGCACTGATACACTAAATTTAAAGGGTTTTTGAAAGATGTGCATATTTGATCCTGTGATTTTAAACAAGAGAAATATCAAAACAAGAGCATTACAGAGACTTGCAGAAAGGCTAAAAATAACTTGATACAGGAAATATTAAATATCTCTCTCAGAAGGAATTGTAAAATAAATCATATCATTTTATGAAGGCCTATAAAAAAGAAAAGCAACCAGTTAGAAACATAAGAGGACATAAAAGAAAGCAAGTAATGTGAAAACATAGGTCATAAAACTAAAAATATAAAGAAATCAAGATGAATGATTAATCAAATTAAACTGAATAGAAAACAAAATAATAAAACCATACCAAAAAAAAGAGAGGGATTGTTTAGGGCACTACATAAAGAAGTGGCCTTTACTGCAGTGATATTCCTGTACGAGTTTTGTTTACAAAAATAGTTTCACAAAATGATTTCAGAGAAGACAAGGAAGAAATTATTCTACACATGGTACTAGCTCCTCCTGGGTTTGGATGCTGTATATTGATGAAAGACATGCAAAACATATATCAGTATTTGTTATTTTTCCAGATAGACAGCTACTATGTGGGATTCCCATTGGCATGAAATGTTCCAAAGGGTAGAATGAGCTTACCTCACAAATGTGAACAGTTTAAAAAGCAGCCCATGTATTGCAAATGAGACAAGATGAAGGTCAACAAAGTAATTTCCTTAACAAAGTTACTTACGCTGGAAGAAAGTTTGAGACTTGTTTTTCAGCATTGCACTAATTAATGAGAATTAGAACTTCCATGAAATCTCCATTTCCCCTTGGTTAGAAACACCAGCATAAATACAGTGGAATTTGTCTGATAAGAATTAAGATCTCCAAACAACACCCATTCATCCCCATTACATTAAATTCCCAGCTGCCAGGGGATGCTTTTTGTACCATAGATAGCTCCCACTGCTCTCAAATTGCTTTACTGCACTGCTTTTGTCTGTTTGTTCACTACATATTTAAAGGTAATGAGTCTGGCACTGTCCAAAGCATCTCATGATATTTCCTCAAACTCAGCTAAACACAATTACACTGGAGAAACCCAGTGCCATTGAGTTCTTGTGGTGATTAGTGGCAGCCTGAAGGAGTCAAGAATGAAAAGAGAGCCTCAAAGGGGGTCTTTGATAAGCCAAATAACTGAGGTGGTTGCAAAGAATTAGATCCTCATTGCCAGAGTCAAAATTCAAGCACTCTAGGAGCCTGCTTAAAGCACAATTTTTGAGAAAACTTCCCCGGAGAATGCCACAAAGAATTGATCAAAACTCACCCATTGTAGGAAACAGATGATAAGGAACAGAGAAAGGGAGGAAAAGCTAATGATAATGAGAACATAATAGAGTGTGAATAAGAAGAAAAATTTTAGAATTATAGTTTAAAACATACTTATGTAACCATATAAATAAACTATAAATAATTTATAAATGTAGTTTAGTATATAGTTAAAAGATAAGTTTGCTTGGGTATAAAATACGAGTTTGCTTGGGTTGGCTTTACTATTACCAATGGCACTGCTGCTCTTCTATCACCTGTTATTGCCTGGGACCCTGATTTGTGGCCTCTGTTGATTTTGGCTGTCAGTTCCCAGAGTTTGATTGATTATTGTGAGCAGCAAGAGAATTCTCTGGTGAAAAACTGACACATCCTAGAATTTATCAAAACAAATAATTGGCAGGATTGTGGATTTACACTTTCTGTGTACAGTTTAGGAATCTAAAATAGGTATGAAACCCGGCTTTATAGGCTGTCTCTTTAAACTGGGTCAAGGAAAGATTATGGTTACATCATTCAGTTTGCTACACAGTCGAGCAGCTGAGGAAAATGCTCATTTATTTGATATTTTTTATGAACTATGCCAATCTCAACATCAGGCCATGCTTACTGTCAGAGTCTCCAGGCCTTCAGAACAGAGATTATACTGCACTGATGTCAGTAGAGGGCTAAATATAAACGCTATAGGTGTAGACATAAAGGGGATAGTTACATAAAATTAATAGCAAAAATCTGTCTTTTTACTCCCTGAAGCAAGCAACAAAAGCATCTTTGTGAGTGCAGTGCTACACACGTTATTGTTGCCAGCTACTCAGGCTATGACCTAGGATTTAGCCAACTATAAAACCAATGATAAACTATAGAGAGAGCAACTCCTCACACTGATGATAAGTACTCAGAGGCCAGATCACAAAAGAAGAAAGTTTTTGGTTTATCTTATCATAATAGGATTATCTCATCATACTTGATTTTGTTAATATGGACAAAATGAAGGACTGTAAAAAGAATCAATCTGCTTTGATCTAAAGCCTTTATGTCATGAACAATACAAGAACAGCAGGGTTTGTGAATTCTGGAGCAAGACTGATATAGACGATCTGTTTTAATGGTAAAATCACAGCTGCATTGCCTTCATGAACACAGCAGGTTTACAAGGTGGATCTGAGTACATAGTTTGTTTTTATATGCAAGTGTGATGGGATATGAGAAGCTGTTGTAGGTCTGTCCTTTCCAATTACTGAGTTTATCGGCTTATGTTTGAGCTCAGATTTTTAGCATAATCACCATAAAAGGCAGGGCTCAGCCCTGGGAAACTGCATAATTTCTCTTCTGTTGCAGCTGGTGATCAAGGACTGCCTAGCACATTCCCTGCATTTTCATCAGCTTTTTCTTCATTTTGCTGCTAATCTCTAGTTGAGAGCTTACACAGCCCAGGAGCAGTGTCATACTGCTTGTCCTGTGAAATGCATCTTTTGTTGTTCCTTACAGCCGTGCAAAATGGATCTCATAGAACTGTTCAGAGCAAGATGATATTTAAAGCTCCTTTTCTCTACAAGTGGAGATCACCCCACTGACAGCAAACTTCCGGCAGAAGGTTGCTAATCCTGAAGTGCCATCCCACTGATATATTCATGGAAATATGGGGGTAATGAGTATCAGATGAATAACTTTCTGAGGAACATTAAACCCCGAGTAGAACAAGGTTAAATTCAGACAAGCCAGTTACAACTCTGTGTCTTGCAGACAGAGTCTAGGTTACTCTTTGGGGCTACCTGTGGCTGCTCAGAAATTTGGAAATCACAGCCAAGAGATGTTAAGCACCTCCCTAATCTTCACTGTCAGCGAGAGCTGGCATCAGGATTTTTGGAGCCCATCCATGGGTTAAAGCAAAAAGCCTTCCCTTTTTCTGTCCAACTCTAATATGATGACTTGCACAACTACATAACAACCCCAGCGGTGCCCACCAGGCCCTGATTGTTCATCCCTAAAACTAACTCTGCAACCAGCCACTATTGCTTGTCTGGCTGTCTCTCTTACTAACCCACAGGCAGACAAAGGTGCTCTTATTCATTGTGATATAGCTAAAAGAAAAAAAAATCCAATAGCTTTTGTATTACCAAAATGTTTTGCTGCTTGCAGAAAGCCCTGAGTAGCATACCAACAAAAGCATGACCTTCCTGCACAAATAATGACATATGGAAAGGCAGCTCCTTCTGCAGGGCACTGGGAACAGTAGGTTATGAGTGATGAAAATCTTCAAGGGCACTTTGCTTGAAATGGTGCTATGTACTTTCTCTGCCCTAGTGCAGACACACCACTTATCACTCTAATTGAATCCGTGACTTATTCTTATAGACAAACATACACATTGGCATTCCTGGAAGGCTGCAAAAGACTCAGGGATAAAGACAAGTAGGTCCGTACTGTCTGGAGCGTTATGTCAGTGTCATTTCATGTACGTGTTACTCTAACAGCCATGCTATGGTAGCACATGAGACAAAGTGACATTCTGATGTATCTAGACATGTTGCCTCCCACATGAAAGAACCTTTTTCTTCTTTATGGGACACAATTTCACCCTGTACAATAATATATTTCTCATTGGGCTCAGAGACTCACAGCAATTTCCAAAACCTGAACATCTGACCACCATTGTTCTGGTTTTCCTTTATCATTTTTATGTTTTTTTACAGTTTTGTATAATTGGCCTACATATCTCAATGTCTCAGTTCATTGCAATGTCCAAGGGACGATCCCCTTTTAGTTTAGGGTATCTGAAGCTCATTATGCAGAATGGCTCAAACTTCAGCAGAAGGAGAAACTGGTGCCCACCCTCTGCCAGCACACCCAGCTGGGACAGCATTTGGTCATTCAACCCCTTCGTGGCTGGGAAAAACTTGACACCTGCTTCCCCCTCTAGAAGTATTAAGGTATTTTCAATGATGACTAGGTGCAGAGCATCAGAATTTCATCTTCCTTCAGGTCCCTGAGTGCCAGGACAGGAAAGAGTTCAAACATACTTTGGCAGGTATCCTTTCTCACTGGTGAGCAGCTTGGTGTGTCTGCCACCAGCTGTGTCTCTGTCAAAAAGCACCCAACGCTCTGTTGCTACTTGCAACATTCCTGTGAGGAAACCTTAGTGCCTGACCTGGGTGCTCTAGATCATCCCACAGGGACAGGTGCCACGTTATTTCATACAGGAGCCTCTCTGCTCCCTCCAGCTGCAAACAAAGCTGAACATTTGGGTAATTTATTTGCCACTCAGTGTCTTGCTTTTCTTAGATTGCATGCATTTTGGGGTCCTTAGTTTTGAAGATTTGAGACCGATAGCACTCTGAATATTTAATGACTGAAATATGAGCTATATATATATTGAACACAGTGGGTTATTTCAGATCCTTAATTAAACTGGTGTGGGTTCTTATTCCCTGTAGATAGCCTGCAGTCTTCTAAAATCCATAGACATGCTGCTCAGTGAGTTCAGTTGGTAGAATACTGACAGTAAATAAAACTCCAAGACATGGTTGAGGCCAACTCATACTAAAAATGTGAAAAATACGGGAGGAATTTTACTCATCCATTTTTCACTTGGGATATGAGTATCAGTCACAATAAATTGTAAGTTGATAACATATTTGGCCCTGTGATTGAGGGTCATATCTCTGCTTCTGAGGTCCCAATTATAGAATTACTTTGGTCATGTTGGAGCAGCCTCTGATGAAAGAACTCAGGAACTAGCTCTTTTCCAGAAGCAAAACAACTAGAAGTAGGTATGCAGAAAAAGACTCACTTTAATCCCAGAAATAAAAAGGGAAGAGAGTTGGTAGGAGGAAAAGAGACACATTGTGAAACAAATATTCTCCGTGTCATCTCCAGTCCAGCTGGGAGGAATTCCCTGGGCATTTTACTTACAGAATACTTATAGTGAAAATAAATAAAGCATTCTATGTAAGTTTGAGATACAGATACAATTAATTAAAAAAACCCAAACAACAAACCACACATCCCAAACCCACATACCAATCCATCAGTAGGAGTAAAAAATCAGGTTCAGAAAACAGCCCTTCTTGGTTCTCTGTGTGTGTGTGTGTGTGTGTGTGTGTGTGTATGCACTTCTGGGTCAGTTGTTAACAGCCAAGGAAAGCAGATTATTGAGGCTGAAAATGAAAACTCTAATCAAAAACGCAACCATCAGTTCTGTGATACTTATGACATATCTGGGGTTTGCTTGTGTGCTTTTTAAAATTTATTTTATATTATCTGGGAAAATATATTTAGGAAAAAACTGTATCAGTCAAAATCTGTATAACTGCATAACCATAGAGCCTTAAGACTTTTCATCATCTACACAGAGTGAAAACTGATGTGGAATGGAGGAGTGAAAGGATGTCTGTTTGTAAGAAATATAAAGTAAATGAGCAAAATTGCAAGCAAGTGAAAAAAAAATTATTTTGACATTAATGAAAAGTCTCACTGGGCTAAGATGAAAAATATTCAATTTTATTTTATAAAAACTTCCTCATGCAAAGAATGATAAGTTGCAAGAGCAGTTTTTTGTATAATGCTTGGTGATTTTAAACCATTATTTTTTGGCAGTGACTCTAATCTGATTTTCCAATGCATTGTTTCCCTCTCAGCCTATTATCATTTATTACACACACATATAAAACCAGCAATTTTTATAGCAGTGATTTTATTAGTCCATTTCAATTATGTTGTTTGTTTTGCAGACTGTAATGACTTTAATCCTCATTTAAATACATAAAAATGTATAATCCAATAGCTAATTATTAGAATATGTGGGAAATTATGATTAATTACCCCCCAAAAAAGCCATTTGTTTTGTGTAGATATCTATTGTGTCTCTACTAACTATTCTAAAGATAGTGAGGAAAAAGCCTTTTGAGAGAACAAGGATAATGAAAATGAGAATTCCTCTTCATTGTGGCTTTGACACCATAATTAGCTCACTTTCCTCCCAAAAAGATGATGAGAGGGGTATGTGGGAAAAACATGTTATCTAAGTGACAATGACTAATAAAAAGAATAGTGAAATAGTGGCAGCTTTTTCTAATTCAGAGAGAACCATTAGTAAAAAAGTCCTGCTGCTGCACTCCCAGCACCAGGACTCCAATATTTTTCACTTGCATGTAATCAGAACATGACTAATGCTGAAAAAAAAATAGAATTTTCATTATAGTTCTATAGCAAATTTTCATAAATTGCCACCAAGTGCTTTCAGACTGCAATTGCACCATTATACCATAAAATCACACCATAAAAAAATTCAGAACAACGTTTGAAATTATTAGATATGGGGAAACTTGGAATTCTTACTGGAATATTTTCTTTTTGTTTCCTCCCCAAAAGCTGTATTTATTTTTCTTGCACCTACAGTACCATGAAAGAAATAAAAAGGAGACTACCTTCACAGATTAGCAAAATCCTTTGTAAGTCAAACAAATATTTCAGTAGTAATTTCAGTGTGTTTTATACCTGGAAACAAAGGGAGCCTTTAGGTTTGGACATCCAAAGTGATGAAATGGGGAAGCTACACTTGTTCATCCAAAAGTAGTTAAACACTTAGAATCACACCAAGATGCATCCCAGAGCCTCTTTGCCAGATATTTTTATGATTCATTGTGAAATATGATTACTAATGAGCAGCAGGGGAGTAAGCCAGCAAGGTATGGTAAAGCAGTCAAAACATTTTGGAATGCAAACTCCTATGGTTGTGTTCATAAGATATCAGGCCAGAAAATATCCTGGGCTTAGCTCTCTATAGGAACCCCACTATTCTTGCTTAAAATTTTAAATTGCTTACATATATTTACTCCTGTGAAAACCTGAATTATGACATCTTTCCAGTGTGGAAGGAATTCCAGCAAGCCTTTCTGTGAAAAATAGCACATTTTCTTATATCAAAGCCTGTACATGGGGCTAATACTTGTATCTCAGTTTCATTCTAAATGCTTTTGTTTTTGTTGGATATTATCATATCTGTGGGACTTGCTCAACTCCTGAGCCTAAAGACTTCAGGGAAAGAATGAAATCAGTATCTCTCTACACTGTGCTATCACTCTTAGGTAGGACCCCTGTCAACTACAGTGCTATTGGCTGCATTGAATTTGTTGTGTCCTTTGAGAGACACCTAAAACAAGATGGAAGAAGATTTACCTGGAGACCTCCTAGGAGTTTCAAAATTGCTTTGGGGATACAGTCAACAACCCAAGTTCATAAAGCAGCTTGCTGATGAAGCAGGTTGAGTGCAACTTGGGAAACATGACTGAGGACTTTGCTTGAGTGATTTCTCATGTAATTAGCTAAGAAACAGCTACAAATTATTATTCAGTTCCCTCCAGCAAGACTGAAACACCCTTGATTTTCAGGTGAATTGTGGAAAGGTTGCAAATATTTGAGCAATACATAATGAGATAAAGAAACAAATAATTATGACCAATCTCCTAAGGACCAATATGAAAGGGAATTGTACTGGTTCACCCACCACATTACAGTCTATCCTGCAGCAGATCATAAAGACAAGTTTTATTTGAACTCATTTAGATATATGTCACACCTGCATCACTTATGATTTGGGATTTATATAATATTCCCCTAGTTATTTTTTAATCTACAGTCAGATACTATGTAATTATGTTACAGTGTTACATGTGACTGTCACGTTAAAGGTCATTAGTTAGCATTAACTTTACTGTGAAAGAACACAGTTGGAGACACAGAGAATGAAATATCAAACCCACAGGCAGTAGGTTGCAATTTGCACTTTTAAAACTATGTAAATCCACTAACAACACAAACCTTTAGTTTGGAAGGGGGAAGGTTTTAAGATCACTATGATGGTCTGCAAGTATTAAAGTGAACCCTAAAATCAGAAGAAGATTTTGTAGGGACAGCTCATTTATGACTCCCAATGCCTTACAAATAGGTTGTACCTGCCAGTGTACTAAGTTACTATTCTGTGATATCTCAGAAACAAATGTCATAATTAGCCAGGCTGTAATCCTGACCAAATTAATGTTTCAGATCCCTCAAATGTTTGTGTTAATTGTTGCTGTTCTACCGGGGCGTCTTGTGTAACTACTGGGTTTTTCATCAAAGACTACTGTAGACATCTTCCACTACCAATTCAAGTTCCTATAGCAGATTTTATAGAGCTAGCATTTCTGTGCAAAGAGGTGACTATTGCACTAAAGGGATTTATACACAGCCATTGTATGGTTGATTTTCTGGTCAGATTTAATTAACCTATGCATGTCTCATCCACTTCTAAAAGAATGCAATCAATGCAAATGTTATTAATGCCACTAGCACACTCCATTCTTTCCAACTTAGAAAAATAAATAATTATATAAATACACTTCTAAGTAAGCCCCTAAAAGCAAAATATGATATTGTCCCCATAAGACTTTGTCCAAAGTACCTTTATTCTGGAAATTTATTAGTAGCATTACTGTTCACTCAGCTGTATCATGGTCAAGTAGATAGGGGTAGTCTAGAAAATGGTATGATCAGTTTTAAAAAATAATTTCAAATAGGCAATGTTCAAAAGCAAACTGAGAGCACACAAGCACACATGAATTGAACAGGAACAGCTGGAATGACTTCCATCCCTCAGTTTCTCTCCTAGCAGCAAGGAGAGCTGAGTGTCAGAGAGTAATTCTGGAATCATTACAGCATTTTTGTCAGCATATCCAAGCCAATCCAGGCCTCTTTCGGAGGCACCTTCATATGTCAGGCTGCAGACAGCAATGGTACAGAACCTGTATCTTGTATGGTGCAGCTTCCAGGAGGTCAGGTTGGACAGCTTGAAATTGTCACATTTCTAGGTGTTCTGGTTCAGTCCAGCTGTGTCCAGGAGATGACACCTGTACCCAAGCTAAATTTTAAAAAACATGAAGTGCAGTAAATTAGAGTATTCATGTGCTGAACACTGAAAAGTGAGATAGAAATAAAGGAAGATCAACTGCTTCAGAGTCATCCTTGAGGCAGAGACATTAAAGAAAAAATATCAAGTGAGCTTAACTTATCTGCCCAAGTGAAACAGAGGTAAGCACACATTGTACCCTCTAACAGAAAAAAAAATCAGGTCATGAAGCACCAGGCTTCAGGTGCCTGAAGCAAGGACACAAATTGTAGGTGGAATTTAAGTATCAGTCTTAAACATTAGACATTCATGATTGAGCCAGAGGGGAAAAAAATGATAATGAATAAGTGATGATAAAAAGGATAAGTGCACAAACACAAAAGAAGAAATCACATGATAAGTGTATCCCTAGAGAAAGAAAGAGGCAGCAATGCTCCATCTACGCAAACTTTCAATCATGCAAAAACAATTTGAACTTTTTTCCAGCACATGCAAGGTCTACAGAACAAACTTATTCAATAGCATACTGGAGGGCTGGGGGAAAAAAGTAGTGTTTGTAAAAACTCCTTGGGTGCACTAACAGGCTAGAGTAACACTACAACAAACAAACAAACAAACAAACCACTTCCCCCTCCCAAAACCCCAACTCAACAGCTGTGGGCACCAGGCATGAAAATAGCCAGAGATAAAAGCTAACAATAGATCAGCTACAAATTCAGACTCTGCCTAGAATAGAACTCCCTGGCTCACAGTGCTTCATCCCAGAGCTTCAGAGAGAGCAGAAAAGCTGTTCTGCAACACTCCGCAGAGCAAAGCTCCACCACAGCAGTGAGATTTGGCTCTTTCATGGACAGACAAAGCCAAACTGTAAGCAAATAAACCAGGCAATATTTCACACCACTTGTGGGTCATAAGCCCCAAATTAAGACATAACTAGTGTCTGAAAAAGCTGGGATATAGAAGACAGATCAAGCAGAAGTACAGGAGCTGAATGAAAAAGAGTTAGAAACAGAGCATAGAAAAACAGGCAAAATAGTATCATAAAGTATGTTTTAGACTTTCCACAGTAGCTTCATTTCAAATGGTATTTCTTTCTCCCTATTCTTCTTGAATTAGGTAGGAGGAGCAGAGGCCATTAAAGAGATAGGATTTTCATTTCCACCCCACTCATAGAGTTCTGTTTCTTAGGGGACAATCTCCATGAGGCATTTTCCCATGCATGAAATGGGTTTGAAAACAAATAGTATCACAAGGGTAGTTGTTTAGAAGATTGTGTCCCCCCTGACAGGATCTTCCTATGTTATCATACTTTTATTTCTTAGCAGCCTCAAGCAGTAAAATATAGACATATATATAATTCCTATATATTTTTCTAGTATTGTTCATACTGCTCAATGTATACTTACCTATTCCACACATCTTGGCAAAATATGCTGAAATACACAGATAGTCATCTTTTACTGTTTAGTTATGACCATTAACCAAATGCATTAGGCAGGCTACCTGAAGTGATTTTCTTTCACTGCTGCATTATTAAAAGCAAAGAGTGTTATATTGAGTGATAAAATTAGTTTAGGAGCATAACTTCAGCCAGATAAGAATTTTGTAAAGCTCTAAAGAGTCTAGATTCCTATATTTTTAGTGATACATTTAATTTATCACTCTCCATGCTTCATGAGCAGCCAGTATTGCCTTCAGAGTCCCTCTGAGAAACAACATCCCCTGAGCAGTAAAACAGTAAAATGCATTGCCTCTCTCCCTGGGCTCCAGTTGGGAAGCAGATTGCTTGCATCAGAATTATTTCAGAGATGTTATGCTTTCCACTCATGTACATGAAATTTTATTCACATAAACTACCTAAAAATAACCTTTTTTTTGTGACATTTTTCTATTGTACCACAGGCAGAAGAATATAAATTTATGCAGGGCTAAAATGAATGCAGCTCATTTACATCAGTAAATTGGGATTGGTGCATTACATTTTGTGTTCATGTGAAAAAGTATTACTAGACATATTACAAATTTTCCAGACACTAATGGTGATGATCTTCAAAAGGTCTTTTTTTTAATCAAGGAATATTTCTGAAGGTTGCTATTGGCATTTGCATTGACAAAGCAATGTTTAAATTATTATTAATAGGACAAGATTTTTTAAAAGTTTAAAGGATATTTTTAATAAGGGAATTATGGTTTTAAAGCAGACTAATCTTAGTTCTTTGAAAACTATCTAGATGTTAATTTTAAATGCTGGTTTGCCTATTTTGGGACAAGACTAATATATTTTAGGTGTTGATTTACAGTATTTTAGGCATAAAGGAAAATAAAATATTGTTGAACTGTATTCAGCTAAAACCAAATCTTCAGCAGCTAATTGCATTTGAAAAAGTTGAAAAAGTTAGATAGTCCTTTCTGAATAGAGAAAGACAATGCTCAAAAAATTACACAGGAAAAAATTACTACTGTAAATTCTCAGACAGAAACCTGTTTTGACGTGACATCTGTTGGAATAGAGTTTCCAATTAGAAGAAGTCCAAGTGAATGTCAGCGTCAGCTAATTATTTCATCAGCCAATTAGGGGAACCAGTGATTTTGCAGAGAGATTACAAAATCAGTGAAGGGGGAACTAAAACATTTTGATTTAAAGTGTTTCTAATGTTAATTCAAGGGCACATTTGTCACTGGCTATGTATTGTCAGACAGCCCTTCGTGGTTCCCTTCGCTCTCTGTATCAGCAGAGTGCGGCCACAGTCAGACTTCTCTGAATGAACAGGTACCAGAGGCTCTCTGCTGCTGATCTTCCTGTCCTCCCTGGCATTAACTACTTATGATAAACTCCAGGATTTTTCTTGCCAGATGCTCAGCTAGCACAGCAAAAGAGAATCAGAGGGGAGGTTTTTTCTGAGTTGAAAACTGGGACAAAGAAAAACTAGAAAGACCACCTTCTGCCTTGAATGCCCTCAGCAGTGAGCAGACCAAGCAGCTGAACACACAGAAAGCAGTTAGAAGCCACTTCTTATTTTGGACCAAGACTTTGTTGTTTTGTAGCACTGTCACAAGACTTAATAGAGCTTTATTTGCCCATGGGTAATTCTCTATGCACATGCAAACCCTCTGATGTGTTGTACCCCTGGTCCTCAGATACAAGTCCCCCAAGTGACTCATCTCCCTTCTCTATGAGCTTCTGATTGCTTGACTACTAGCACTCCTTATCACAATAAATCAAGCTACCGAAGCAGGAAATCAGATGACAGCCATACACCTTGTATTACCTTTAGACTCCACCAACTTAAAATGTGCATCCCAGATGTCCCAAACAAGCATCTCTCTAACCTCTCACTACTCCTGTGACAGCATGCAGTTACACAGTTCCTGAGAGTTAGGCCGGTGCTATATACAGAGGCTTCACCAGCATGCCAAGACTTGAGCTTATGACCAGGTTGCTCCTCAGAGCTGGTTCCATTCACCATGTGACCTTTTTTCCCAATGCTCCAACAGCAGCTCCCAGCTACCAGCAGAATTCTTGCATATCTACTCACAGCTGGGACATGTGCAGTAGGGCTGATCACAGCCACCACCTGTGTTCATCTATTTTGATACACTGGAATGGTCACGATCCAATGGGAGTGATAGTGCCTGAAAACACAACAGCATGCTGTGAATGACAACCACATATCCCACATACTCAACCACATATCCCACATACTCCCTGTGCCAGTTCTGAGACTTGTGTCTCAAATCCGCTCCCAATTCAGAAGAACATGTAATATAAAGACTTGTAAATTATGTACATAGTCAGTTTAAAAAATGTCTGTAATTTCTTTTGAATAAGGCCAAAAATTTGGGCACTGATCTAAGATTTTACCAACTTTCTTGAAGTGTACACATACCTTCTGTTTTTACTCATTTGACTTGTTAATTTCCAATATTTTCTAGAGCTTCATTTTTCTTAGAATATGAGCTTTATTCTCATCTAGTTTTGGTAGTATGAATTCAAAATAAACTCACTGAAGCAAAGTTTGAGTTAGGGACAAAGATCATAAAATAGAGAAATGGAAATAGAATTGGAAAAATTGATCACTAAAAAAAATAAAAAAAAAAGCTGTGAAATTCTAACACACATTTTCAGTTAAAATCAATTTTTATTTATACTAATCTTATTTCCCATTAATAGAAGTGGTTTCATTATCAACAGCCAATTACTGTGGGTAGAGTCCAGATAGCAAAAGTATTCCTTGCTGTTGGAAAAGCAAGTGCAACCCTAGAGAGCATCACAAGCCTGTAACTGGTAGAGAGTGCATATGAATAAATGTGCATTGTCACATCATTGTAGCCTTAGTGAACACCTGCATTCAAATTCTTTTCTGAGGGCCAGGATTTCAGAAGCCAGTGCAAAACTCAAGCTGTTATTGTGATGCTTCAATTGGTACTGAGTGGCACACGAGGACCTGATGGGGTCCTCAGCACTACCCTGAGTCTACTGTGCCATGCATGTAAAATTTAGGTGATCTTACCAGGCTATCTTAAGACACAAGAGAGATGATAAAAAAGTATCTCCAGGAGCTGATTTGTGTATGTTTTTTGTGTGTAAAGGATAAGGGGACCCCTGGAGCTGTTTCTCTCTTCACTGATGAGGCCTCTTAAGTACACTACGATTGCTTGAACCTCTAAGTTACACTAAATTAGCATCCACATCATACAAGGGGGTAAAACTTCCAGTTTATGTTATATGTTGATTACACATGAATGAGTGGCAAAAATCTGCTGAACCCAAGTGACAAAAATGATAACATTTTCAAAGTGAAGAATAAATATTTAGTTACAGAAAAGACATTTGCCCCGTTTGCAAAACGTATTTTCCCATCCCCTCGTTGCAAAACTTTCTGTCCACTCAAGAAAACAGAAGGTTATCATGTCCAGGACAAAAACCTTCACCTTTGGCTTATGAACAAATGGCAGATGCAGACACAGACATTTTTCCGGGTGGATGTCAGTGATAGAATTTGACTGATACATTCCTCTCGACTGCCCTGCCAATGAATGAAGGCTCAGGGAGCACACACTCACTAAAAGTACAGAGCGACTTTTAAAGTGAATTCTAAAATCTGCCCTTTCAAAATTGTTCAGTTTATTTTGTAAAATGGCTATAAAGGCCAGGATAATGGACTCACATTTAAATCTAGTACTGTTATTCTTGTGCTACTGCAGTATATATTAGAACCTCTGTCAATGCCATTGCCAAGTTTTTAGTGATCTGTTTTTATTAAAGAGAAGATAGAACTGTGAATGACTTTAAAAGAATCCTTTTATTAGTAAGACTTCTTACATGTCAAGTAATAAAATGCTGAGGTACCCCATACTGAAGAGAGGAAAACTATAACAAAATTAATTTTATTGGCTTACACTTGGCTGCATCATCACATAGACTGGTGGATTTCAATCTCCACTCAAGGGACCCCTGGGGGCTTCATGACCTTCTTTCACAAGAACCATATGGTTTCTGCACATCATTCCATAAATCTAATGGAAATATATCGACAACTGTAAATTAAACCCCTTTGCCTCAGACAGAGCTGCAAATGCAGTAGTTTAAAGCCTCAAATGATTGTAATGACCTTCTGGCCATGGGCTCAATGATCCTAACACTGAACACTGAGTATGACCCAGTTTACTGTGCTGTGGGGAACAGTGCTACACAAGTCACTTTGTGTTTTTCCCTCAAAATAATCAATATTGACTCAGCTTAATGAAAATTAAGGGAGTGGATACATTTGTAGAAAGTCATTTGCATCTTTTCCACAAATAAATACCTTCTAACTCAGGACTGGGCTGGTGTAGTCTTCTTCCTAAGATATGACAAAATAAATGTTAAAAATATGAATGAATTCAAGGAAGAGCACACCAGGGTATCGTCACCAGAGTATTGAGCACTAACAAATAAAACTGTGGTATCCACAGAAAAGCCTTCCCATCACTCTCCAGTATCCATCATGTTTTTAGTATTTTTACAACAGCTCTACTCATACTTTTTCTTTTTGGTTTTCCTCAGATAAAGCTCAAAACCAATTTTAAATAAGAATAAAATAATTTTTTTCCACCAATGCTCAACCATTGGTAAAGTAAGACAGTAAAAGATTTTTGCAACTCTGCATATAATTTTCAATGTATTTTCACAGCTTACCACAATCTTATTCCACTGAGCTTAAGGCCAGAAGGGGTCTTACATCCACTAGTATTGCTTCATATAGGCCACTACATTTCATCCTTTCCTTCCTCCATTGAACTTGTCACTTTGTGTCTTTAAGTGTGCATTTTATGTATATCAGAAAGGCAGTTACTGTTGATCTTAAGACATAAAAGAGACCATCCAGCAGGGTTTTTTTCTAATTCTCAAGCACCCTCACCATTAAATTATTTTTCCTCCCTTAATTTCTGAACAGGAGCCAAGGATCAGCTCTTAGCTGTGCTGTTTCTTTGTAGACACTGAAGAACTTTTTGATATTCCGTGTCTACTTAATCAAATTACTTCAGCTTTATTGATAAGCTAAGCAAATTCACATGGTCCAATCCTTTTCCTCCCCTGCCTTAGCCCTCCACACACCCTCCCGGAGACTGCAAAGCCAGCACAAGCAACCAGACCAACTCTTCTGGTCACCTTCTGGTCCCTTAGCTGCCTTCTCTTTTCTGCCTGCATGGCATTTATGCACCTGGGTGGTGAATCAATCTAAAATACCCTGCTCCAAAAGAAAGAAAAGAATCGAGGGAGGAAACAATGCAGATTGTTTGCATTGTTGTAAAGGGTGTGCTTGCCCTTTTCAGGCAGTGCTCTGGCTTATGCCGGCTTCATGTGCTTGTGCAATGGTGAGATAAAGCACTCTGTTCAGCTCATCAGTCTTATTTTTTTTCTTCAAATTTCTCATCTCAGATATTTCAAAATCACTCTTCAAGCATGGGCTCAGGAGGTAAAGGTTGTCTAAGAGTATAACTCCTGCTAATGGCACTTGCCAAAGCAAAACCACCTGCCAACTGGTATTCATTATTCTCATATTCATTTTTCTCCTCTTTCCATGGCCACGGTTCTAATTCACCTTTTCCACAGTACTGGACAAGGACTCAAGTGGAATAGCTTTCGCTTTATAATGTTTAAATGGTTTTCAAGGTTAACTGTCTTCCAAGATACAGCTCCCTCAAGCAACGGCATCCTAAATTACTTAGAAAACATGAGCACATCACCTATAAAGAGAAATGTATGTCCATAATTCTCATATAGCATGATTTCATACATGTACACATGTAAAAAGATTAGTCCCACTCTCAAAGATGTTGTTTAATATATTTGAGACAGAGAATAATTTCTTGCCTTAGATATATGTTTTTTGAAATATTTCATCTTCTTTTTAATAATTTTCATGTTATAATGAGGGCAGAAATGGAAAATCAAATGTCATAGAAAGCTAGGTTTCTTTTGTGGAGAAATCGTTGCATTACATGTGAATATAAAAAATATTTCTTTCCCCTCACATTTTCTTGCTTCCCTCCTTTTTGAAAACTGTTGCTAATGTGTTTGAATGATGAATTTTCTCTCCTGCATGTGGAAAGCAATCTGCAGATAATATTTTCACAGCAAACATCCATACCATCCTTGAAACTGTACATGCTGCATTGCTAGAAATTTTTGTAGACAGACTTAGAAAGAAACTGCTAAGAAGTCTTACAGACCAGCACAGCACCACCACAATATCTGGGGTGGAGATAAAGGGCAGTGTCTCATATCTCTTCAGTTATATCAGGTATTCAAACATGCTGATGAACAAACCAAAGTGGCTGCTTTGTACTCCACTTCCACAGTGAGTGAAAGGAAACAAAAAGAGCGGTGCCATTGCATAACCAAGGACAACTGTTCCTCTTTTAATTAATGTTAGAATACCTTTAAATTAAGGGACTTCTAAAGTTTATGGTTTGGCTTTTTGTTGGGTTTGACTTTGGTTTCTTCTCCACACTGCTCTATAACAACTGACATTTCTTAATAATCTAGATTAATAATTATTATTCAGGTTTGTAGGACTCCTTCTAAGTAGGCATTCTCTGATTCAAGGCTCTTTTGGTGGTCTTAATTTCTATACATGGCTTTTTAAAAGGCAAACCTGTGCCTAAAGATTATGTAAAATAATCTGGTATAAGTCACTGAAAGTAGCATTTTATGGGGGTTTGCAGAGATTTTGTTAGTCTTATAATAAAGATCAGAGAGATAATCAAGTGTTATGCATAATTTACATGAAAAGTTGATGTCTGTTGGTGCTACCTGCAACCATATTTTGACAAAACCCACAAATAAAGCCTGGATAGGAAAAGTCCAATCAAAGGACAGGGATTGTCTGAGCAAAAGGAAAATGCTACCATGGAGCTGATAAGAACTGAACTATTCTTCCTAGTGCACAGGTGTCCTCAGCAGGAGAAATGGCTTTTCTTGGAAGTGACCTCAGAACCATCTTACCGTTCTGTCCAACTAAGGAAACAATTTTGTCCCACAGAGATACACAGAAGTAAAAACCTGTTAACAAAAATCTTTCACTTTTCAGGGCTACAAAGAAATTTTATCAGTATGGGATTTAAGACAAAACACAGATGAGAAGCACTGGTACAACTATGTAGGGATTTCATACTGCTTTCTATTGAAGAAATGAAACAGGATTTGTAGAGAGAAAGTATCTTTTCTTTAGGCAAATTGATAATAAGCAGGAAAAAAAGACAGATAAGAAAGAGACCTTTCTTATCTAAAGAGTTTATTAAGCTCTAAAGAGTTTGTTATCTAGTGCCTCTCTGCAAATTTTCCTTGTTTCTTTTTTTTCTCCCAAAAATCTCCAACATCCCATCCACCTGGAAGCAAATTCTACAGAGCCTCCAAAACAATGATGAAATCTCTAAGGGACATACTGAAGGCTTTCCTAATAACACACTATTGAAACCAAACTTTACAGGGATTAACATTTTGTGGCTCACCAGCTTCGGACTAGAGAGGCTGATGAATGTCCTGTTGTGGTGAAAAGACTTCCCAAATATTCAAGTATTCTTTAAAAATAGTTTTTCATTGCTCTTTCTCATACTATGATAGGAGACAGAGAAAAAAGAAATCGACTTCAGTTGTTTTCTCATGGATCATAGCATTAAATTAAATAATAATTGTAATAAAAGACAGTTATATACTAAATGGAGCAAATAATGACTAGCCCTTGGAGTGAAAATTTGTCCATGCAGAGTAGGGCTTGCTGTCTCCATTAACCACCATTATATTGGAAGCAAATTCCTGTAATACTCTCAGTATAGGCATGCAGTTTCAAAACAACATGCATAAAAAAGCCTGCTTTTATGTGAACCAACCCTGCCAGGCTCCCAGACTGCAGATACATCAATAACGTGCGTTGCCTCCTGGCATGCTCAGCAGTTTGCAGCCTGGGATAGACATTACCACATTCTCACACAACTCTGCTCATTTGGGAGATGAGGTAAGACATGCAATTAACTTCTGGGAGAAGGATTTTCGACTAAAGATTAATTACTGAGGGTACTGAAGTCCACTCTTCTAATTGTCATTAGGCATTAGGAATGTTCTGAAAATAAGAATGTTAGACCAACAATGTCTTTTCAATTGAAGTTTTACATTTTAATGTCTTTGACTTGGATTAGCTGGATAATTCTGCAAACATTTTTCATACGACTTGGGTTTTATACACATAATCCCAACCTTCTGTAGCATAAACATGCATCTCAGGCTATAGGTTTCATTTTAAGAAAATTATTGTATCAAAATACCAGATCAAATGTCATTTCAGCACTTCATGAATAACACATTTCTCAATTTCATAGGTTGCTACATACATAAATACTCAGAATTGTTTAAGCCAGTCAAGGGAGGTGATTGTCCCACTCTGCTCTGCACCAGTGTGGCCTTCTCTTGAGTCCTGGGGGCACTTTTGGACACCGCAATATAAGAAGGATATAAAGCTATTAGAGAGTGTACAAAGGAGGTCAATGAAAATGGTGAAGGGTTTGGAGGTGAAGCCATATGAGGAGAAGCTGAGGTCACTTGGTCTGTTCAGCCTGGAGGAGACTGAGGGGAGACCTCACAGCAGTTACAGCTTCCTCACAAGGGGAAGAGGAGGGACAGGCACTGATCTCCTCTCTGTGGTGACCAGTGGCTGAACCAAAGGGAATGGCTTGAAGCTGTGTCAGGGGAGGTTTAGGTTGGATATTAGGGAAATGTTCTTCACCCAGAGGGTGGTTGGGTACTGGAACTGGCTCCCCAGAGATGTGGTCACAGCACCGAGCCTGACAGAGTTCAAGAAGCATTGGGACAATACTCCCAGGCACTTGTTCTTGGGGCTACCCTGTACAAGTTCAGGAGCTGGACTTTCATGATCCCAATGGGTCCCTTCTAGTTCAGAATATTCTGTGATACTCTGATTCTAAGTACTTTTGACACAACACAACTCTGTTCATATAAAAATTATTATTATAGCCTTTTTCAAAGCCACGTTGAACTACTGAGAGATTAACAGCACATCTGTAGAGAAAGAAATTATACTTGCACAGATGAAAATGAAAATGTAAGCATCAATTAGAAAGCTCTGAAATGGAATATGAAAGTTATGTCATCTAAAATGTATCCAAAATTTGCCAACTAGCCTTCAATCACAATTTATATGATAAGAAAAGAAACCTTGCTGATTACAAAAGAGGGAAAGAGAGTGAAAAAGTATTAACTGCAAAAAACCAAAGAATCAGCTAAAGGAAGTAATTATTCACCTTTCACGAAGATGACTTCTACAGAAGAACCGGGTGTCTGGTCCAAGTAAATACAGAATTGCTAAATTTTGTCTCAATGACTGCTTATGCCCTCTGCTTTTGGTTTCTACTGTTTTCAGTACAGGAGGTCAAAATCCATGGAAGCTGTCCCATTAGCACATCTTATATGTTATGAAGCAACCTGAAGAAAAATGTTGCTGTAAAGGCAAATGAGAATGGAAAGCAACAGCTAAAAGCCAGTGAAAGGGGAAGGTCTGTGGGAGACTGTTGCAATGAACATTACAATATGTACTCTGAAGGCACTGGACTTTTTTAGCAGCACTTGTGAAACTAAGTGCTCTTTTCAGGTGACTTACTTTATATGATAAGAAATGCTCTAATAACTTGTGTGCTTAAACAAGGTCAGAAGCATGACCTTCCATGTGCATAGAGCTGGATAATGTTACTGACAGAGACAGATGTGGATAAAACTCTGCCAAAAGTCATCCTGAAAAACTGGGATACACAGGGAGTTTTGTGATAAGAATAATTTCAGAGCCAAAGAATATATATATATATATATACATGCTATAATGCAGATAACACATGAGTTTCTATCCTTCCCTGCTCCATTTCTCTAGAACCTGACCTAGGACAGAGCAACTTGAGTCTGTGCCTCAATAAAGACTTGCTGTACCCATTTCAGCTGCAGGCACTGCAGCCCTCCCAAGAGAGCTGAACAGCCCCCTGTGGGCAGTAACATCCTGACACATGGTCTTGGTACTGGGGTACAAAGGTTTGCAAATGGGAATGGATAAAATGGATGAATTCTTCGGCATTCAGCAGCATGCAGTGAATTGCTAGGTTAAGGTAGTGATGTAGGCAGACCTTGGATTTCATTTTACATTTTTCTGTAAGATGAGCCTAAAAGTGACACAGATTTTTAAAAAATACAATTTCTTGTTTTGAAAGTGGCCTTAAAGGAGATTTCCCATGGTTATTTCTTCCCCTTCATGAAACATTAAAATAAACACCCCAAACAAACAAACAGACAAAAACNTCAATCAAAAGCATACTGGGATGCTTGAAGGGCCTGCAAGGATTCATTTTGGCTAGAGGTGAACTGGAGTTTTCCAAAATCTAAAGATTAAATATTGAAATAACATCCCAGCTGTCTTCAATTTTACAGGATGTTGATACAGATAAACAGCTTGACAAAGTGAGAAATTAGTTCAAGACAGACACAATTCCTGCCAGCAGGATTGCAGTCTGCTTACAGCAGGATGCCTTAACAGAGGGAAGTTAGAAATAACATAATCAGTTGCTTATCAGACCTGGAAACCAGTGTAAGTCTGACAGGACTACTGTCAGAATTGCTGTGCTTGGGGAATTTAACATAGTCTTGTGCCTATGAATGATTACTGTAAAAAATTATTCGAACAGCTCTTCACTCTCACTTGGCTTTGATGTGATAAACCACAGTCTGAATATGAACAGGGATTAGATTTCAAGTGAAACCAAAGTGACATCAAAAAGCTGACACATTTGGATGAGGCAGTTTTCAATAACCAAGACCTGTCCAAAAGAGACATCCTCTGCTGCTGCAACAGTCCCTCAGCTCCCTGCAAACGTCTGACAAGAAACAAATAGACACCTCTGGATGGTCTCACCAGAAAACACGATGTGGAATCAATACATAATGAGTTAGACACAGCTGCTCAAATGAGCAAGTTTCCCGATAAGAATCATTTCTTTTCAGCTGAGCCTGAGTCCCTGAGGTAGTTAGGAGCTATGGGGAGGATGTGGCAGTCATGCTAAACCACATTTCTTTTCCTCTGTTGCAGCCTGATCCCCTGGGTTGCTAGAGCATGTCCCACTGAGGGGTAGGAGCAAAACTTGCAATTGGATTCCGTATTTGGCAGGTTGCCAAGGCAGAAAGCTGTGAGCTACTCACAGGGAGCCTTGATTTCTGGGAGATATTCAAAAACTCCGGAATTTTCCTTTTTCTACATCCCCTTACTGTATTTGAGAACATCAATGTCCTACAGAATTAGTACTGGTAATCTTACCTCAAGTCTTATCCAGTTTTTACAAGACCTACTGGGATTTTAAAAGTACCAATTTTTGCTTCAAAAGTAATTTAGTCTTTCACATAATTATTTTTAACACCTATGGGTGAATGGATAAATCCCATTCAGTCATAAGCGGCCCTTTCTTCTTCTATTTTTTTTTTTTATTTTCACAAACGTTTAAAGTGACAGGTGATTAACCAGTGGCCAAAGTAATATACCATGAACTCCCTGCAAATAAACAGAAATTCTTCGTCTTAAGTCATAAAAAGATCTTTTATTTTTATCTTTATATCCCAGTTTTTATTTAAATCAGATGGCAAGAAGACCTATAGAGTCCAAGGTGACCTATAATTTGTCAAATAGCTTAATGGCAAGAAATGCTGCCTCTTACAGAAACAGCCTTTTGACACAAATAAATACAGGACCTAAAATCTCAGAGTTGAAGCTTCTCAGCAAACCTCTTCGACCTTAGATCCCTGATCTACAGAGGTACTACTGTAGTGGACAAAAGCTGGTGCCCAAGGGATGCTCCAGGAGTGCCCACCTCAGTGAGAGGTGAAGAAAAGGCCGTTGCTGAGCCATCAGCACGATCACAGCCCGCAGTCTGACATCTCTCCTCAAACTCTCACAGTGATCATGCCAGCAGTGGAGAGCACAGCTCAGCTTGTTTCTGCCAGCCTGCCACCATGGTGGATCACTGTGACAGCTGGGAGCCTCTGACAATAAGTTTTTGTTAACTTGTTTACAAAATGGAGGNACAAACAAACAGACAAAAACTCCATCAGTCTGAAGAATAGTCGTATCTCCAGGAAAAAAAAGTCTTTCAGAATAAGGAAACCCATTTGTAGGCATTTCTTTCAACACTAGATGAAGCTTGGATCTGCCTGCAGACTGCAGAAAACACATGAGGAAGGAGACATTCTGGAAAATTCACAGTTTACCACAGTTTACCAATGTTCTTCATTAGTAGATTCACCCCCACTCCCCCACC